>JARHVA010005144.1:547500-775000 GCA_037957365.1 Torreya grandis
GTGCATTGAGATTAGGGTCAACATGTCTATAGAATTTAAAGAAAGATTTATAGTCACAAATCATGTAGGAATAATCATTATAGATCCTATACTATTCGAATTTAATCCATATTTATTCTAAGTATAAAACATAAACCCTAGAATGTGATCTACACTCCATTAACAATTCAGTGGTTTCATGCATTTTACTAATCTTTTCTTTCAAATAATTGATCCTAATTTTAGCTTTTTCTAGGCTTTTTTAAAGTCATTTTATTGATATATTATTTGAACACATACCTTAAATATTTATACCAAATCCTTGTGGTAAGTTTAATCATCACTAAATTTATCTTTGAGAAAATTCAAGAGGTCATCAGTTTTTACTAGCCTAGCAGCTGAAAGATCCACATCAATTACTTCCTCTACTACATGTATTTTTATAGTGGTCAATGGAGGAGAAAATATATTATGGAGAGGTATAAAATCCATATAATTATCTTCTACAAGTTATTTTTAGGGTACAACAATGCTATTTGTGGGAAAGGTAGATGAAGTTGCTACATGCACTTTAAAGTAAGTTATTATAGGTTCCTCTAATAACATTTTTATTCATAGATGGTTTTATAAATTATACTATTCCAAAAAAAAAATTAGGCATCTCTTACCTTTCAACTTTATTATCTCATTCCTTAAGAGTACATATTTCTTTCATGGCTTGTTACAAGGTTTGGAACTCCTAGTCATGAGAAACTACTTCTTCCATATTATTTTCTTCAATAAATTCTTCTTATTTTATAGGTTGATCTATCATTATCATCTCTTCTTATATATACCTAATGTGTTTGAAGAGATCTATGTCTTCCTCAGTGAATTTGGGTGGCTTAGGTGACTGTACTTCTTCCTTGGTAGGTTCATCTTTATTATATCATTCTACAATCTTGAACCCATTAGAGGTATTTCAAATCCTAGGTTATTTCTTTTCCTTTTCATCTTCATTGATGTCTATGGGTGAGGAGGATAGGTTTGTCTTCTATTTATTAATTCTATAAGATATCATATGAGGATGTCTCTTTCTTCTTGTTATAGAGAGTTTATTTTCTTTAGTTTTCTTCTTCTTTTTAGGAGGGGTAGGTATTGGAACTTATTCTTCCTATGTAGTAGTTGATGCATGAACTTCCTCTTCCTATGAGGGAACCATGGTGGAAGAATCAATCCTTGGTGTGGAGACAATTATAAAAATGAGAGAATGAATATTATATTTAGTTTGTGTAGATGTATTTTCCTCCTTTGTGTAATGAGGTACGACTAGTTTCATTCTCCTTCTTCTACATATAGTAGTTTTAGATGAACCTTCAATGGCTATGGGCTATCTAATAACACTAGTGCATGTAGGACCTTATTTTGAAGTCTATTGGGCCTAATATTTAGGATATTTATTTTCATTATTTCCCTCTTCTTGTTGAGGTTTGCTAGTCTTTAGGGTTAGAAATTATTCTCAGTTGAGGTTAGGTCTAACAATGTTTATTCTAGGTTTAGCTATCAACCATATCAAACAATGATGAGATAGGGATTTCTTAAACCCATTTTGGTATTCTTTGGACATATTTTTTTTAGAATTTTCCATAAGTGGTTTTCAACATTAATGGTCCTATCATGCCTTAAGTGATTAAAAACTTTAAACTTGAGAGTATAAATTAGAGAGTACCTTCCTTCATAAGTCATATATATAATGATGTATGAGGCTAATTATTTATAGATTTGGGGTAGGTTGAGTCTCTCCACACCACCTTTCTTCAACATTATACTTTTATCTTTCTAATAGAAGTGTTTCCTAACTTCTTGACCATTGGGTTTGTGCTCCCAATTTTCTCTTATACTTGGCAGCCCAATTGCCTAGCTTACCAGTTGTTCAGTGACTAGAAATGTAATGACATATACATTAGCTTTCTCTCTTGTAAATGACCCTAAAAATTCCCTAGAAAGGAATTATAAGAAATGCTATAATTTCTAGATATAAGTGGTCCATCCAACTCTGTTGAAGATAGCCTAGCTGGCTGGGTCTCCTTGAAATTTTATATGATCTATGGGTTCTTGTCTCACAACTGACCCTCCCATTCTAGCTAGTTTTATATTTTTTTTGACCCTTTTAACTGATAATTATGAACACATTCAATTTATTTTCTAGAATTCTACTTGTAATAAAACAAGTTTTTTCAATAATGGTGGTTTGTGGTTGTAGGTTGTAGGTAATGGCATGCTTCCATTTTATTTGAATGGGTTGTACTCATAAGTGAAAATAATAAAAGTTATTATTTTCCCCATTGATTTTATAGTGTCATCATAGGAATTCAATATACATGTATGGACTATCTTGGAGTACATGGAATTGATTGCCCATAACATTATCCCCCTCCCACGTGAGGTGTCACTTGTCCCCAAGTGATGTGGAAAGATTAGGATGGGGTCATGATGAGGGTATGAGTGTGAGTAAAAGGATAATACTTAATAAATGACTTATTAATGATTAAATATGATTTTCAATATAATACATGCTATATTAAGAATAAAAAAATGATTTCTTATGACCAAAAGATATGATATACCTTTTTAATGGTTTGCCTAGGGTTATGTAGAGGAAAGTTACATGTGAGTGTTTATAGGAATATAATTATTATATTAGTAGTTATAATTTGACTGAAGTGACTCCCTTGAGTAATCATGAGATAAAAATATGTTAGTCTTCCATGATGCCCTGCATGAAATCATGACAACCTATATGGAACGCGATTAGGGGTCTTGTAGTGGGATGATAGATTATTTCTCTCCTACCACAAGGTTGTCACTGTGAATCTTTGTGTTATCCAAGTCAAGTGTTGTATGAATATGGAAGAGGGTAGATGAGGGTTTTACTACTTTGTGATCTTTCTTTGCATGAGCCTGTTGATGATTTATCTTTGAGCTATCTTACTCCCTATGGATTCTATGCCTAGTGAAATTTTCCTTTAGCAACCAAAAGGGTTTTCAAATGTAGGACCTATTCTCCAAAAAAAATCCTAGATCTCACTATTTGACATAGTGAAATCATCTCCATAAAATGACAAAAATATGAAAGTGGTTCATGTGTGTCCCTATATCCATAAATTCTAGTTTACAACACTCCAAATAGAGATTATAAGTACATGCCTTTATTGTGTCTCTTACCTTGTTATTAAAGGGTATTATTTTATCAATGTTTTGACTTTTTTCTTTAATCCTCCTTCACCCCCCCTCTAGTTTTTTGGTGTCTTCTATGTATTGCTCAAAATATCATAGCCATAGCTAAAGCTTAGATTTTGTGAAGAACTAACATGCATGCACTAAAGAGGTGTATATAGGTGTTAAGATGTACCTGAAACAACTATAGGTGGAACCCGTAGAAACTACAAAGTTGTACCCAACTATGGGGAAGGCACCCATAGTAGTTACAAAACAACCCATAACAATTAGAGGAAGATGAATAGTTTTTATTAGAATGATTATTTATTTTTAATTTTAGTTTTTACCCCTAAATAGCCAGCAAGCTAGTTTTCTATTTAGGCCCATTTTATAGTTTTGGACAACTAATAGGCTAGTTTTCTACCCAAAAATTGCTAAAAATTCCCAAAAAGTGTTTTCATTATTGGGTTTTTTTACTCTGACTGCTATCTACAGTAAAATATCTATTATAAGTACTTGCCAAGTCAGTTGTGAGGGTGATTGGTTAAGGACCATGTGAAATCCTTATTCATATGCGTGTTGGCTAGTTCTCCATTTATCTAGTGAGACATCATGTTGATCTAGTACATCATTGTATCTATTTTGTAATTATTTTCATATGTACTTGGTATACTTCTCCTGAGTGAGTGGATTTTTGTACAACTTTAGTTTGTGGCCATTGACTAGTAGATGGAATCTTACTAGATTAAGTTTTTGGAGTTTTACTTCTCCATTGTCATAAACATATTCAATCTCAAATAGACCAAGCCATTTGGTCTAGAGTTTACCCTTGTGATCCTTATATTTTGAATAAGAAATAAGGGCCCAATCTCCTACATTGAACTGCCTAGTCTTAATGTAACTTTCATACCACCCAATCCACTACTGTTGTCAAGTTTTTTGTTTTGTAATGCCTTCTATCTATATTAATATAAGACATTTAGTTACATAAAACTTTTTATCTATGATTTAGATATATCCATCTCAAGTGATAGTGTTGTCTATAAGGTCTTGTACTCAATTTAATTAGTAAGATAGGTTTATTCCCATAGACCAAATCATATGGGGTGAAGCCTATAGTGGTCTTCCAAATGATTATATAAGCCCAAATAGATTTAGGAAGTCTATCCTCCTAATCCTTATAGAACATACTAATAGTCTTGGTCAAAATATTTTCTAGCTTCATGTTCGTGACTTCTACTTGTCCATTGAATTATGGATGATATAGAGTTGATTTATTATGACTAATCTCATATTCTTGGACCAAGGCAATAATTAAACTAGAAATGAATTAGGGTCCTTGATCAATGACTATTTTTCATGGCACACCATATCTTGGGAATATGTTTCATAAAGGAAAGCTGCCACCTTCTCATCCCTGGTGTGTGTAAGAGCCTTTACTTCCACTCATTTAGTGACATAATTAGAACATACAAGGATGTAATATTTATTTTTGGATTTCGGATCATAAGGTCTTACAAAGCCTACTCCCCATTTTTCAAATGGTTTAAACACCATTTGAGGATGCAAAGGAATCTCATCTAAACATGTGGGTATCCCTATATGTTGACATCTATCATAATGAAAAGTATATCTTATTGCATCTTTCTAGAGTGAGGGACAATAATATATTATATTCAATATTTTTATTGTTATATGTTTCGATATAAAGTTCCCTCCATAGGGTTCATCATGGTTGGATTTGAGGATACCTAGAACTTAATCTTCTTTGAGACATCTTCTGGTGATGGAGTCAAGCCTAATATAGAAAAGGAATCTGGATAGCCATGAATACTTGTCATTTTTTTAAATCAAAGATCCTTTTTTTATTTAGGGAGGAAGTGATGTGGAAGTAACCTTGTTATAAGGTATTTATCAATATCATCATACCAAGGTGTGGTAAGGATGAGGGAGAAAAAGTGCTCATTTGAAAATGAG
Source organism: Torreya grandis (assembly GCA_037957365.1). Taxonomy (NCBI): domain Eukaryota; kingdom Viridiplantae; phylum Streptophyta; class Pinopsida; order Cupressales; family Taxaceae; genus Torreya; species Torreya grandis. The sequence goes on from JARHVA010005144.1 coordinate 552,655, forward strand.
TCATCCACTATGGTATCCTTTTAAGGGAATTGTAGTCATGATAAGAAGTTAGTCATGACATTGTCCTTACCAAGATTATCTATAATATTTAGATCAAATTATTTTAATAAGAGAAACCATCTTATCACTCTACTTGAGATAGATGGTTTATTCATAAGGTACCTAATGGATACATGGTCTGTATAAACAAACACTTAATACCCTATTATGTAGTGATGAAACTTATTGATAGCATATACTACTACTAAGAACTCTTTTTTAGTGATTGTGTAATTTAATTCTACTACTTGTAGGTTCTTGTTGACAAAATATATGGCATAATTTAGTGATCCCTATTTTTGGCCTAACATAACTCCTAGGGTAGTATCTAAAGCGTCTATGTGAATATGGAAGGGAAGCTTCCAATCAGGACCATGTAGAACAGGGGTGGTGGTCAATAATTCTTTCAATTATTTGAAGGCTATATCATAGGTATGTGTCCATACAAACTCAGCATTCTTAGTCAAGAGACTGAATAATGGTGCTTCTATTTTATTGAAAATGTTGATAAATCTCTTGTAGTAACTAGAATGTCCTAAAAAACTCTTGACATCTTTTCATTTGTTTTTTATGATGCTGATTTTTGTAGGGTCAACATTAATTATTTCAATAGATACATGGTGGCCTAGGATAATGTCTTCTATCATAATCATGTAGCATTTCTTACTAACTAAATACAAATGGTGTTCTTGATAGTGTTGTATCACTTTCTCCAAGTTCTTCAGGCACTCATTAAATGTTTCTCCATAAATAGTGAAGTCATCCATATAGATTTTTACACATTCATTGGTCATATCTACAAAGATATTTAAGACAACCATCTGGAATGTTATAGGAGTATTACATAGCCCAAAAGGTAATATAACATAAGCATAAGTACCCTAAGGACAATTGAAGGTGGTCTTCTCCTAGTCCTCAAAAGTAATTCTAATATAGTTATAACCACTAAATCCATCCATAAAGGCAAAATATTTATTTCCTTTTAGTGTGTCCAACACCTAATCAATGAAGGGTAGAGGAAAGTGATCATTTTTGGTTGTTGTATTAAGTTCCCTATAATCTATGCATACATGCAATTCTCCATTTTTATTTGATACAATTACCAATGATGAACCCCATTCACTATCTAAGATGGGATACATAAATCTAATGGTTAGGATTTTCTACAATTATATTTTGACTATTTTTCCAAGAGCTAGATTCATCCTACGCTATGGCTATCTGATTATTTGGAACTCTTATTTGATATAGATATGATTTGTGCATGTTTTTAGGCTAATTCTTTGCATATCCTCATAATCCCATGAAAAAATTCATTGGTTTGCATGCAACATACTTACTAGGCACTTTTCCTCATTTGACTCCAACTTGTTATTAATAAATAATGTTTTTCCTAGAGAGATTTCAATTTTCCATGAGAGTGATTTCATCATTTCTATATTTATAATGGATATAGTTTGGCTACATCTATGAGGTAGCAGTTGGTGGAATATTTTTTATATAGATGCATCAAAATTATCTTCTTCTTAGAGGCTAGAAAATGGGCACTCAACATATTACAGGTGGTTGAGATCTATAGAATGAGTTTGGTAATTATTCTAGAGAATATTGGAGAGAATTGTATCTTCCTCCTAATCAACCAAGGTGCATGCATAGTCTATGGTGAATATAAGAATCAAGGGAAGCTAGTCCGCCTCATCTTCTTCAGCCTATAATGTATGCTCTAGTGTTAAGGATGACTATGCTGAAGGATAGAGGACACATTTCTTAGTGTGTTTGTCATTGGATGTTAACATTTTACCTAATCTATAGCTGATGAAGGTATCAACTATGGTAAACCAAGGTCATCCTAAGATAAAAAAGTAAACATGTAAATTAGAGTTTGGTTGTAGCATAATGAAATCTATAGGATACTCTCAAGAATCTATAGTAATGACAAGATCTTCAATGACTCCTTTTAGCCAGACTATAGACTTGTTATCCATTTGCAATATTATATATGTGGGATGAATATTATTCAACTATAGTTTGTTCATAGTTTCAATTATCATTATATTTATTGTATTTTCTAGGTCTATCAATGTATTGGGTAGCTGTGGTCATGGATCTATACTATTACTACTAGGCATCCTAGATTTAAATATTTATTTTGTAAGGTGTTTCCCAACATAATGTCTACTAGCTAGCCAATCACATACACTATATTTACATCCTTATTCTTCCTTATATGTTTTTCTAAACATAAGTCTCTAATAGCTTTGGAATATATGGATATATCCTTGATGGCTTAGAAGAGAGGAATTTTAACACAAAGATTCTTGAGATATCTAATGAATTAAAATTCAAGCTCAGTTACATGGTGCTAAAGGCTAAGATATTCTAGAAATGGTGGGGTTATTTCATCAACAAATTTATTTATTGGTTCAGAGAGTTCTTGTGTTGGTGAAGGTGGGTTAGTATGATATTTTGAATTTTCTTGATCTGACTTCATTATTATGGGTGGGGCTAGGGGTGATAGAACTTTCCTTGAATGTAGGTGAACTTTATGGATGTTCACCACATATGTTGGGTACTGAACATGTTCAATATTGGATGTCAGTTACACTAAATTATTTGCAAGATTCTGCATCAATTAGTTAGGGAACTAGTTAGACTTGGGTGTAGCTTGTGTATTGGGCATAAGATTAGGAGTTTTTATTTTTGTGGAGAGAATTCTCCTTGATGGTTTCCCTAGGGTTGATTGGGTCTCCAAAGATGATCCAACAGTTTGTGAAGGGTGAGCCTTGAGGTGGTTTCTAAGCTTGTATCCAAGGTGGGGATACATTTTATGGAGGCTAATAGGAGGTAGTGGGGTATCTTATCTAAGGTGGATACCAAATAGAATTAGTAGGTGAGACGTTCATCCATAGACTAGTCTAATTATGAGTAGTATTTGCAAATTATGAATCAAAGTAGGTAGAATTAGTAAAAGGTGGATTTTATCTCATACCTAGATAAGATGGTCATTGAACCCATGGATTTATTGTGAAACATATAAAACTCGGTCTCCATCTCCTCCTACAACATGTATCTCTATTATTTCTAGTTCTTCATCTATGATGTTAGCTACTTTAGCCCAAATTTTGTGACACCTATAATCTATCTTTTTCTTCTTATAATCCACACAATAGATGGTCAAAAATTGATCCAAGGATACTTGATTTTACCTTGAGTGTAGGATATCTAGTTGGGTGGCTAAGTGACTAATGATATCCTATTTCATATCTTGTAACAAATTACTAACTTCATATTTTGATAGGCCACTTGCAGCTACTAGTGGAAGCTTGTTTCCCCTAACTTTGTTTATGGTAGATCTAGAATAATTATTTCTCAACTCCTTGATGTCTGTGAATGGTAGGTGGGATATATATCCCCCACTAATGAGGTCCAAGGATTCTATACAATATTCTTTGACTCCTTTCAAGAAGATGAGTTTTAGAGGCTCTTTTCCTAGTTCACTTTGCTTGAATTTTTGTACACTGAACATGAACTATTCAACATAGTATTTAAAATATTTGTACCCTTCTTAAGTCATCATAAAGATGTAATTTATTTTATAATTTATTATTCATCCATATTATTTATACTTAAAAAAAAATCATGTCCTCCCAAGTGTCGACTAAATTATTACCCAGTTCCATGAACTAGAGAAGTGTTAAGTCTTTGAGGGTGATTGGAAAATGTTTCAATTTTTGTGCATCCTACCTATAATCATAGCTTCTATAGAGGATATAAAATTTAAAAAAAAAAGTATTCAAGTTATATGATAATGTACCTCTAAAATTAGGTAAGGTTGAGGGTGGGATATTTTTCATTTGTGTTATGCCTATTGCATCTGGAATATGAAATTCAAAAGTAACTATGTTTGGAGTCTTGTTGTCATCCAAAAAGTCATTTTATTTATTCATGATGGATTTTATTATGATATGGATACTAAAGGTACTCAGTATCACATCTTCAAATTATGTATCAGTCAAGTAAACATTTTTTTGCTAATCTATAGTCTTTTACAAGATAAGAAGTCTAAATATTCTCTTGAGATTTCTTTGATTTGTTCAAGAAAGCCTTATTAGAATTTTGTTTCTATATTATTTTATAAGGTTTTTGGTTTGTGAATTTTTTCTACTTTATTTTTCTTTACTAACTCAACTAATGCTTCTTCTATTTTTATTTCCTTTTTCAAATCTAATAATAATTCTTCTGTAAGCTGCATCCTTTGGTTTGTAGTATTTCTTTCTTTAAGATCTCTCCAACTTATGGTATATTTTTAAACAAGATTTTTAGTTTCTGTAGGTATTTTTGGTTCCTTCCTAGTAGAAACTCATGTCTTGTTTGGTAGGAATCTCTCTTGAGAATCCCTTTCTCTTTACATAAATATTGAGTCACTCCTTCAACTATCCTTTTCCTTCCTGCATAAGGTTAGTGTTTTTTTCATGTGTTCCAAGGGTTTTTTTCATAATAAATAAAAAATAAAATGTAGAGAAATAAAGGGGTGTAGGAATAAAAATGATTGGAATTGAAATTTTACTTCTAGAAATAAATAAAGTTATCTACTAGGTGGTAAAATTACTCTAGAAAGTAGGAAATGAAAGCAGGAAAATTACCCTAAAAATCAAGAAATGAAAGTAGAAAATGAAATACACTTTGAAAAAAGTAAATCAATATTACAAGAAAGTAAATTCTAAAGAAAAGCATTATCTAATTAAATCACAAGATTGCAAAGAAGCATTAAAATTTGTGCACCATCAACATCCAAGAACTTAGACATCTGGCATAAGACACCATAGTGCTCTCACTCAACTTGTCTAACTAGGTAGGACAGTGTACTAAAAATATTGTGCACCATCAACAACCAAGAATTTGGACATCTAGTATAATACATTGTAGTGCGAAATGAAAGTAGAAAATGAAATACACTTTGAAAAAAGTAAATCAATATTACAAGAAAGTAAATTCTAAAGAAAAGCATTATCTAATTAAATCACAAGATTGCAAAGAAGCATTCAAAGTTGTGCACCATCAACATCCAAGAACTTAGACATATGGCATAAGACACCATATTGCTCTCACTCAACTTGTCTAACTAGGTAGGATAGTGTACTAAAAATATTGTGCACCATCAACATCCAAGAATTTGGACATCTAGTATAATACATTGTAGTGCCCTTACTTGACTTGCTCAATTGGGTAGGATAGTACATTAATCAATCTTGAAAATAAATAATCAAACTACAAAATAATAATTGACATTCTCCCTGATAATGGTGTCAAAATGTTGTGTAGACTTATTACCCAATTAATAACAAATTCTTAAGTTTGATTGATATTAATTGTCAACCTAGGGTACGTAGGCTTTTCAAGGATGTCATCGCTATATATACATTATTGATTTATAGATTATCTTGCTTACTAGTTGTAGTACAATGAACTTATACTAAATTTACTAGATAGTTATACTATGAAACTATTATAATATAAATACAAAAATACTTAAGACTTATGAATAACACATGTATCACACTTTATATAATCAAACTACTAATGAAATCAACTTACACAAAACACTTAAACTAAAGAGGGTGAAGATCTTCAATACAAATCCTTTTTAGGGAGCCCTTCCTCATTTAGAACTAAGTTCCAATCCTTCTCTAAGAGACTTATAAAATATTCTTATAGAATCAGCCTTCTCATTACTTAGATATGTAGAAATTAAAGATTGCTACAAAGGATTACAATATTTAGAATGCAATAACTTCTAAAATTCTACTACTCTATTATTATTATTATTATTATTATTATTATTATTATTATTATTATTATTATTATTATTATAATCTAGGTTCTACCATTAAATACATAAGGAAATTTATTATCTCCAACCAAGAACACTAAACTTGGAAATGTAAAAATACTTTGGGAACTACCCTAGTCAACCTTCAGGTGGTTATTAATTGAAGTTACTTATTTTAGACTTGATTGGGTTAAGGAAAATATATACTATTTTGTTTTTTTACTTATTTTTGTCTCCTTTTCATTATCCTTGTCTTACTCATCTTTGGTAGCACATACAAGATTATTTGCATGTGAGGAGTCTGAACAACATCTATGAAGGATCCTCTTGAATCATCCACTTGGTTCTTAAGATAATTGGATATTTGATTAAGATCTAATCACATCTTATCAAAATAATAGTTTTGTTATGCATAGTGTCTAAGGGCTCATATAGGTGAAAGCTTGTAGTTACTGTAGGCAACCTATAAGTAGAAACTAGTTATTACTATAGGTAACCTATAGGTGGAAACCAATAGTTACTATGGGAACTGTAAAGTGGAATCCAGCAATTGCTATGAGCATCCTATAGGTATAATCCAATAGTTTCTATGGGAAACCTACAAGGAGGAGCTAGTAGTTACTATGGACAACCTGTAGGTGTAAGCCCCTTTTACTTTGGGCTTCTCTATAAGTGTTGTTCCCAAACAAAAATCCTTTAGTATTATGTTACCTTTATAATATTTGTTAAATAAGGTTACACAAGTATAATCTAATCAAATAAAAAACATCATTAATTCATAACATAAAATGTATATATTAATGCACACATAAAATCATAAATTCATTCATTCATTTTCATGAGTCATTGATGGTTATAGGGATTTACATAGAAAAGGATATATACTAGGTATAGATGATGCTATAAAATAAAGTGATTGGTAGCCTCATCACCCATCCCTATATACTAAGGATGTGGCTATGCCACTAATCTCTATGAATTTGAGGTGAAATGTGACCTCGATGGCCTCAATGTCCAACTCTTAATATACTCTAGAAACTTAACTATCTTATAACCTGTAGGCATAATTACCTTATATAAAATTATATAATACTTATCATCATACTTGGCCTACATACTCTTTATGAGGGCCTTATATAGGCCCTTTTTATCATACTATTTTTTATCCTAATCCCATTCCCCATGGAGCCTCTACATATTAGCATGGTTTATGTACCTATCACTAGTAAGCTATTGTTTAATAACAATCATATGTAAAAACATAACCCTCATATTATTAATCTATATCTATAATTTGTAAATATGTCCCTACACATCTGATAGTTGTGTTTGTAACTAGGATACTATGGCCTCTAATATTGAAATACATACTATTTTGGCATCAATATCCTAGTATAACTCATCTATCATGGCCTAGTTTAAATATAACCTAATCATCCCTAAAGGACCTACCTATTGTCTATCTTTCCCATCATGTCTAGTTCTTTCTTTGATATTTGTGTCCTCCTTAGGTGACAATCTCTCATTACTATTACTATTACTATTGCTCTCAAATCTAAAATATATGACCATAGGTGTAAGCTATTATAATGTTGCTAATATAGGCTATTAAGGAGGCATTTATATCTATAATGGTATATGTATCTATATTTATCCCTACTTCTATACCTATTGATCCTAATACTAATTAGGATGTTGAGATATATGATGAGCATATTACCTCAACAATCATGCTCTTGTTGGTCTAGAATTGGTCAATCTAACTATACTAAACTAACTTCACTAGGATGTATATTTATATATGACCTTAACATCTACCACTCCTATAGTATAAGTCAACACAACTAGTTGTACCATAAAAATACCAACTTCCTCAGTCATTGTAATATGATGATATTAATGGTTGATATCATGTGTCACATCTAAAAATTAGTAACACCCATTAAATCTAAATTTATTATGCACTTTGTTGGGTCAATATCATTGAATAATGAATTTATGGTGACCTATGATATAACATGGCATAATCATAAAAAATTGTCTAGGATCCATCCTCCAATGATATAAACTAAATTGGCATACAAGGGTGACAATTATAGTCTCTATTTTCCATCTCATATATAGATTACCATTAGAAGAGTAAGTCCCCTATATGTCCCCATTAGCCTCCTAATATCAATTAATAGATATAAGATAGAAGTTATTTTGGTACCCATTTTAATCTCTATCTAACTATCCATTTAATCATAATGTGCTCATATGCCTAAACCTTGAGCAACATAAAGGGCCTAATGCTCTTGTCATGAAAATATTCAACCATGTATAAATATATATGTAGCTGGAAAAATACCATATCACCCAAATAAAAGTGAGTATTATAAAATATCATATCACATATCACCCCCCCTAATCCCTTGTGAAAATTATGGACACTCTTGGTAGGTAATAATATGCCATTAACAATGGCCATAAGGATGAAAACCTCTCACTAAATCAATGATTGAGAATGTAACTCATCTATGTTAACCAATCCTTCCTTTATGAAAACATAAATGACTCCAAAATAATATAAAAATATCTACCATCCTTTTCATAACCAATGAATCACCCATCTTTGGATTATAATGTGGATAATTTTATAATCATCCTCCAAGGTTGATATCACCTCGCTAGTAGGAAGGTGAAATGTTCGCATATATTAATGTTAATGTTTGGATATCATAAAGATAAATCCATGTCTACCCAAATAATTGACATCTATGCTATGTGTATTAAACAAATAACATTGATAAGGGACATGACCTCCTTGATCCAAAACCTCAAGTGTCATAAGATGTGTGATTGGTGCTCACACACTATCAAAATTGTGACTCAATCTTACAACACAAAACATGTTATCACACTTAGTCAAATCTATTTGTCTTAATAATAACACCAAATCAAATACATCACACCAATATTATTATATTCTAAATCATCAAGTCAATCATTCTAATCATTCAAAAAGATTCTTAGGCAATATCACCAACTTATAATAATATCATCATTTAGTAGGATGTTCCTACTATTTAGTTGGGTGTTCTCACTGTTTATTATATTATTTTGGTAGCCTCTAATTAACCATGATGTTTCTATAGTTTTATTAAATGATAACACCATTTAGTAGGATGTTCTATCCCTTTATCAGGTCATTCTCATTGTTTCTTAGATCATTTTTGCCATTTTGGCATCCTTTATTTAACCACAGAACTTCCACTATTTTTCTTCATAATATAATTATTTTTCATGTTAATCCTAACATTTTTTTTATTTACCCCATTTCTATATATTTCATAATTTTGGTAATTTCTACCCTATTTAGGTGATCCCATTGATTTAATTGATATCACCAATTTTGCTAGCATTATTATCAATTTCAACAGTGTTCCCATTGATTTTGTCAAATTATCACTATTTTTATGGATGATCTCACCATTTTCAATTTTTAAAAAAATTCTAAGATAAATAATTATACTATTTATATGTAGCATTAATGACATTAAATGTAACAAAAATCATAAATTAAAGGTATTCATTGAATTCCCACTTCTCAATAATCACCTTTACTCTTAAATGTGCTCACCAAGATGTTTGTGCCAAGGGATATGCACCATAAATCTTGAATAATTCATGCACAAAATGTACAACAAATATTTCTAAGAGAAGGTGAAAATGAACTATTTTCATGCCCCATGGGTCAATTTATATCTCAAAATTTGAATCTTTACCCCCAACCCTTCTCATTTCATCATTCTTATTCCCAAGAGGCCTATTTATGGCTCCTTTATTTGTTTCAAGTCTCATTTTTACATATCCTCTCTGATTCATAGCCTCCTACTATAGAACATGTCATTTTATTCTTTTTGATGGCATGCCCATCAAAATTATTTCTTAGCCACTCTCTCAAGGGGGCATCCTAAGCATCCCAAACATCATTTAGGCATCATTGTGAATTCATATTTCAATAAATTGAAAAAGAATCAACAAAACATTAACACATCATTATCAAATAATTTTAATGACTTTTTCAATCTTTGAAATTTTTTTACTTTTTCTATGTCTCAAAACACCCTCTCAAATATGGGTAAAATGTAGACAATCCACTTTCATCACTTCCATTTAAAAATAATGAATCATAATGATTTATTGAAATAATGAAAAAATCAAGATACAAATCATTAAAAAATTCCAAATCATCAATGTAATTTAATGTGCACATTTTGTGACACTTTGGTGTATCCATGATTGGGGAAATACACCAATCAAATCATCTAATCAATCATCAACATCCCAAAATTGTTCCCATTTTTACAAATTCCTCATTAGGAATATTAAATAAAGTAAACCAAACATTTCAAATGAGACTAAAAGCAGACAAAATCAACCTAATTATCTAATTGAGTGATTAATCTAACTAAATTTCTTGTAAAAATGAGTTTACATGGAATGCACATGTCATAAATATGGGGAAATCAAATATTAGCTAATATCCTCATCATACATCAAGCTTCCAATTAGAAATTCACAAAGTCCTCCTCTTTTTTGAAGTTAAATTAAATGAAATTTGGATAATGTTTAAGGATATTTTCTTAAACTTTAAGTCATGGGGGATAATCTCTTACATGTCCTTCCACACACCACTCCTTAACATTAAACTCCCAACTTCCCTTTGAGGATTAGTTTTCAACCACACATCTTGATTTGATATCTACAGTCCAAATTCAAAGGAGAAATATATAAATATGAGGGGTCTCCCTCTTATTCAACATTATTTTTTATGCTAAACTTATGCTTCCACATATATCAAAAAATCTTCACCAAATTCTTTAATTGCTCAACAAATCACACATAGTGCAATGGTATATGTTGACCAAGTGACTTTGAGACATTTACAAAGACCTCAAACACTATATCTCAGCCGATCCAAACTTGAATTATGAATCAAAGGAGACATCCATGAGGAATGTATACTAATTTTATTTCATTATTTATTTATTTATTTACTTTTTGGACCTTTCCAAATTCTAGGACATGTGCTTAGGATGTTAGTTTTATATTTTTTGGATTTATTTTCATGCTAGAAAGAAACCAAGCTCCTTTTTAATCATGCCATCATAGTAGGATTAAAATATTTAGTATAAATAGATAATTCTAGATTATTAGCAACCCTAAAAGGCACAAACATATTTAGTATAGCAATAACCATAGAAATGTTAAGCTTAACTTGTGTTTCACCATGCAATGAGTGGGAAAAACTTGTGTAACCATAGGTGTAGACATATATAGTCACAATATGAGTAGTGGTATGAATTCATGTTTTATGATATTTTCATGTAAAAGGTAAATAAATATCAATTAAGAGTTCAATATTTCATTCCTAAAATATAGGTTCCTTACTAGTGTTTACATTCTTAGCCTTTACATTCAATATCTTATTCATATCATAAGTTTTCTTAATAATTCAAATAAAAAAATAGAAAGTGTTACTACTTTTCCATGATATGCACATTAATATCTTCATGATGTATTTTAAAATGATATTTATATAATTATTTTCATTATCATCTTCATAATAATTTTGAATTTCAACAATATCAATCAAAAACACATTGCTTTATCTTTATGTGTTTTTAATAAACATTTATATTAATAGAAGAAGGAATTTCCATTTCATAAATTTTATCCATTTTACATTGCACACAAACATGTGGTTGTATCAAAATAATATGATTATGATTAATTATAACACTATTCAACCTATCACTTTACCTTACAAATACAAGAGAGTTAATGTTCTTAAGTAACATATGCTATGCTCATGAAAACATTGAGAAATCTAATAAAAATATGGAAATATTATTATCTCATAAATGAAAATTTTAAATTAGTTATAAAACTATGATGCAAAATAAATATAAAGACATAAGGAGTAAATAATAAAGCCTCATGGAGGACCTAGTTTTTTACTTAAAATAAAGATCAAGTTCACCAAAATGTTTTAACTTATTTTGAATTTAGTGGATATAAATAGGTCAAAACTATTGAATTTTAGATTTCATATGATAGATAATTAACCATAAAAATATGAATAGTAAAACATATTGATTTAAATTAATAAATATTGAAATTAATAAAAAAAGAGGGAATAAAAGGAAATTATTTGATTATATGATCTATACTAGTCACTACTTGTACAAAAATTCTTAAGATGAATCTATATAAGTTGTGTGACTACTCAAATCAAGAAACATATTGTCAAAAATTGCTCAAATAGTGCTAGTGAAGCACAAACACCCATATCAACAAGTTACATCCATTATTTATTGTTATTTTTCTTGTTTTTTTCTATTTATTCTACCATAGATTGTTGTGTCTACTTACCTAGATGATTTCTATGTAAAATTTGTATATCTTTCCTATGCATAGATCATGCTTTTGTCTTCTATTTTACTAAAATGATAGCTCCACTTTAAACACGTTTTTGATCTAAAATAAATTTTTAAAATGTGAAATGGACATACCAAACCACTCTCCACTGAGTTGTTGAGAATTTACTACATTCTAAAACTATTAGAAGGGCTCAAATTATATGTATTTATCTTATCTATCTATATGTGTGCTCAATCTTGATCTAATATAATGGAATACAATACTTTAGATTTCAAAACTTGAAAACATGAATCTTTGAAATTTTGTTTTTATTTATAATTAGATTTATATATTTTTACTTTGAGTATTTTTTATATTTTATGTTTTTATGGTATTGCCTCAAAGGTGTGAATTTATATTTCTCAAGTGTTTTCCTAGATGATTGTTAGATAAGTGTCTAAAACCAAAGTACACAAAATACCTAATAGATCAATAAAATACAAAAAATACCAACAAATTATAAATTAATATTTATTACTTTAATCATAATCTACATATGAAACATGATTAATTTAACCTAAGAGAGATGTTAGGATTTTCAAAATAGTCATTAAGGATCTTAGACACTATTGGTTAAGGCATATAACTACGATAACTACCAACATTCAAATTATGTTATCAATATCTAGAGATGGAAAATAAGGGATATATAATATGGTGAAACCATAATGAGGATTTTTTTAATCATAATCTAGGGATATACTAAATAAGGTTGTCCAAGTCCATAAAGAGATAAATAGATAAGGGAGAATGTGATCAATATTCAAATGTGTACACACAAATCATGTATGTCAAAGACAAGTCAAAAATAATGTTTATAATTTTTTGATATCAAATTTTAGTGTCTGAACCAAAGTACACAAAATACCTAATAGATCAATAAAATACACATAACTTACCTAAATTTATCACATAGTACATGAAATACTAAATCAATAAATATCATAAACATAAATTAACTAAAGTTATCATATAATTCAAATTACATGAATTCAATAAGTGAATAGTAATATATATATTTGTTAATATATGTAATTTAGAAAAGGATATTACATGAAAGTACCAAGCCACCAATGGTATAATATTTTCTCACAATAATGTATTGAAGTTATATTTTCCATAATTTATTTTTATTAAACATAACACATTAAAATGAGGTGATTTGTCATTATTGTGAAAATGACTTTAGCTCTAGTTTCATAAGGCACAACAATTTTACCTTACTCATTTTCATATATTAATCATAGACTACTATTTATCACTCTATAAAATTATTTTCTAACTAGACAACCTTGACATTATTTTATACATAACATATCTAACTAATCATAAAGGACTAACCTTAGTGGGCTAACTCTCATGTGAAACCTACCATCTTTAATAATTAATATGCATATATATAATCCAAACCATAGTTATTATCATTTTTATGTTTCTGTAGGTAATAGTAGGTTAGAAAACATATGATCTATGCATCGTATATCATTCCCATGTTCTACCTTTGTTAGTCCCATGTAATGTGAACATTTGATATACAATTTTGGTTGTGCCAATTACCTTGTCTCAACTATTATTTTGGTGTGATAATTTATTGAGTTTATTAAGAGATAAAATCACATTACCCAGAAAATACATGTTGTGGTTTCTTATGAGAATTAAAATATACATGATAATGGGATTTTTCCAATATCTTGGCATAATCATCTGACTTACTAAAGTTATAATATTTCAGACATTTTAACATAAACCTTATTTTTTGCATAGTTTTTTTATAGTGTTTTATTATAAAATTGTTATCTAAAAATTTTAATATGATATTTAAAACCAATAGTTTAAATTATTAACTTAATAATACGATGCATTTAATTCAATTTCACATTAATATGACACTTAAATATCCAAAGATTTTAGTATATGATTCAAGTCTAAAATGTGAGATTCAAATCTATAATGTATAAAAAACATATACATATTACACAAAATATATTATTCATTATGTTTTAATTTAATTATAACCTTACATTAAGTATATATAATAATTACATGTGATTACTGAAATACTTGAATGTTTAACTAGTAACTCATTCCATTAAAGTATGGCATTATGACATCAATTAGATATTGAAAATTACCATGCTGATAAAAAATTTACATACTAAATATGGTAAACCATTTTAATAAAAAATTTCATCAAATATAAAAATAAAATTACTTCATAATTAATTAATCACATTGAACAACATTTTGGATCAAGAAAATTTGAGAAGGAATTCCCATGTTTATTATAATTCTATCAATATTTGATCAACAAATCTATCCTATTCAATTACATTCTTAGTTTCAACCATACATGTTAAAAAATTTATCCTTACTATAATTCACATTTTCCTTAAATGTTTCAATTAGATTATTAAATATTCACCCAAGGTTTATCTCCTTACAAATATTTTTCATGTTTTTATTCGTAGAGTTTACTACCAAAATTAATGAGTTTCTAATAATTAGGAAGTTTAATATAAAACATTAACCCAAAACTTAGGATATAAAAGGTGTACCCAATCAATAAGTTATTTCACTTACCTAACTATGGTTTTAGAAGATTTAATTATTTCCTCTTTTGAAAAATTACCCATAAATTACACCATTTTTCTAATATCAAAGATAAAAGCAAAATTATATTATTTAAATTTTTAGGATAAATAAAATTAATTTTAAAATATATTTTTATTTATTTTAGTTTTAGTCTAAAATTTTCAATTTTGGAGATACATCCTATAAATTTTCACTAATTTTTCACTTGGTAATGTATTAGTTAAGGGCAACTAGGGCTAAAAGGTTTTCATATTTGAAACCCATAATTGTAAGATGAATTAGATACCCATATATTAGGAAATGTTTAGTTTTTTTCATTTTTTCAAATAAAATTAGAATATTGTATCTTATAAGCATGCCATGAGAAAAGAGAAAACCAAAAATTCATCTTGTCATTTCTTCTAGAAAATTTTCATAAATTTCAAGTCAAATGAAAAAAAATAAAAGCTCATAGAAATTAAATTAATTTTTTATATAATTAAATACATAATTTAAATTAATTAATATATGGTTAACATAATCAAAATTTACTACATAATTTCATGAATTCGAGAACCAAAATAGATGCACTATTTTAGGGTTTTAAAATTAAAAAAAAAATCTATAGTATTTTCTAGAATGCCAAAATAAGGGTTTGAAAAAAAAATTCCCATACATTTTCCAAAATGTCTCTTAAAATATAATCCAAAACTTGGGTTTTAATTTAGAAAATTAACAACAATTTTTTCATAAATTTATTCTCAATAATGGAGTCCAAATTAGTGTTTTTGAAACATAAATGTGGTAAAAAGGGACATCCAAAATTGAGTTTCAAATACATGGGTTTTCCATTAAATTTAAAATTTTGATGATTAAAATATAATGCCACAATTTAAGTTTAAAATGATATTTTTTCATCAAATTTATCATAATTTATTCATCCAAAAAATTATGATAATATGAATAGAAAAATGTGTAATTCCTCAATCGACATCTTTCCTTAATTTCCTTCTTTCTCCTCCTTCTTTCCCTCTAAATTCTTAAAGAGTTTTTATAAGCCAAATGAGCATGCTTTCTCTTCTCCATTTCTTATTGTTTCTCCCCCATTATTTATTTTAGACACAAGTGTCCTCCATGAGAGACACTTATAATTTTTTTGTGAATAAATTCTTAAAGAGTTTTTATAAGCCAAATGAGCATGCTTTCTCTTCTCCATTTATTATTGTTTCTCCCCCATTATTTATTTTCGACACAAGTGTCCTCCAGGAGAGACACTTGTCATTTTTAAAATTTTTTCTTTACTTTTTATTTACTTTATTTTTTAAATTATAATTTTCCTTTTCTTTTACTTTTTTTTTTTCTAATTCTATTTTTCTAATTATTATTTTACTATATATTATATAAATATTAGGCTAATTTTATATATAAGATATTTTTTTTTTTATGTTCCTAGAAAAGATATAAAATATGTACGCACATATTAATTTAATATAAAACTTATAACATATTTTACTACCAAGTCACTATTGGTCTACTAGGCAAGTTGAAACAAATGCATTATAAATATATTTTTAGAAATAATTATAAAGCATCCAAAATGAATTCAAACAAACACAATAATTAATAAAATATATCAAAACAATTATAAATATATAACAAACACAATCCATTAATAAAATTTGTGAAAAAATTATAAATGTAATATAAACCAATGTAATGCAATGGGAAAATCATTAACAAAAATTTAACTCGGTCCTTGAAAAACTACCATAAAGTTAGTATAAGCATTGTTAGTACTCACAAGGGTGAGTAATTATTTTAATAGTTAGAATAAAATAAATAATTTAGTGATTTTTAACTCATGTAGATAGAGGTATTTAAGAAATTTCAAGAGATTACTAGGGGAGAAGTTGAGAGAATAAAGGTTTATTGAGTGATTTATGGGATTTGATATTGGTGTTGACTCCTTATATGAAGTAATTAATTCACCTATATATTTTAAACACTAAAATTAAATAAAACATCATAAACAAGTTATAATATGATATTTTCATTGTGTTTTTTATGAATATTTATTGTATGAAAAGTGTGTTTAGATGTTCATAGTGCAAATCTAAACCAAATAAAAGATTTGGTATTAGAGCAGGTTTTTGACATTAGTTATGAGAGTCAATAGAGAGTGATAACTCCTATGGGATAAATTTAAAAAATGTTAGGTTTGTCTTCTAAAATATTTATAATCTTCTTTATGGTTTTTAAGATTCTATCAAGCCCAAATCATGTAATATATGAATTCATAGTATTCAGTTCTTTATGGTATTTATATTATTTGATCAACCAAACATCTTGAAGAAATTTTATTACATGTATTAAAAAATATTTCATATACAATATGAATCATTATTACCAAATATAGTCTTATCTTGCCTTTCAAATCTATGTTTAGCCTTTAAAATATCCATATGGAGTGAGATTTATTGATTTTATTTATGTTGTATTATTTGTGTTGGTTATTTATTTTGTGGTAATTGATTTGGTAACTTAGTCTCTCCAATAATAGAGTCACCTATAAGTTCCAATCTAAGTGGATTCTATATATATCCATGACATACTCCAAAAATTATCTGCATTATCATTCATGATAAAATCTCTCAATTCAAGCTCCTAGATCAACATGGCATCAATGGTGAAAGAAACAAATCCAACCATTATACTCTAAAATTCCCAACCCAATTAACCTATGTGTGACCCTTTCAAACAAATTGGGTGATATGTTTTATGACTCAGCTCAGTTAGCCATCCTCAAATGTTATGTTATTTTTATAATATTGGTTATAAGACTTTTTAAGGATTTTTTTTAATATTTAAGATTTAGAATATAACCTTAGATTTAAAAATTCTAAATATATATTTAAGGTTGGGTCATTTAGTTTAAGTCTATTTAAAGGTAAAAATAGTAATTTTAGTGTATATGTTCACTAGCATAGAGTAACTATGTGCTATAGTGATCATTCATCAAGATATAATCAAAAAAAATATTCCTTATAAGTGTCAAATGAGTTAGATTTAGTTTCTTAGTAAGTTGTAGAGTATAAGTGTCACAAAAAAAATTGCATAAATTGTAAACGATGCATTATTAGAGAAAATGAAACTGTTAAATTTGTATAGATTATGGGGGTACAGAATGGAAAAGTTTACTTTGGTATTTAATTCAAACCAAATTAAATATTAGCATTGAATAGGTAATATGAACTTCACATGATGAAGGGAATTAGATCAAAAACCCTAACCATGAAAAATAAGAGCTAGAGTCAGAATGAAATAAAAATGAATCTAAGCATTCAAGAAACAAACACAATTGTCTTTATTGTAATAATTAAGGGCATATACTAATTAATTACATTCAAATAGTAAAGGATCTCATTAAAAAACTAAATTATAAGGATATACTTGTTGATGAAGGTAGTAATTTTAACTCTTATTATCCAAGTGATGGAGAATAATCTCATTTTGTTACCATAAACAAGAGGATGGAGACAATAGATGAAGGATGAATTTCAACATCCTCTCATTAACCACTAGTTATAAGGTTGTAAAATGATTTAGTGGCTTATTTTTTAAATTATTTTCATGTTTTTAATTTTTTGCATTTTCTTGTCTTTGTTATGTGCTCAATAAATCCATACAAACACATTTGGGAAAGATGCATACTCCAAAGAAAAACTCTTACAGGGTAGGTTAGGATTTCAAGGTAAATTATACATGGATGGTTATATATATAGTTTAGTGGCTCTATAAATTAAGAGGATTCAAAATTTAGGAATGAAGGGAATGAAAATTATCCCATAGAATTTGTCCTAGGAGATACACCTTTATTAAGGTCATGAGACAAATTGATGGACTTATACTAGATATATGTAGTGTTTTCAGAGAGCAAAGGTAATAGAATATGTATTTGTCTTCTCCCATGTTTTCACTAAGAGGGGAATATTATGAAAAGTCTTGTTAGTACTCACATAGGTGAGTAAGTATTATAATAGTTAGAGTAAAATAAATAATTGAGTGAGTTGTAACTCATGTAGATATATGTAGATAAGATATCTTGTAAGAGAGTCATAAGGTAAAATTTGAGAGAATAAAGGTTTGTTAAATGATTTATGGAATTTAAAATTGGTGTTGACTCCTTATATGAAGGAGTTCATCAGCCTATATATTGTCACTACTCAAACTAAATAAAACATCCTAAATAAAATCCAATAGAAGATTATTATTGTGTTTTATGTGAATATTTATTACATGAAAAGTGTGATTATATTTTTTTAGTGAAAATATGAACCAAATGTAAGACATACCAACTCATGTTATGATCCATCATCTCCATCACTTCCCTACTCAATTTCATCATCCAAATGATAAGTGGTAATAATTTTCAAAGTTAATAGAAAATACCCATAACTAACATCATGAATTAATTATAATATCAAGTTAACTATTTTAATATATAAATCAAATAGATTGATATATAAGTGAATGTTTAGTTAAATTGACTATACAATGTCATAAGAATGTTTAAATGAATATAATCATATTATAAATATAAACATATCCCATGGATATCTAGCATAGATACCATCAACATCAATTATTCATACAAGAGTGATATTAATAAATATAGACACATTATATTAATTATGCATAATATATAATGTATGTATGTGTTTTACTCTATTTTTTATTTAAAATATAAATTTTATTTAATAGGTATAAAACTTGATATATCTAGTAAGTTTGGAATATATGAAATTTAAACATAAATCTGAATTTAAATCATAATTAACTAGATTTCCTGGGAGATCTTTTATGGAGGATAAATCATTAGATTTTTGTTTTTCTCATAGATCTAGATAACAATGACAGATGGATTTTATGCAATTTATATTCCCTTAATGCTATATCCACTAAAAACCTTCTTTGGAAAAACATGTTGAATTTCCATAAGACCTATGTAAATTGGAATTAGATTATTGTTGGAGACTTCAACACCCTCCTCACTCCTAGGGATAAAAAATGGGGTCATATAGACTTAATTGACATCATGCTAGAATTTAATGATTTCATTGTAAATGTAGGATTAGTAGATGTGGACCTACATGGTAATCCTTTTACATGGTCCAATAGAATATTAAGTGAAAAATTGATCTAGATATACTTTGATAGAGTACTAATTTTATTAAACTAAGACATCCATTTCTCCAACAGGCTCTCTGGATCATAATCTTATGGTTTTTGAAGGAGACAAAATCTCAAAACCCAAATGTTGTACCTTCATATTTTAAATCATGTGGCTTCCTCATCCTAATCTCATGGAATCCCTAAAATATTGGTGAAAATAACCTTTCTTAGGCTCCACCATGTTTATTCTTACTTAAAAACTTAGCTTCCTTAAAATGAAGTTAAAAATTTGGAATAAGGAATTCTTCAAGGATATCTTCCTACACAAAAAGGCTCTCAAAGTAAAACTTTGAGTTAATGAAGATCTCTGTGCTTCGATCAATTACAATGATCACACACTTTCTAGGGAAAAAGAACTTATTTATCAATTTCACAACTTTGAAGCAAGAGAGGAGGCTGTTTGGAGATAAAAGTCTAGATACACATGGTTGAAGGAGGGTGATAAGAATACCAAGTTATTCTATCACTCTGTAACAAGATAAGAACATCAACATAATATCTAAATTAAAAATGGGGATATTATTAGGGATGAAGAAGACATCTCTTGACAAGTTTCTTTTAAAAAAAAATCTCATATCAAAAGAAAGATTACCAGATGATCATCTGATAGCTACCACACTCAATAATTTTGATGAAGTCTTATCCGATGCTAAAAATGTCTCCCTAACCAATGTTCCTTTTAATGAGGAGATAAAGATTGAATCCTTTTAAATGGATGGCTCCAAAGCATTGGGACCTGATGGGTTCTCCCATTCTTATTCCAAAAAATCTAGGACATTATCCATAAGGAGGTTGAGGTAACTACTAGAGAATTTTTCTAATCAAAATCTATTATCAAGAAAATATATAATAGTTTCTTATTATTGATCACAAAAAATTAGGGTTCTACCAATGTTCAATACATTCTACCCATTAATTTCTATAATACCACACACAAAATTTGCTCCTCTATCTTGGTGAAACTAATGTAACGTCTCCTAGATAAAGTCATAGGAGAGTAATAGGGGCCGTTATGGTTGGAAGACAAATAATAGATGACATCATCCTAGTTCATAAGGCCATTCATTCCATCCCTAAATCCTCAAGGTAGGGAATGTTACTTAAGTTGGATATGTCAAAAGCTTATGATCAGGTCTCCTAGTGATTCCTCATGTAGATTATAGAAAGGCTATGATTGAATCATGATACTAGGAAGATAATCCAAAACTTCATTTCCACTCCTAAATTTTATATTATTATTAATGGTATTTTAAAAGGTTTATTCGCTACTTCAAGAGTACTAACATAGGGTAACCCTCTCTCTTCATACCTCTTCATCATTATATAAAAGATGTCAGTTAGGAGTCTACTGAAAGCCCACTCTCATAGACTGATTAAAGGAGTTTTAGTGGATTTAAATATAGAATCAATTATGCATGAATAGTTCACCAATTATACCATCATCCTTGGTGAAGAAATTATAGAGGAAGAAAAGAATCTATAACTCATCCTAAAAAAATATGAAAAATTCTCAAATCAATGCATTAAATTTTGAAAGAGATCTTTGTTTTTCATTAACACTCCTCTCTTTCAACATAAAATAATTTCCAGTATCTTAGATTGTCTAGTGGGAAAACTTATGACAAGTCATTTAGGCATCTTTCACTTTATATTAAAAATGGATTATGAAATTTGGAACCCTCTCATAGATTGAATTCAATGAAAACTAGTAGGATAGAAGGGTCACCTTTATACTCAGGTAGGGAAATACCAAGTACACAAAACCTTGATCTAGAGCATTACTATTTACCAAATGTTCATTTTTAGAATGCCTTCCAAAGTGGCCACTAAAATTAAGGAAATTCAAAAAACCTTCTTATGAAGGGGAACTGAATAAAGATTCAAATATAACCTCATCTCATGGGAAAAACCTTGTCTTCTCAAAGCTAATGGAGGCCTCAACCTGAGAAGCATAAAACCTATGAATAGATCCTTGTTGGAAAAAATGGGCTAGAGTCTTATGAAGTAAAATAGTGAATGGGAAAGAATTATCAAAGATAAATACCTAGAAGGAGTGGAAGCAAATGATTTCGTTTGGGATGAAGGTATTATGGATGGATCCACTTTTTCAAAGGCCATCACCAATTGTAAATATCTCTTAAAGAAAGGCATTATATGTAAAATTAGCAATGGTGAGAAAATTGACTTTTGGGAAGATGCTTGGCTGTCCTCTACTCCCTTGTCCTCATAATAAATTTGGGTTGACTAGTAAAGAGACCTTAAGCAAATATGGGGATAAAAAAATTAAGATTAATGGGTGATGAATGAAGGTGTAAAAAGCAATAAAATTATCCCTTATGAAGGACTCCCAGTAGAAGAATCACATGCTATACAGAACCTCAAATCTTTGATGAGTCAAATCTATATCCTTGCATTTTAGAAGGAATACCAATTTATTTGGGCTACTAAAGATAATGGATCATACTTGGTGGCCTCAATAAATACCATCAATCTTAATTTATAAAGTTAATGGAATTTTTGGAAAAATCTTTGGGTTAAGCGTTTGATTCCTAAAGTTAACTTTTTTTTGTCTAGTGGCATAAGACAAAATCCTAACAGTGGATAAACTAGATAAAAGGGGACTAATAGTCCCCAATATATGCCCTATATGCTAAAATGTGGAGGAAATTATACATCCCCTATTTTTAGAGAGATATTTTGGCTATAAATTATTTAAATAGATGCTAAATTAATTTAAATTGATGTGGGTCAAATAAAATAAGATCCTTGACATCATAATACAATGGAAACTACCCTAGATTCTCCCATTTATGGAATTCCTATGGCATCTAGCTCTTACACATTGGTTATGGTGTGTCTTAAAAGTCCACAATTATCTCATTTTCTTGAACAAAAGTAACTAGCCTAAAGGGGATTTCCTCTATCTCTACCAAGCCATTTGTAAAAATTAGAAAGATTTTCCCCATAAAGACAAAGAACATAGATCTCCTTCAACACTTTAGATTTTTAGCAACTAGGACATAATCCAGTACTTAAGATCCCCTTTAAAATCTCTCATTTATAAACATACAAAATGGAAGGCTCCACTATAATTTTGGGTGAAATTTAACTTTAATGGTACATCTAAAGGCAAACCAAGCCGTATAGGTAGGGGAAGAGTCATAAGGAACTCAAAAGAAGAGATGATTGCTGCCTATGCAGGAACTTTTAGAAATCAAACAAATCACCTTGTTGAAGCCAAGGTGGCCCTTTGGGGTATCCAATTGGCTTCCAATATAAAAATAAAAATAATTATCATGGAGGGTTATTTTTTAAATATCCTTAATGTATTGGAAAGGAAAATAACCTTTTCTCACACTATTAAAGACATCAGGGATGACAAAAAGCAACTCTTGAGGGGCATAACACAACTTAAAATTATGCATAATTACCAAAATAGGGTAGTATATTAACTTGCCAACATAAGATTATAACTCTACCTTTTAACCAACTATCATGAAGGATGTCATATCCCTAATAATGTCCTAAAAGCCTTATAAGATGAAATTACTATAGTTTAAATCAGACATCATGTCATCACATGTGATAAATATTTATCTCAAGGGGTGGATTTTAAACATGAAGATCTATAATTATGATCTTATGAGGTGGTGTAATTTTTATAGGGTGATAATGGTGGGATTCTCAAGCACCATTCATATTTTTCAAACTCACTCTCTCTAGAACCTTCTGTTTGTTTACCTCAAATATATCATCACAAAATCAATGGGAGGAGGTAGAGAATGGCTTGATCCTATCTCATGTATGAAAGTGTGAGGGTAGAAAATGGTTTCAAAAAATATTAATCATGGGGGGATCATAGAGTTGATGATGAGAATCACTGAGCATGATATTGATTTGTCTTGAGATTTTATCACTACTTGGAACAAATGCAAGGTGGTAATTTAGGGCATAAAGATCATTGTCATGGAGTAATTTATTGGGGAGGATATTAAAATGTCTTGTGAGGGGATAAATGCCTTCAAAAACAAAACCAAGAAGTAAGATATCCTTCAATGATTTTTTTGGATGAATGAGTTTGTGAAGACTGATAAAAAGGGTTTCCCCCAGGTAGACCTTACTCAACATTAGCCAAAAAAATTTCTTCAGGTAATGCGTTACGTGACCTTAGAGGGTAAATATACCCTAATATTTTCTCATCATTTTTTGCTACCAAATCACTTCCTAGGCTATAAAATCTACCTCCCATTATAAATACTTAAATCACTTGAAGGCACTACCTTGGATCATCAAGTAAGCAATTTTAACCCCATCTAATACCATGGGTTAATCATATTAATCATCAAGCATTACCAAAATCTATAAGGGAGGGAGGTCCCTAAGGGGATCCCTTACTAGGTAATATTATCAGGAGGAATCCCTAGAGGAAAAACCCACCTCGAGGTCCTATAGACCATTCATGGGCACCCTCCAGGCTAGTCCTTATAAAACCCCTATTGATGACCTTCCTCTTAAGCTCTTCATATATAAACCCAAGGTGGTCACCCTTGATGAGGGAAATTTTGAGGAGGGTGCCTAGAAGGTTAAATCTATTATGTTGAAGGAGATTAAAAATAATAATTAATAATTGGATAAATTTAATTATAAGGTGTAGGAGGAGGGTTGACCCTAGCCAATCTTATACAAGATTGGGATGCCCTCCATAGGTAGGTAGAATCCATTGTGTAGTCCTTCATCTAGTCTTATAAGATCAATTAAACCCATGTAAAATAGTTTCAAAATATCATGAAAACCCCCACCCCCCACCTAGTTCCTCAAAATTGATCCCTATAAAGAAGACTCCCTTATAGGTTTAAGACTAGAAGAGGTTATATATGATTCCTCTATGAGATGTATCAAAAGGACCTCATAATAGTACATGGGAAATGGTATAAAAATTTAAGTAGGATATCCATAATAAGACTCTTGAGGATGAGGAAGAACCATATGAGGGTCCCCCCTCTTGATCTTTTATATTACTATTTTTTCCCTACTTTCAATATCTTATAGTTAGTTTTTATTGATTTTATTGGTCAACCTTGGATTGGCATATTGATACTTCTATATAATATTTTCATGGGTCTAATATCCATATAAAACCTAGATATTTAACCTATCAAATAAAAAAATAACTGATTGGAATTAAAAATGACAACTAGCATATGTTAAAAATAGTAATTAAAACCAATAATAATATACATATTTTTTTTGTTTACTTTAACTAATGTCTAAAAAATGAGAAAAATAGTAATACAAGAATATGAAAACTCAAATATAGAGATAAAGTATATAAATGTCCCTATAAAACATTGAATGTTGGTCATGTTTGTTGACTATGGACTTGTCTATGTTTACTATGATGAAAATATGATGATTCTTCCACATGTGCCTATGTTTGCTAATTGGATTGAGATATTTTGATTATTTAAATACCATAAAAAAAATTTCCTTCACTTTGCCTTGGAATTCTTAGGGGTACTTTTGAAAGATATAAACTTGAAAAAAATAAGGGGGAATATAATGGGTTGAAATGAAACCAATCACCCACATGTCATGATCACTAGACTCTCTATTATTACTATTTTAATGCATTGATATCTATGGTACATTTGGATAAATTTTATGATTACATTTTGAAGTTTAAAACATGTTATTTTATTCAATAATTAAGTAATTGTATTTTATTTGAGTTGACATATATGATGATTGTATTTTTGTTGTCATTCTTCATGGTTATAGGTGTTTCATTGATATGAACTAAGTTGGGAACAAAATATTTGGTCCATTATTGGATGAAACATATGCAAGTATAAGATTATGATAAATCTATGAATGAGACCATTCTAATCTATACATTACCTTTAATTTTTTAATTTATCTATATCAAACCATTATATGATGTGAATTCCTCTTCTTTGTTCATTTTGACTGATTTATGACTATTTCTTGTGTGGTAATTTATATGCATGTTCCAATTTGTGTTTATTTATAAATCCATTCATGATAGTAAAAACTGAATAACAATGAATGTTATAAGTCATACTAGGATTTTTATCCATAAAAATTCTATTTCAAAAGTTGAGATGAATCTCATTGAAAAATTGAACATGAATGTTGAAGGTCATAGGTCCCTATTAATTGTGTTTTAATAGCACCTTTTGTATTGTGATTTTTCAAATGTCTAAAGTATTTGGACCATGGAAAGATTAATTGGAATACATATAGGACTTTCACGTTGGCATAAACAAATGTAAGTTTGTTAGACTTAGGCCATGGTAATAATTAAGGTCATTGAGACCTTAGTCTTCATGGGAATTGATTCTGTAATATTTTTTCTATCATGCATGGTTGAATTAAAAAATATAATAAATTAAAGATTTTATATAATGCATGGGAAGCATTAGTTACATGTTCTTTATTTTACACTTAATGCTATGGAATTTGGACTAATACAAGGGTTTCTAGGTTTGGTGGTTTCATGCACATAAAACCTATGCAAATATAAGCCCTAGGCTGGAAATGAAAGTGGTAGTTTCAACAAGTAATAACTAAATAGTTCTTTAGGTTGCAACTATGGTCCATGGAAGTTAAAAGGAAAAAGGAAATATGGAAGAAAGGGGAAGCAATAAAGGAAAGAAAAAAATGATATAGAATAAAATTACGTTTGCGGAAGGTTCATGACTATCAACATAGTTTGTGAGCACTTTTTGAATAAAAAAATTTAAATTTGGCATTTTAATTTGAATAAATATCTTGAATTTGGTATATGATGGTTTGTTTTCTTTTATATGCATATAAAATTGTCTTATGGGAATGAAATTCCATAACCAAGGAAACCCGATATGAGTGAGGTAATTTTATCTCTATCTCACCCTTAGATGACATATAAATGGTATATAAGTGATGGTATTTTGTTAAATATTACCTAAAAATGCATATGGGTAGACCAATATATGAGTTATGACTTATAAGATTATTTTATTTTTGTTATAATTTATGGCTTCCCATGGTTTTCATGAGTTTGATTCTATAATGTGGTTATTTTAAGTATTCTGGAAACTTTTTTATTATGCCTAGTTGTGTGTTGGTTTGTTTTGCGCTTGTTGTGTATCCTACTTACCTTACCTATGAACAACTTATCATTTATACCTAGATCTCATTTTTAGCTTTATCTTAGTCATTTAATAATGTGCATTGGGTACAATACAAGATAATTTACTCCATTTCCAAGCTAATGGTTGTGGTGGATAGGGATCCACTATATGATTGGGATTATTTGGATGCCTAAAAGACTATTATGGTTAATTTTTGAATGTGTTGAAACTTTATACCCTTATGGATAATGCTCCAAGTTATCAGTTGATTATTATTCATGTTTGAATTGTTTTTGAAATGTAAATTGTTATAAATATCTAAAATGATTCACTATGTAATATTTTGGTATTTTTTGTTTAGAAGAAAAAATATCTACTATATAATTTGGCAACTTCCTTATGTCATTAAGGCTTATTAAATGGTTTTTAACCTTTACCTAGAAGAAAAAATATCTACTATTAGAATTTGACATACTTGTGGCAACCATTCCCTTAAGGGGGCATCATACAATTAGTTTGTCATCATTGTAGTTTTAGGCATACAAGACCTTTTCATTCTTTGAGAATATTTTACTATGCTTATATATTGAAACACCTTCCCAAATAGGGGCAAACTATAGACAGCTAAATTTAGCCATCGATAACCTCCAATCTAGCTTTTGGCCAATTTCCACTCAAAATGCACAATTTGGCTTAAAACACTAAAACATGCTAAATGATGTGAAACTGACATATCTAAGTGCTGATTTTATCCAGGGCATCCCTAAATGGAGTAATGCAATTTATGGGATAGCTAACTATAATTAGATCATTTTGAGTCAAAATGCTAATTTTGCACTTAGGTGCTCTGGATTGCTCTTTTCTATCAAATATTCTGCACAAGATGTATTCCTTTGTTATTTATTTTTGGTAACATCCTAAATGGGATAATGCTTTCAATGCATCTGACATGGACTTCTGATTCCAATCTAGTCAAATTTTAGACCAATAACAAGGCATTCTGATTAATTTAAGTAATTTGTGCACAAAGTGCTTAATCATGTTTAAGAGCTAATTAACCCAAATCAAGGCCTAGTCAATAATTCCATGGAAACTTGTTTAATACTTATTTTTGAAAATGAATATTGAATATCTACATCATTAGATGACCTCATTTCTTGGGAAGACATCCCTAGGCCATAAATGCCATAAATATTAGGATTCATGCCCTTCATGCCTCATAAATTCCATCCATGATGCCCTCCATGCATCTTAATTTACCCTTATTACAATTTCATGATGAGGATAATTACAAAATTAATTCCAAAAATTGAATTAATCCTCAACCACACATCTCAATCTTGAGATGGATGGTTGAGGTTGATTCTGATCAAATCAAAAAAATTATAAATAGAGAGGCCAAGAATATTGTTTCTAAGATATTTGGGTGAAAAATTATTATTCTCAAATATCTTCAAAGAAATTATTAATGCAAATTTATAATGCCAAATTGTTTCCAATCCAAGCCAAGCCAAGCCAAAGCCATAAGGTACCAAGGACAGATGGAGGTAGCCAAGCTTCCATTACCAAGGACTTCATGAGCACAAGCTAAGCAAGCCATTACTACAAAGGCATTTAGAGCATCTAGGAAGTTGAAGGAATTCTTGTGTATTATTCCTTACTTTTTAGTTGTATTTGTCATTTTTTTTTGTTAACTAAGCTCTCCCTAGTGTCTAGGCCTAGAGATGTTGTGCTAGTTAGTTTGTTTCTTTCATTTTGTTTTCATTTTAGAACTAACACCATACTATCCATCCTCTCTTGAGTAAAAATTATTAGGATATTGGTTTAAGCAATATAGGGTGAGGAACATTGATGTCAAGTACCATGTGCATGAGATAGTTTTTAAATCAGTTACGGTTATTGAGATATCATGATGGGAAGAAGTTGGTATTAGTTGGTTAAATTTGCATGCAAGGTCACACTTAATAAGGTGGTATTTGATAAATGTGAATTAATTAGGTTATTTTATTATTTTTTTAATTAATTTAAAGAATTTGAGTTAATATTAATTGTTTATTTAAGCTAAAGAATATGTCAAGGAGATATGGAGCAACTTTGACCTGATATCAAGAGGTGGAGTCATTGATCTAGGCTAGGGAGGTAGTTACCATGGTAAGGAGACCATTATATTCCATATTTATGTCATTTTTAATGTATTTTTTACTATTTTAATTGAAAATATGATAGTTTTATCCTAATATGAGTGATATTATCCGATACCTAGTGCTAGTGTCCAAGATATAGTGTTACTATCTAGTGTTATTGTCATGTATGCAATGTTAGTGTCTAATACACATGGTTTTTAATTATTTTTATTTATAAATAGTTTTGGATGACTATTTTTATTTATTGGTTTTATATTTTGAACTATTTATGTCATATTTGGTTGTAATTTTTTAGGTTCATGCACGTATTTGATAGTTTTAGACTGATCAAATGATGGAGACCTTACAAGGTCTACCCATAATAGACATTAAGATGTTTGTGATTGATAAAGTGGGTCTGATTCATGTGTAATTATTAGAGATGATGCCTTGGGATAAACACATGATGAGTCAATTATGTAAGATATGGGATACAAATACCTACACTTTCTGGTTACCTACTAGGGAGATGACCATTACCATGGAGGATGTGTACAAGATATTTAAGCTACATATTTATAGCTAAAGAGCCATACTACAAGAGGATATAAATGATCTAGATATATAATAGACTTTTAGGTATTTATCTATTATGGATATAGGGCCTCATCATATAGGGAGCCATAATGATATGCTATTAACATTGATTGTCATTGTTGATGTTTCATAGTTGTGGAATTTCTTATCTATTTAATTAGATTCATTTGTGGTTGTAGATAGAGTGGGGTATCGATCTCCTATAGAATTCATGAAATAGGGAAAGATATAGTGGATCATGGTATTTTATATTCATGGGGTTGGATTATTCTAGCCCACATGTACCAAGATTTATACCATTCTACATAAGAGATGTGTGATAGGGGTATTGGTTCATATACACTATGACACTATTAGGTGTATGAACACATAGTAGTGAGTAGTTTGGCATTTCATTTATGATATGATTTGATCCACCCATAGTCATTTGTAGAAATATAGACTAGGATAAACCATGTGATCAAGAGTATCATAATGTAGTGTTGGCATGTGCTAAATAGTTTGATAATTGGAGACATTATTTAGAGTCTTTATAGGGGCTATGAGGGATGGCCTAAGGATAATGATTAGATTATATATATTCGAATGATCTTCTATTTATATGATCATTGGGTGAATGTGTGTGAGGTATTATAATATGAACAAGTTATATGATAGTTTAGTGTGATTCATGATGTGCCCCCAGTGTCAATAGTGTGGTTAACAAGTTAGCTCTGATTCTTTTGATACATCTGGATCCTGTGATTAACATACTAGATGTATATGATGTAGGATTACTTGATGCCTATATATCTTTATGGAGAGATCATATATGGGCACCTATATTTTTGAGAGGTGGGATTGTCATAGAGGATGTAATGGATGTTGATAGCATTAGGGCTATCAATAGTAAGTTTTTATTGTATTTATATACATATTATGTATTTGTTTACTCATTTAATTGGTTATAAAATTGATATATTGCATGGGTATGCATAGACCTAAGTGATGATAAGTATTGAGAGACTACCATCAAGTATACACTCCACATATTGGCATGAATGTCACTGATTATATTGTGGAGGATGGATTATTATAGAGGGCCACTAATGTTGTTTGTGTTCATAACCATTTATTTGATCAAGATATAATAGCTACTATGACATATATATAAACATCTAAAGATAGAGACAAGGCATGAACAAAGTTACATAAATGTACCATGACTACAACTAATGATCTAAGCAAGGCTGATAGTTAGATAGTGCATGAATACACACATCTACATAAAGAACATGTAGAGTAAATGGATGAGATAGGTATGTATCCTGAGAAAGTAGATGTAGTCATTGATCGAGGTCATAGAGGGAGAGTGGAGCCTTCAATTTTAGCATGGATATATCAAAGAGTGAGGGTGAGGGGGTTGGTCCCAGTGGCCAAGTTTTCATTATTTACTGATGCACTATGCTTGTATTAAACCTATATTTTGAGTTATATATATGGATGATCATTATTCTATTGGCACTATGTATATGGGTATATGGTATTTGTCTAAGTAGAAGTAATGAATCTTTATCTATTTATAGATATTTAGGTATATATATGTAATGGACTAGGAATGTTATTTATTTTTATATATTTTACAAGTTTTTCATTTGATATTTTCATGTATATCATAAAAATATGGTATCCATTATCTAAACCCAGATGGCATGGTGAACTAATGAGCATACTACTCATGATATGTTAGTGTATAAGTAGACTCTAAAACTGAAACTACATGTGATACACTACTAGTGGATAGCTATGTAGACTCTATAGAAAATATATTGACTGGTTTCTATGATGATACTATAATTTGATCTCTATGATTTATAGGTGATATCTTAATTGGTTGTTAGACTATGTTCTGATGTTTTCCATCTCTTAAAAATATATTGATTGGTGGTATAAGTGAGGCTATATTTTGATCCTTATAATTGTTTCCAAATATATTTATTTGTATTTGGGATAATGATGTGTTTTAATATCTATAATTATTTAAAAACATATTTATAGGTGTTCAAACTGATGTTGTGCTCTGATCTTTGTAGTTTTTTTTGAATATCTTGATAGGTGTTCAAATTGTTGATGTGCTTTGATCTCTATAATTATTTCTAATTATCTTGATAGGTGTTTAAATTAATACTATGATATAATATCTATGAATTAGATAACATATTTTTTGAATATATGGTGAATGAGGTCACTCATAAATAAGTGTCCTAGAAACCACATGGCTCATACAATGAGTAACTAATGGATCCTTAAAGGGAACATCATGGGATAGCTCTACCATAGAGAAGTGTGATCTTGGAGAATGTGGATACTAAGATCTCTACTCCCTCTATGTGAATGTTATAATACCTTAATTTACAATTGGTTAATGAAGGATTAGAGTGCATAATAATGATTGTTTGAATGCCTATTTATCTTATAAATATTGTAACATGACTTATTGTGTGCCCTGTGCAAATAGTGTGTTTGATGATCTTTAGTATAAAGGAGTATGATCATCTCCTTTTATAATAATGTAAGAAATATGTCATGAGGCCTATCCATATATGAAAAGTATATAACCCCTCTATGTGTATCATGTGCTCTACTCATTGTAGGAGTTTTTTTGTGAAGTGGTTCTTTTCCCTTGTTGAGTATATTTATCAGTTGTTTGTATTCCACTAGTTTCTTAATCAAAAGTGGAGTAGGTTCTTGTACCATGTTAGATGACTAGGGCTCTAAGAGAATACATCCAAATCTACCTTTAAATGTGTGACCACTATTCCCAATTCTACCTCAAATTTTATAGCTATGTTACATAGATGCTATAATGATTTTGATGTTTTATATAATAATTTCTCCTTAAGAGTTAAAATTAGGCCAAGCTAGAAAAGATGTATTACACTTATAAATCTATAAAATGGTATATAAACTAATAAAAAAATGATTTGAACCTTAAAATGTATTCATTGATTTTTTTTTCTCACCCTAGTGTAATTAAGGTAACCTATAATGTGTGACTTGAGGTCCCTTATTTCGTATGTAGTGTTTGAGAATGACTACTTCTAATTCCTCATATGTAAGTAATGACCTAATGGGGATTGTATGATAAAACTAATTTAATGATTTCCCATCAAGGGACATTGGAAATAATTTTAGTTAATTCAACTTATTGGTGACATGTTCCATGGCTTTCTCATAAGCCTAAAAGTGCAATTTTGGATCTCCATGCCTATAAAATTTAGGTAACACTAGTATCTAAAAGCTAGGTGATAACCTTATAATGGATATTATGCATATAATAGGGTTTCCATGGATAAAATTTGCATCTAATCAATATTTTTATTATTTATTATATAATGTGAGATGGTGTACTCATTGTTATAAATCAACCACATCATATATTAAGGAAATTAATACTTGTGAAGGCATTGTTAACCATTTTGACGACACATCAAAATAGGTCAACCACCTATAGTCTAAAACATGATATAGGTGTATAATATAATTTCATAGTATGTGTCATATTTTATTTTATGTTATTTTTTATTTTATTATCCATGGTCTAGGTTTAATTTAGTTTGTATGTCATTCGATGTCATTTATGGGTTATCTATGGGGCATTAATGAAATTGGTATGGTTTTGTTATGAATACAAGTGTTCTGAATCCTTAGAAATATACCTCATGTCAATCCCTATAATATTCCTTTTTAGGAATGTTAGTACTAATAGAAACTTGTAGGTGTCAACTAAAAATCAAGAAAACAAGTAAAAAAGAGGGAGTTTCAAAGGTTGTATAACCTATGGGAAGGAGTGGCACATGGGATAAACTTGTGTAGTGAAACTTAAACTTAAATAAATAAATTTACATTATTTATCTCATTTTTTAGTTCCAAAAATGGGCTAAAACCATTTTATCTCTCCATCTCTTCACTAGGCAAATAAAACTAATCAATAGGTTTTTTCTTGGTGCAGAGAGTAGGAGGACTTCTAGGTCAAATTATCTTGGTGGTGTATATT
Organism: Torreya grandis; assembly: GCA_037957365.1. Classification (NCBI taxonomy): domain Eukaryota; kingdom Viridiplantae; phylum Streptophyta; class Pinopsida; order Cupressales; family Taxaceae; genus Torreya; species Torreya grandis. The sequence goes on from JARHVA010005144.1 coordinate 586,684, forward strand.
ATTATTTTCCACATTCACATTCATGTTTGGATTTAAAGGACTAGATTCCTATACTTTATGAACTATCATTTACAAGTTGATTGTTCATTTCTACTTATTTCCCACACCCTGCAGGTTTTACTATTGTATGAGCTTGGTGATTTTTTTTCCAAAGGACATGGACTCTTTCCTAAAATTATTACCATATTTTTTCCCATGTTTTAATAGTATTTCATGAGCTAAATATTTCAAGTTTATAGGTTGATTTTACTAGTGAGTTCGTAACCAGGTTTCAATACTTGTAGAAGGTTTATTTCTCTATAATAGCCTCAACTTAGTGTGATATGATGTTTTTGATAATATAAATGCATATTATATTTCATTATATATTTATTCCTAGGATTAACCTTGAAGACAAAGATTATGAAATCTACAATTAATAAGGACTCATAGTCAACTTCTTATAATGGCTGTCATACATAGCTAAAGTAGATGTTCTAGGTTTTGAAACATGGTCATGAAAGTTTAATGAAGATTTAATTTTTTTGATAAAACTATTTAAAGAATAAATAACCAATAAAAGGACCTTAAAACATGATATTTTATACTATGATAGTCAACCTCCATATATACATAGTCATCCACCATGAATGAACACCTATAAGTGCTATTGAGAAGATCATTCACATGGAAAAGGAATAGTTATTTTGTCTCAAGCACTTCATGGTTTCAAGGTATTTTTTGAAGAAGGTAAATAGGTTAAATATGAACTATAATATCACATTTAATGTATGTTTCTCAAGTCTTACATTCACTGCCTTTTTTACAACATCAAGGCATATCTACAAGAGGTTGAGAACATTGAGTTGGGAGTACTAAAACTTGTTTCAAGATATATATGATAAGAAAAATCAATTCAAGGTCTTTTTATAAGGATTTATACTAGTTTTAGGAAACTTCATGATGAATATTTTACAATTACTACCCTCACTACCTAATCTATAACTTAATACATGCCTACATGTGATTCATCAATGCCAATCATATTGAAAGGGAGTATTTGAATTGAATAAGGTTTTACATGGTGAAAATATTCCATTTTAAATTTTATGGAGGGTATAAAATTAATTGAATTATCATATTCTATACACATTACCATATTCGTACCCCTACCTATATATAGGAAGGCACACTTACAGGTGGCCCCACATAGATATGAAAGTGTTATATGGAGAGTAATAACATGATTTAAAACCTTATTGAGGTATTATAGAGTATGGAATACCATGAAAGTAATGTTTGGAGAATTAGAATAGCAAGTAGACTTGGAAAATTATATCCATATATGAGGACTGAGCTTTAGGGATAGTTTCCCTCAAACACCAAAAATAGAGGCCTAAGCACTTTTAGAGATGCCATCTGATGATGTCACATAGAGTTTATATGTACCTAAATTATTCCATCTTGTATCCCTAACCTAAGGGTAACTCCTTAAAAATAGGAATGGATGTATGACTAGAGGAACATGGTGTTTGAAGACCTCCATTTTTGACATTTGTTCACTATAGTTTTTCAGTGCATTTTATAAGGTTTGAAATTCCAAAATGGCTTTACACCGTAAGATGGAAATACAAGAACATATCACCATAACAAGTGGTTATAAGAAGATGAAAGGGACTATTAGGATTCAAAAATCATTAATGAAGGCTAGATTACTATGTTCTTGGCCTATAGATCCACCTATAAGTATACTTTAGTTCAAAAGGGCCACCTACAATTGATTGTAGATATCTATTATCTCATGACACAAACCTAGACATGAAATACCAATGGATAAGTACACATGCAAGATAAAAATGCTTCCAAATACATTAAAATTAGTCCAAGGTTATATGGTACTAATTTTAATGTATATGTTCACCTATAGGACACCTAATTTGTCAACTTTAGATGTATGTGGTTTGATAATGAGCTAGAATAAGTGATTTAGATCATATTTTAACATGCATATGATGAAAAAAAGTCTAGGTGAAATAAAAAATGAAATTATAGGGATAAAATAAGGTCTTATAAATTGTGCTTTAGGTCTAATCATGTATTGGGAATCTACAAGGATCACCTTCTAAGTAAGAAGTAAGAAAGCACAGTCAATGGTCTAGACTAGTCAAGTACAAGGTATGCAATAGAGAGATTGGCAAGGTTTGAAATAATTTTTATGTTTGAGAATGATCCATAGTGATGGTATACACCTAAAATGACTCTTATTACACATAAACAAGGGAAGGAGAGCTTCTAATAATTCAACTCAAAGTCCACATTCAAGAAGTTGCATACAATGAACTTTCCCATGAGTTTGTTTTAGGTTTTACTATATTTAGAGAAGCTAGGGATACCAAAAAATCCTAAAATTTAGTAAAAATAATCTCCATAACTTGGATATTTTAACCATACATTCATTTTGTATAGGACAATAGGGTAAATTCACTCTATTTTTTCTCAGATAGAGGGCACTCACCAAAGATGTAAACTTGTAGGTTTTGGAGAAAGAGGATGATGAGATGATTTATGGATTGGTGAGATATTCAAAGGAGATGTTTAGAGTTTTTTAAAATCTACACAAACATAAAAAAAATTCACAAATGTGATAAACTCAACAAGGTGTCATAAACCTATAAGCATGCATGTTGACCTATTAGGTCTAGTTTAGGTGTAAAGTCTAATTGGGGGATTATTATCATTTATATCATTATAAAGGAATTTAAAATTAATATAAAACTTTTATATGGAGTTATAATTATTTTTAAATCCATTTTAGTGTAGATAAAATCACTGGTAAGCCATTTCTTGGCTCAAATCACATTAGGCATGTAGGGAATGGAAGGAGGAGCTCGAGAGGAAAACTTTGAAATATCACACCTATTTGGACCCTTTACATGGGATATTAAGGATTTTTGGATAATTAAAGAGGCATTGAATAAATATTTAGTGAAATTTGTTGAAGGATTAAATGTTACATCTTCATGAACAATCCTTAGAGGGAAAAATGGATTAAAACCCTCTAAAACCCTTGGTAATGACTTGATTGGGAAAATAAAGGATAAGGGGCATAAAAATGACATGTAATGGATAGGTATATGATTATAAGTTGTATATTACCCTTTAGGGATCCTCTCCATCAACTTGAGTTCTACCTTACTTTTATAGACAAGGAGGCAAATGGTTTTCTTTAATAGTTTTTGGTGTTTTTTAGGTTAATGAGAGAGTTAAAGGATGTAAGTAAATTTTTGAGATATAATGGGACTTTAGATAACCCTTAATTTCAAGTTATTTTAGTATAATATCTCACAAGTGTCTCTGTAAGTGCCTTCATCTCAGCCAGTCAAAATTGGCTTAATGAACAAGCTAGTGAGAGAGTGAAAACTTCAAGTGGGAGTCCTTTTAACATGTGACTGAGGAATATAATGTCACAAGGGTTCCTAAAAAATTTAATATACTCACATTTATGTATCATATTTTAAAATTATAGATTAATTTTGATGCTAAGTGTGAAGCGTGAGTGAAAGAGGAGTTATTTAGATTATAGGTAGTGATAACTCATGTCTAGAATAATATTTATGATTAAGGATGCAATAAATGAATGTTGTATAAAATATATTACCCTTAACTATTATTTTAATCATCACATCTATCACTAGTTAGTTGTGGGATGTTTCAAAAAGGCCAAATGATGAAGGCAGTTTTTTGAGCAAGCAATTTAGGAGTTCTTTGCCACATTTAAAAAGTTTCATGTTTTGAGGGACATTTGTCCAAGTATACCTTGCATGTTATATTTAATATTCATATCTCCTACATGTTTAACTCACATTATTATCATGACACATGTTTTAGTGACTCTTGAACTTCATTCTCTTCTCCTCTCTCTCCAATTTTATAAGTAGTAACCATTTTGGCTTTTGTAAACTAATTTCACATATGGTATGGTAAATCCTTGATGGTTTGATGTCATTTTTTGATATTTAATAATATAATAAATTTGGTTTTTAGTTCATAAACATATTTTTTGAGTGTGCAAAGTGATGAATGGTTGAGTCTTGTAATTATATCCTTGATTTTCCTTATCCTTTCATGTCTTATGCAAGAAGTTGTCATTCTAAAAGGTCATATAGAGTGTAGTTAGTGTATCATTCTACCTTAAAGTTTCCTTAGATTTAAAAATATAATATTTTTTCTACTTACCTTAAGTGGTTTCATGCATGCCACCTTTATATTAAAACACTTATGTTAAAACATTTTGGGACTTTGAGAATAGTTTATAGATCTTGTTCTTAGTGAGAGAAAGTATGATATCATAGTGGATATCTTAACAGTATATCACCCCATATATTATATTTATTTTAAGCATAATTATATACCTTTTACCTCAATCAATCAGTATTATAGGTGAAAAGTAGTTGAAGATAAACTTAGGGAGCTATCCCTTAAACCTGTAGGTCTACTTGTCCTATAGTTAATCCCACATACCTATAAGTATTTCAATGTTTCCCAAATCTTATATTAGGCTCCAAAAAAATATTCTACGGTTCAATATTTGGTGATAATAGTTATGGCATGCTTAGTGGGACACATTGTCTTCAAGATAACATTTCAAGGTGAATATTGGTCTTGACAACATAAGCTACAAATTGGTATGCTACTTAACATTTGGTGACTCCATTAAAGGTAAAATATAGTTCAGGACCATTATTTTATCATAAATTTTCTATCATACTTCATGGTCCTTACTAGATCATAATCTAGTAGAGTTTTCAATCCTATCAACCCACCTATTTAGCCTGAACTTCCTCTTGAAGTTTGCTACCCTCATCCTAATCTACTTTTTGAATAGAAAGAAGATTTTAATTGTAAATAAATTATAGAGATTGAATAAATTGAATATCTTGAATAAAACATGATAAGGAAATATTCATTTCCTTCCTTCAATATTTAAAATCCAATCCACCTTTAGGCCTATGATGACATTCCTCCTAATGCTACAAACAGTGTGCCTACATTTAATGGTGACAATCATGTCATACCTAGAGAACACATAAGGGATATCTCCAATTTTTATAGTTTCCACAATTTCACTAAAGATAGTATTTCCATTAGACTCCTTTCCATGTCCTTTAGAGGGAAATCACTTGATTGGTATAGGAATTTTCCCATTAGATGCATCACATCTTGGGATGATTTGGAGTATTATTGACCTAAAGGTTTTATTGATGCCTGAATATGTATCGTAGGTACCCAAAGTGTTTAAGAACACTTATCATTTTATAATTATATAAATATAGTGAATGAGTTTTAGGTTTTGATAATATTATTATTTGTTGATGAAATAGAGGAAAAACAAGTGGACTATTTCATAATATTTATGATATTTGGTGGTTGGGAGCCATCATGGCCAAAATTAGTCTATGAAAAATATGAAGTATACTATGATAATAATTATGAATTATGATCAATAACTAATATAAATACTAATATATGATGGCTATTTACAATAAAAGTTAAACTAGAGTGAATTGGTTAAAAAGGAGCAAAAGGAAAGGTAGGGAAGGAAAGAGATGTTGTTGATCTTTATCCCAAACATCATGATAAAGTTTATATATCATCCCAACATGAACTTAACCAATTTGTAACATGAATCAGCATGATCTCAAATATTATCACACACTAGGCAAACATTTAAGGAATGAGAAAAATGCAAATAAGAACTAATTTCACTTTAAAGATTTACCCCTTTAAGCAAACATCATTATCCCAAATACAAGAAGATTAGGAAATGAAATAAACCTAAGGACCTTTAGTCAACCTAGAAAAGGTATGAGTTGATAATTCTATAGTTAAAGTATGCATGCCAAGAATTCATATGGACCATTCAAATCTAGAAATAAGAACAAGCAAGTGAGAGAGATATCATAATAACAAATGACACAAATTAACATGCATAATCTTTGTAGAATTCCTGACTTGGATTATTTACTCAAAATTTTATAAAATTCTTTGTCTCAAATAACTCCCCCTTATAATTTAAAATACTCCTTTTAAATAATACAAGGAATTATGTCAGTTAGTCATATCCAATTATAAAAGGATAAGTGCAAGGATAGGTGTCCTTTTACAAAGTTTTAGATTACACTAGACTCTTCCTAATGGACTGACCTATAGGCAATGCAGTTTACAAGCTGCACATAGTTTTATAAAAAGAATAATATATTTTCAAAATATTACAATGTCTCTACAAAAGAATATTCCTAACTAGGTTAGCTTTGGGATCCTTGATTTGATGTAGTATTTTACCTTTCTTGTAGGATCTTCAATCTGTAATGCTACTCATTGATTAGTTGGAGATCAGTAATGGGTCTCATGAAGAGATCATTTCCATAATTATCCAATCCTTTTATATATTTATAAATCTTATCCAAAGATTGATTAACACGTCTAGTATCTCACAATTTCTCCACTGATGATAGGAGTAGACCCATGATTCTTTTATTGTCACCCCCTATTTTTCCATGTCCTTGGTTCCTTACCTCTTACATGAATTGAGTAGTTATGTGCTTGAACTCCTCATTAGTTATGAATCCTAGTGGACTAAGTGTGGTGGGTTCCCTAATTAAGCTATCTAGGATGTGAAACATCTCATCCTCTTGCCACTTGAGTTTTTTGGAAATATCTTCTAACTATTTGTACCAATTGCACAAGGCTCTAATTTTGTCCACTAATATATCCATAGACATATTTAAATGGTCTAGGCTAATAGTCCTAAAGTTAGGGACTTGATTTTTGGTCAAATATTTGATCAATTATTTTACTTTATATATTAAAGCATACCATTCACCAACTTGGCCTAAATCCATAGTACTTTTCCTACTTGTTGCATTCTATTTTTCTATAGCTAACTTAAAAGACTTGAACATGTCAACCATGGTGTCTTCAAATTGATTAAACCTATCTTCTGGGATTGATAGGATTACGGTCTATTGAAAATTATTTTATTTTTGCATCATGCCCTTGATGATAGCTACAATTTATTAAAATTTTCTTGAGCTAGCTTCAATGGTCATCTTTAGAGATACAAATATGACCATGTATTTTTCCTTCCATAGGAGTCAAACTAGTAAATAGATCTATATTTTGGAAGGTGAATTATTATTCACCAACCATGGCCTTATTTTCCATCAATTTTTCTAGGCTAACAGTCTCTAGATTAAATTGAACACCAACTAGGGACTATGTATCTTTGGAGTTATAGTCTCCATCTATGTCTAACCTAGGCTCTAGGGGCAACCATCCTATTCTTATATTGCTTTTTTAGAGAAATATTCCATTGTTTAATCTCATAATGCATAGTTATATTAATATGCTTTGTTATTTACCATGGATGATTTAGTGTGAGAATTTTTTTCAACTTTCCATATATAAACCATTCAAGAATGGTTGGACCTTGGATTGTGTTCTCCTCACTGAAAATGTTGATCTCACTCAAAGGGTGAGTGAATATCAACTTGGGCCTCCTCTTCCCTATGGGGACCAATGCTATCTCAGTTTTTATCTTTGGGGCACCTAATAAAACTAAGCCTAAGGCCAATTATTTCCCCTTTTCCTTCTCACTTCCCTATTCTGACATTCCTCTATTTGGACTTCTTCCTCATCTGATTAATAGGCACTAGCTGCTGCCTTCAAGGCATCTTCCATTGTCTCTTCACTATCTAATGCAATAATGTAAATTACTTTAACCTATGATACTGATTATTAAATTTGGGTTGAGGATGATGTTATTTCCCTAGTTCTATTTTCCTCTAGCCTTTGTGTAGCCCGTGATTTAGGATTTTGTGTCTCTATTTGGGGCTGAGTAAGAGGAATTTTAAAAGATGGACCTCTTAAAAAATGGTACTATTTTGGCCCTAGCTACCATATGTCATCACTTGCATTTTTTCCCTTAATAATCTAGCCTCTGGCCTATTATTGTGCTTCGTTAACCTCCTAAGACCTTGATGAATGAAGAAACTTTGGTTTACATGGGATCATAAGGTCCAAGTTGGTGATCACAGGTCATACTAATTACATATACATTGAAATGTTTCTTAACCCTTCCATAGGGGTCCTACTACCTTAGTTCATCATGTTGCAATTCAAAAGAGGTCATGTGTTTAGAGGCTACCTCAATATTATCCCATTGTTGAAACACCATCCCATCAATGGTTATAGGGAGGGTGTGGATCATTCCATTCCTATTTGTCTTACAAAGGCCATATATATCATTTCATATTTGGTATACTACTTCTTACTCTATTAAATTGGTTGGCACATGAACTAATATCCTAAGTGGGGTGCATTGGGTTCCATCAATTTTGATTATAATATAATGTGGATATAGCCATATATCTCCCATGGATTTAATAGTCTTCTTGATTAGAGGGTTGACCCTCATCATTTGTATCCCTATGATGTAATCAATTAAATATGGATAAACATAATCATAAATGAATTGAATATGGACCCTATATTTGAAAATATGCAACTTGGAGTAATATTGGGAGACTATTTATGTCCCATCAAGTGACCATTCCCTAAATTTTGGGATTTTGGTGGTGGAAAGTAGGGCCCCTAGCAAATATGACATCATGTAAAATTGGTTCCTAGTTTTCTTCTTATTTATAGAGAACTACCTACTCAAATAAGTGTTAATCATCTCACCTATAAGATGGGTGAGTTATTTCTAAACCTTGAAACAAATAAAGGGGACCTAGAGTTTGTCAACATAGGTGGTGGATGGGTTCTCACACATTCTATTCATTAATATCATTATCATCCTAATCCCAAGCATGAATTGGGATGTTGTCATTGAAATTAGAGATCACTTGATTCTTAGAATATAATGATGGGATAAGGATGGACTTTAGGTCATTATTTTTATCCTAATCATTGATTTAGGTTATATATACTTATGGTTTGGTTAATTTATAATAGTTTTCAAAGGATATATGATAAATATTGGCAATTTTCCTAAACCTATGCTCATGAATTATCATGCCCTAATCAATTTTATAATCCTTGAAGATATGATAAAAAACATCAATGAAATATAGTTACTATGATTTTTATATCATAATTAAATATTAAAAGATTTTATGCTTCCATAGTCCATAAAATAACAACTAATATCGTCTAGCAAAAATTGTGTCTGTTTTTCAAGATCTTGAAAAATAGACATAATTTTTTCTAGAATATATTACTTGTTATAATGAAGTCTTGTCATATAGATAGACACCATGTAATAATACCTTCTCTCATATATGTATTATTTTCATATTCCCTTGTGATGGATGGTATCTCCTCAATTTTCAATAAAAGCTTGGACTAATTACTATTTGCTATGTTTAAAGTCATGGCATTGAACTTTATGTCTTTAAAAATCCTACCCTCTACATCTAAGGTAAAATAGAGCTATGTGTCTTCCATAGAAGTGCCTTTTTAATCCACCATGGTATGAATCAGGTCAAAATTCTCACTAATGGGTTGCTCTTTGGCTCTAGATTAAATTACTCTAACACCAATGACAATTCATTTTCTTGGGCTTAATTTGTGATCAATACAAGGTTGAATTAGGGATTTTATATGAGTTAGGGATTTTTTCAAGTCTTATCAAAGATTTAATAGTGGTATATTATTTTAAATTAAGTGAATTTGTTATTTATACTTGAGTTGAACTTTTACATTTATACCTTTACCTTTTTAGATCCATGAGATTTTTAGATTTGTCATTTTTGCCCATATGGCATCATCATGGAACTTTCATGAAATTTATTCATTAATTTTTAAAAATTAACCATTTTATTTTGAACATCTTGGTTTAATATCACACCATTCTATTGTCTCACATGAATCAATGTGGTTAATTGATTTTGATCTACAAGATTGAATGTCATTGGTCTTGGGCTTATTGAAATGTCCACATTGATGGCTATCTTAAAATTGACATATACATGCCTACCATTTGAAAATTTCAAGAACATATTTGACATCCATGTGACCATAAATTTTCAAGTACCTTCTCAAGAATTTTTGTTAAGATAAATTTTAATGTCTGTGTGCCCATCATTTGATGTCTACGAGAATGTCTTTGACATCTACATGACTATCAATTTTAAGTTACCTCCTATAGAATATTTGATGAGTTTTCCACTTGTTTCTTCTAATTTAATTCTACTTCATGTGTGTGCCACTTGGTATCTTCTTGGGGCTTCTACACTCCATAAAAAAGTCTACATTGATCTCACACTATTGGATTCTATGGGTGCAAATCAATGTGTATCTTTGATATTTAAAATATGTTTGGTCTTTAATATGTACTAGATCCTAAGGTTATTCCACTTGGTAGTCTTATAGGCCCTCTAATATATCTATTTTTATTAGTTCTTCCAATTAACATAATTATACCATATGGTATCTTTGTATTCAACCTGAGCTTCATTGAAATATTGACTTGTTATGATCCATTGATCTGGATATGTAGATTTGAATGCATACCATTGATCTTTGATAAAGTTCTTGATGTTAGAATGGGGTCCATGGCTTATATTTTCAACATTTATCTCATTCTAGTCAATCATTCCATTCATGTAAATGTGAGCCATATATTTTGATCCATTGGGTTAAATGTGATTGGTTCTTACAATCATAAAAATTAATAATGTAATCTTAGGAAATATGAATCAAAGACTTAGACTAATGCTTTTACTCATATTAATAAATATAAATAAATATTCAGGATAAATCCTTAAGCTTAGGTTAGAAACATGATAAAAGTACCTTGTAAATAATGGAAGACATAACATAAATACTTAGTCTAAGGTTTTCATTGTATTGATGACTAAAATTTAAAATTTATGGCAAAACTTTAGGCTAATTCTATGTCATAATAAAAGTGGGCCTATTCATAGTTTTCAAGTTTGATACTGTACCATTAGATCATGTTCATATGATCAAATTCATGTCATAGATCAATATCCATGGGGTTGAGTGATATTGGTTCTCTATCTTAGTCTTCCCATTTTGATCTCACTTCATTGGATTAACTTCACCTGAGCAAACGTGGGTCATTGATCCTATAGACAAGAAAAATATTTAAGTTAAGATTGAGGATAATATAAATTTAAGATAAAGTATTAGATCAGGGTTTCCATTTTTATTTAAAGTCTTAAGCTGGGTTTAAAATATATAAAATGACCATGGCACAAAAACTCTGATAGAATTTAATAATTTGAGGAAATCATCTTGGGAAAATGTTGTTGATAAAATGTCCCCTAAAATTAGGTGATTTGGGGAAATTTTCTCATGATAAATGTCTGTAATACTTAGGCACTTTGGGGAAATTATCTCAAACAAAATGTCTATAAGAAATGAAACATTGAAAGCATAAGTCCCAAAAATCAGATTTGTCAGACAAAATATCCAAAAATATTCCTAAATAAAAGTCTAAATAGAAGAATTCAAATTTAATTGGTCGCAAAAACACTTGGATAGAATATAAAAAACATAAACCCAAAATACCAATTCATTTGGGATAAAAGTTTTGAAGGAAAATATCAAAAAAACTAAGTCCAAAAACATAAAACCCGATAGTTAGGAACATAACCAAAGGACTTCATATGTAGATTAGATGACATGAATAATAAGTATGATGAAGGGGATCTCAAGACATAAAAGGGTCCAAGCATGAATTTTTATACTAAGGTTTGGTTATGTTAATAAACATGACAAAACCTTAGTGTAAAAATTAAACTAAGTCCATAACATATTTAAGGTGTTCCAGTATAAAAGGTTCCCACCAATTTTGAATTTGGTCCAAAGGAACCTATGCTAGGGTATTTTGAGAAAGGTTTTCAATATGATAAAAATTAATTCAATTTGGATTTTTATAGACTAAAGGATAGTAAAAGACTCTATTGAGATAAAACTAGGTAATTATGAGACCTAGACATTATCTATTCCAAATGAACTCCAATAGACTTGTAACCTAAAATAAAAATATTCATTGTTAGAAAAATTAGACAAGGTTAAACAAGATGTATGAACAAATAATTAAACTTAATCATGGTGTATATTATATTCAAATACAAATAATGTGAAAATATTCTAGTGACACTATGATCAAGTGAATTTTCAATTTTAAAGTACAAATTTTCATAATTTGACACAAGGGTCCCCATTTTTTTATAAATGGGGGTATGTTAAGCTCAAAAATGGTGAATTTTAGGGGAAACATAGAAATATATTATAATTTGGAGACTTTGGTTCAAGGAAATAAATAGATTACCTATTCCACTTGATCAATACCATTATTAACCTCAGTTCATGGTTAAAACATGTTTTACACCTAGAGAATTAGAATCAAACATCAAAAAATAGTCATGTTGTGTGTGTGATTTGATTACACATACTATTTTACATGGGATTAATGGAAAAACTTCCAAATTTCATGCCTTTAATCATTAACATTGACTTAAAACATGTTTGGATATCCATTAAGAACCATGATTTAGCTCATGGAAGGCTTGGGCATTGGTCTATTACTAGCTAGGCATAAATATCCTTGATAAAGATTCCTTTAGCTCCAATCAAGGCATTTCTCCAATACTTGATGGACATCCATAGTCCTAGTGGAGATTACTAGGATATGGTAAATTTTTTGATCTTAGGACAATCACCTATAGTTGAAACCTTTGTCCCATGAATAGATGTTTGTTAAGTGAAAGCATGACTATGTCCTAATAATTCAATATTTCATCCCATATGTGAAATATTTATTAAAACCAAGCTTAGATAAAAAAAAAGGTATAAAACATTATGAAACAATTGACATATCCATTAGTCCTTACTAGTTTATCTAAACTATAACATCAAGCTAATATTTCAAATCTATGTTTGGTATATGATTAAGATTCATACCTACATTTCTATGCTATGGAGTTCCTAAGTAATAATGTGAACTTTTAGCAAAGGGTTTTCCAAAAGGAATTATTATAAGAAAGGAATAGATTAGAGAAAGAAGACACACAAACAAAAAGAAACAAAGTAGAAAACAAAGGAAAAGTTAACAAATATATACAAACTTATGTAAAAACAAGGGACATGAAGGAAAGAAAATAAAGAAACTAATCTACCCTACCTATGCTAACTCTAACTACTATTATAGTTCACTCCATAAATACTCAAGGTGGGAAAATAAGGAAGTAGTGCTTGAGGTATTTCCCATTGGTGGGAAGTATAAACTATGCTCCTTATAAGTCTTTTAACTTAAAGTTGTTATCTCTAAGTATCACAAATATTTTGAAGGGACCTATCCACAAAGGTGTGAACTTCCTATGTTTACCTTTAGGCTCAGATGCCTTATCCCAAAGAAGAACTAAGTCTCCTTACATGAACACCTTTATTTTTTAACATTTATCAAACCACCTCTTGACTGTATTTTGGTGTCTACTAAAATTGGCAAAAACCTCCTCTCTTGCATCCTCCATCTATATGATGTTCAACAACTTTGAAATTGAAATTTTTTGGTCCTCCTCTATGTATTCTTTCATAAACCTATATGATGGAAGTGATGGGGAATATGGGTTATTAACCATAAACTATAAATAATGGTGATGCTTTGAGGGTTTGATTGACTCTTGTTCTATCTACCCAAGTGGTGTACACAAGTAGATTATGCCAAGTTCTCAATTTATCTACTATAAACTTCTTGATTGTCTTCATCAAGTTCTTATTTATTGATTCTTATACTCCATTACCTTGAGGGTAATGGTTATATGAGAACTTGAGAATGACATTTTTATCATATTTCCAATCTATCAACTCAATGTATATAAAAGCAAGCCCATTATCATAGACTAGAGAGTTTGTCATTCCAAATCTGGTGCATATGTGTTTTAAAAATTTGATCACTTTTTTAATTATGCACTACTTGGTCACTATTGCTTTAGTCCATATCATGTATTAGTTGGTGGTAGTTAGAATATACTTGTGAGAATTTTATGAATTAGGGTTGATGACCCCTACAAAGTCTATCCCTCAATGGGTAAAAGGTTTGTCAATCATGACTATTTTTAATGGCATGGCTACTTTAGGCTCTTTGGTGCTAAAGATTTGACATGAGTGACATTCTCTCACATGTTTGTGAGAATATTTGAAGATAATGGGCCAATAGGATACAAATATTAATATTTTGTCTGTTGTAATCCTCCCAAATGGATGTCCACTTCCTAGTTTCTCATGAAAATAGTTCATGATCTTAGCTACCTCTTCTTTGGATACACACCTTAGGTAAATGCATTCAATTTTTTTCATATAAAACTCCATCCTTGATCATGTAATGGGATGCCTTGAGCCTTAGAAATATATTTTTATCTCTACTTAACCCTTCAAGATTAATTCCATTGATTAGTAAGTGGACAATGGGATCATACTAATCATTGGTTTGCAAACTTTGTTGATCTATGTGCGTGACACCTAGCTAGGAGTTAGTATTATAAATCAATTAAATTAAGCCTTGACACCTTACCAGTTTAGTATTTTTCATTTTGATGTCATATTCTTTAAGTAAAGACATCCACTTACCTCTCCTTTCTCCTATTTCATTTTGACTTAGCATGATTTGGTGGTAGAGTCTAGTAGAATGGCATACACCTTATTCCTAAGGATATAATCCCTGAACATTTTTACTACTTTAAATAAAGAACATTATTGTTTATCAATAAAATATTAGTCTAACTCAACATTTTTAATCTTAATACTCATAAAATATATTCGATGGTTTCATCCATCCATTTTTTAAGTTAGAACTATAACTATTATATGATTTGAAGCAAAGGAGTAAAGATAAAAATATTTAGTGAAGTCTGGACTTATAAGTATATGGGATTGTCTAATTTCCTTCTTAATGTATTTGAAATACTTATTTTTTTCTTCATTCTAAGTGATCTTAGCCTCCTTCTTCAAAATATTATTCTAAGGTTTTACTATTTCTGAAAAAGTAAAAATAAACTTTCTTAAAAAATATATTTAACCAAAAAATGACTTTAATTCCTTCCTAATATTAAGGGCTATTTATTAGATATTACATTTAATTTCTCAAGGTATATATATATTCCCTACTTAATGATAATATGTCCTAATATTTTTCCCTTAGTAACATATAAATTAGTTTTCTTTGAGTTGATATAAATCCATACCTTTTACATCTTTCAAATACCTATTATAGGTGCATAATATATCTTCCCTATTCTTAGAAAAGATAGTCAGATCATCCATGTATATAATAATTAAATTACCTACAATAAATTGAACATAAAGATTAATATCCATTTGAAAGGTTTCATGATGTAGATATCTTACCATTAGCCTACACTTATACTTCACTTTGTTTGTAAACTTGCAAATTTTCCCTTAGCCAACACTAGGCCAATCTTGTCCAAAAGGACCAAAACTCAAACAAATACATTATAAAAGATTAAAGACACTTAAAAAAATATAATACCTTATTACAAACCATATCAAACCAATTTTATCATGCATCACCTTGTTTTTCAATCAATATTCAACTTCTTATTTGTTAAGCCTTCTAGCCTTATTTCAATGCAATTTCACTATTATATTATGTACGACATCTCATCTAAGAATACCAAATAAGGTTTCAAGTACCATTTATCATTATTATTATTTACACATAATTTTAGTTTAGTTTCCTTTGCAAATTTTTGTAACTATAGGCTTACATGACTCCTTAATTAGCCCTCTAAATGGATAAACCTTAGTCTGAGAAATATATATTCAAAATAGTCAAAATATTTACCTTTTTCAATAATAATCATCCTAATATAACTTAATAAAATCTTTTTTAAATGTCACTCTCCAATAACATAACCTTTTCATTTTTGGCCTATTCAATTAGCCATTCTTCTAGGCCTATTCTACCTCAGTCCTTTGAAACCTATACTAAAAGATCTATATAGTCATATAAACCTATCAATTAGTTTTATCACATGAATATTGAAAATACTAATTTTTTTTTGAGATTTATATCATTAAAACTCATTATATGCATCAAACCCTAAATCCAGGGCTTTTAGACCACTATATGGGCTGAGAGCCTATAAACTTTATATCTTTTGTTGTATTGGGTTTGAAACCCATAAATCAAGTCTAATTGGTCTATCTTGACCTTTTTCATATTTTAAAATCATTAGATAGTGCTTGACCATCCACTATCACACGTTGGAGCTTTAAGTTACTCTTGATTATGTCCAAAACTTGACATTTTATAGGTCTAGGTTCTATTTAGAGGAAGATCACACAATACAAATGAAAAAAGGGTTAAAGAAGGACCTTAAACACATCTAAAGTAATTATCTCAACATCCTCCAAAACTTTATCATTATTATCAATACCACTTATTTACAAAGAACTTACTCAAAATACACATATTTCACTCAGCCACAGACATCTACAAGAAAATAGAGATTATTTTTTAAGTTTGCAATAGGATTTAAATACTCACCAAGGTATCTTATTTATTAATTCATATACTCTCTTCATTACAAATTTTTTTGAAATGTCTCCTTTCTCCTGTTACTTATGCTTTGCTCCAACTTGACCAACACATGCATACACATAGGTTATTTGACAGTGCTTATAAAAATAGGGTATAAAAGGTTTGTTGAAACTAAAAGTTTTGAAATCAACATGTAAACTACATGAAGCACCACTAGGGTTTAACTCCAAGTTATCAAGTCATAGAGTTATTAACACACATTCTTAAAACAATGCATTACAATAAATTTATACCTTCTTCTTATTCAAAAACATAGAATTTGTATACAATGCAAGGTATGATCATTCTCAATTTCAAGTCTAAAGTAACTTCTTATCATGAAAATATTATCAAAATCTTACTAGATTCAATAAATCCATCTCTAATATATTCACTTGAAACTTTAAGTCAATACAAAATAAAGACATATTAGTCCATTATAATATCTTGGCAGACTTTCTTTCCCACTCTTATATGCCCTATTTTTCCTCATAATCCTCTAATTAGAACCAAACAACACTATATATCCTTTCTAATATGAACTAGACTCCTAAAACATGCTTCATTACCATTTCCTAATCAAGAAACTCTTCAACACTCCTCAACACCCATGTAGGGTGATGGCTATTATGAATGCCACCTCACACTTTCCACTTGACATATGCCTAAAGACCACTCCTAAGACCTTTTCTAAGACCATAAAGGTATATTTCATCATTATTAAAAAATTACATAACACAAATACTCATCTAGACTAACTAAACAATATAAATCCCTCATTACAAGTTTAAAAATTCAAATTATGAAAAAGGCAGGAAGACTAGTTTTAAACTCTAATTCAAATTTGACACAGTGTCATGGCTCTTAAACCAACTCTTGGTCATTCCTAAGATTCCCCTACATCATACTCCTAAGGGGAGAAAATAACTTGACTCTAATATTATTCTTCATTCATATTCTCATACAAATGTATGTGTTATTTGATACCACACCTATACCTCAGTTTCCTCATCCATGTGATCCTTTGTTCTCTCCTGCTACTACTTATACCTAAAATTACTCTTCTTTCTTTGATTTCTCTCATGATCTACTTAAATCTTCATGGAATTTATCATTAATTTACATTCTCTTTCTATGACCTCTATTATTGATATTTCTACCTCTTCATCAACATACCTAGTCCACATCATACTCTCTTCCTATTTTGACCATTCCCAGGTCTCTTTCTTGTTCATATCTTGGTTATCATCAGCTTATATCCTACTATCCTCCATTACAACTTCTCCATATTTGACTATCTAATCAACCAACACCTCACCTTGCATATATTCATGAACTATTAATTTAGTCTCATCTTCCTTTACCTATTCTTCTCTTTCCTCAAGAACTTCATGTGATTCTTATTTCTTTTCTAATCTAATGAACTCTTCAAAAAATACTATTTTTTATTTATATAACACTTCATCTTCATCTTCAAAATACTTAATAAATATTACATGTACCTAATTACCTATTATGCCTTTTCCTTCTTGATCATCTATTTTTTGCTTTTCATCTATCCATTCTTCTCCATTAAGTAGTTCATCATCTTGAGGGTGGAAAAATGATTCACCTTCAGTTACATCTTCAATTTTCCATTCATCATCTTCTCCCTTCCAATCATGCACTTTACTTTCCACTTATTTATCTACATTCAAACATGATAAATCAATGTTAATTTGAAAATTTTGAGGCTCTAT
Source organism: Torreya grandis (assembly GCA_037957365.1). Taxonomy (NCBI): domain Eukaryota; kingdom Viridiplantae; phylum Streptophyta; class Pinopsida; order Cupressales; family Taxaceae; genus Torreya; species Torreya grandis. Next base: position 605,035 of record JARHVA010005144.1, read on the forward strand.
TGCCTCTCTCTCCTCTTCTATGACAAGTTATGTTTCCATCATCTTTAACTACCTCTCTAATTTCTCCATTATTTTTTGGTTTGATTTCTCTTACAATCTTTTGATAAAGCTACACTTTGATCTTTTCTTGATCTTCAGTCCACACTACAAACTATACACATTCCACATCCTTAATAACTCACTTTCCATTCATTTTAATCCATTTTTAATCTCCTTTATCTCTATCTCCATCTTCTCACTATATCTTTCATATTTAACCCTATCTATCACATTTCTCTTTACCTCTCCTTACATCTTCATCTTGAGTACCTCACTTGGGTGCATACTCTCTCTCATTATTGACCTCACTTGGGCCACCTCCTCTTGGTTCAAACTTGGAAACTTATATCTCTTATATTTTAGATCTCACTTGGGCCTTTCCACTTCTTATCTTTCACACTTAAACTATCTCTTCTCTTCTCAAAGCTCTATTTATGAGCTTATCTCCTCTGATCTTGTTAATAACTCTCTTTTATTTAGGGATGCAACCTTAATCATTTATTACCTTATTTTCCTCACCTATAACATACTATAATAATGCATTCAAATCAATAAATCAAATTCAAAATAGATTATACCTTCCTTAATATGTTATCTCGACGTTGCCTTGCAACAAGACTCATTGCCACTACCTCCTTGCTTGCTTACCTATAACTTCTTGTCAATAATGCAACATGATTTAATTAATAAATTCATACCTATACCAACCTATTCATTTATCATCAAGATGGATTTGATATCAAATTATGTAGTTCTCTTACCATTATCTTGCACTTCTACTTCACTTTGCTTGTAAACTTGTAAAATCTCCCATAGCCAACATTAGACCATCTTGTCCAAAAGGACCAAAAATCAAACACCTACTTGATCAAAGATTAAATAAACTTAAAAAAATGTAATACCTTATTTCAAACCATATCAAACCAATTTCATCATCTATCACCTTGCTTTTCACTCAATATTTAACTTCTTACTAGTAAACCTTCTAGCCCTATTTCAATGCAATTCCAATATTATATTTCATAAACCACATTATCAAGGAAAAAAGTAGGGTTTTAAGTACCATTTATCATGATTATGATTCACACAAAATTTTATGTTATGTTTCTTTATAAAGTTTTGTAACTATAGGCTTACTCGACTCCCTAATTAGCCCTCTAAATGGATAAACTTCCTTAGTCTGAGCAATATATGGTCAAACCAATCAAAATATTTACCTTTTTGGATAACCATTATCCTAATACGAATTAATATAATATTTTTTCAATCTCACTCTCCAAGAACATACCCTTTTCTTCTTTAGCCTATTCAATTAGCCCTTCTTCTAGTCCTATTCCACCTCAGTCCTTTAAAATCCATACTAAAATATCCATACAATCCTCTAACCCAATAAATCAGCTAGGTAAAATGAATGTTGATTATAATTATTTTTTTGTGATATTTAAATGCTTAAAACTCATTATATACATCAAACCCTAAATCTAGGGTTTATAGACCACTATATGGGTTGAGAGCCTATAAACTTGCATATTTTTTGTTGTATTTGGTTTAAAACCCCAAAATAAAGTATAAAAAGGTAAAAATTGACCTTGTATACATTTTAAAATCATCATATAGTGCTTAAATATCCATTATCACACCTTTCAACTCTAAGTTACTCTTGATTATATCTAAAACTTGACACTCTACAGGCCTGGGTTCTATTTAGAGGAAGATCACACAATGAAAAATAACAAAGGGTTCAAGAAGGACCTTAAAAAAATCCCAAGGACATAAATCAACATCCTCTAATACTTGATAATTAGTATCAAGACCACTTATTTTCAAATAACTTACTCACAATATACACAGTCTACTCAATCATAGATTGCTACAAGAAAATAGAGATTATTTGTTAAGTTTGAAATAGGGTTTAAATAATCACTAGGTTATCTTATTTATTAATTCATATATTCTCTCATTTCACAAATTTTAACAATGTCTTCTTTCTCCATGTTCCTTATGCTTTACTCTAACTTGAACAACACATACATACACATAGGTTATTTGATTGTGCTTATCAAATTAGGGTATAAAATGTTTGTTACAACTCTAAGTTTTGAAATAAACATGAAAAATACCTAAATAACCAAAAAAATTTAACTCTTACTTATTAATTCATATATTTCTTCACACACATTCTTATAGTAATGCATTACATTAAACCTGTACCTTATTCTTACTTAGAAACATAGAATTTATTTACAATGCAGGGTATAATCATTATCAATTTCAAGTATAAATAAAATTATTATAATGAAAATATTATAAAAATATCACTAAATTCAATAAATCCATCTCTAATATATTCACTTGAATTTTTAGTTCAATAAAAAAATAAAGACTTACACAGTCTATTATATTATCTTGGTAGACCTTCTTTCTTTCCCACTCTTGCCTACCCTATTTCTACTCATAATAGTCTAATTCAAACCAAAAAACACTATATATAATTTAAAATATTAAATATAATCCTAAAACATGCTTCATAACCATTTATTGATCAAGAAACTCTTCAACACTCCTCAAGACCCACGTAAGGTGATGGCTATTATGACTACCACCTCACACTTTCCACTTGACATATGCCTAAAGACCAATCTTAAAACCTTTTATAAGACAATAAATTTTTATTAAATCATTATTAAATAATTAAATAACACCAATACTCATTTATACCAACTAAAACACTCTCAATCCCTCATTACAAGTTTACAAATTCAAATTAGGAAAAAAGTGGGAAAACTAGTTTTGAACTCTAATTCAAATTTGACTCATTATCATTGATCTTAGACCAAATATTGGGAATTCCTAAGATGGCCCTACATCATTTTACCTATATTTATCCATCCAAATGGTATTATTTTATACACAAAGGTGCCCCACTTGGTAGTGAAAGTAGTTTTCATCCTATCTTCTTAATTTACCAATACTTGGTTGTACCTTGAAAATCCATCAAGAAAAGACATCATGGTAGAACTAGAAAAAATTTGTATTAATTAATGAAGAGAAGGTATGTGTAATTATCTTTTTCTAATGCTCTATTTAGGTTTCTAAAATCAATGCATTTTTTGATTTCACCATTTTTATTCTAAACTGGGACTAAGTTGGCAACTCAAGTGGAATGCCTAATGGGAAACATAATCCTGGCATCTAAGAGCTTCTTGATCTCTTTGTATATCAGTGGTTCTAAGACTAGGTTGATAGGCATGTGATTTTATATAAAAGGATTTAAGTCTTCTCTTAAAGGTATGGTATGAGTTATGAACTTTGGATCAAAGATATTTAGGTCGTCATAGGACCATGCTATGATATCTTTATATTTGGTCAGCATTTCTTTGCCTCTTTTGGAAATAATTCCTATACTAGATATACCAATATTAACCAACTAAGGTTGACCTTTAAATCCAAGATCATTTTCATTATAATCCTTCCCCTTTACTTTAGTAATCTTGGTATCCTCAACTATTCTATCAAAATCAAAGAGTCTCTCCAAGGCTATCATGCCTTTGGGGATCTTATTATCATTCAATTGAATGACCTTATCATCAAGTTTGATTTCAATGTTCTGATCATCAAAGAGACTAGATTCATCAATAATGTGACCTTCAAACACTCCTAAACTAATCATGAATTATATAATTTATTGATCATCACTAAATACCTATAAGTGGTTGACATTATATGGTACTAAGGGACATGTGATTAACTCAATTATAAGTCTTTGTAACTTGGAACTTTGATTTGGAATAAGGTTGGTTGTAGATGACACAAGTTCATCAACAAAATTATTTTCTTCCCTAGGGATTAACAAAATGTTGAGATCATCAAAACATTTAACTAAGTCCCACACTCTAAATTTATACTTCTTGAGATAGGAAAACTTACATTGATATTTACTCTTGACTTGATTGACCATTAGTTTAGAATCACTAAAACCTAATAGTTCCTTGGCCTCATTCTTTATTTCAAACTATAATATAAGTATAAGTGCTTCATACTCAACCAAATTATTGGTGCATGAGAATTGGAGTTTGTAAGAGGAATTTTATTCTTTCCCAATGGAATTGATTAACACAACTCTTACTCCAAAACCTAATTTGCATTTAGCACAATGAAAATAAAGTTTCCACAATCCAAGAAAATCATGAGAGGTTTTAGAGTTACATACCTTTGTGGTTTTAAGAATGTAAACACAAAGATTTGAGTTAACCATATTGACCTTCTCATTGATTGCATTATACTTAATGATCATATGCTTCATTTTAGGTTCCCTTTATATCCTAATTTGGTTGGGGACTCCCTTCCAAGGAAACCACATATGTGAACAATATATTTACATATAACCATTCAAACACCTAGTCTAGTCTATACTCAATATCATCCCATAAGCATTAGGGATGTCTACCACTTGAATATCTATTAAATATTACATCCTTGGCTCTAAGGCAATTTGCATGTGAATATTTAATAATTCATCAATAAATTTAACTCTTGATTTATCTAATTGAGTTACAACTCTATCAAATTTAATAGGAGTCAAACCTAATTATTTGTAAATACCCTTAAGTATTATATTTACAAATGTACCAAAATCTAATAAATAATTATTCAAATTCTTACCAAAGATCTTGACTGTAAGTAGGAAAAGAGGAACATCTACCTTGATTTTGTGTATTTCAAAATCATCATGTGCAAACTTTTGAGACTTATCAAGATTTTAAAACAAAGATTCCAATAATAGATATCTTTTTTCAGTAATCTACATTAACTCATGAAAGGTAATGTAAGCTTTGATCTTCTTCATGTATTCTACTATGTTATACCTAGTCCTATTTGAAGATTTAGATGTATCAGTACTAGGTCTAGAAGTACTTCCCTTAGGAGGCTCTGGATTGTTGTTTGAGGTAGTATTTGGAGGAGTCTTAAAGTTATTTATAAGATTTGAAGTGGTTAATTATTACTTCTTCTCCCAATTTCTCAGAGGATAAGTTTTATTCATAATTTTTTTAAAAGCATGAATCTCTTAAGGAACATCCTCAACTTAATTGTCCTCTTGGAAATGAAACTCAAATGTCTCCACCATAAGAGTCAAATCAGTAGATCTAGATGACCTTGAAGGTTGGTGGTTGGTTGAGTCACTCAACCAAATTTAACTCATGATCTTGTATAGAGATAAGACCAACTCCCCACCCTATATATATATATATATATATATCCCCTCCCAATATAGAGTAGATCAAATCCCTACCATTTGATCAAGTAACAGATAATGACCCCACCCGTCCAACTGATCAATGGGGAGTATACCCTGATCCTAATGTACTTGCATCAAAATCCTTATTAGGGATAACTTCAAAAGCATCTAATTCTTATTGGAATTATTTTAAATAATTAAAAAATTCAACATAGTCTATTTCCCCATGCTTAGAAGTGTAATGAACTCTACAATAGTCAGGTAAAGCAACATCAGTAAGATTTATATTAGGTACATTATTTTATAGCAGATGGCTCATTATTCTTATTTTTATGGTAACTATCATTATGAAACATGTTATCAAGCCTATTGAAACATTGAAAGGAGAAATTCCTACCAAAGCTCTTTCTTGTATTACTTACTTTTGTAACTAAAGGAAGTCAGTACAAACATTTTTAAACCATCTTGAGGATAGTCATTCTCAATATTTAGAGCCTCATAATTATGAACTTGAGTATTAGAATTATATGTAGGCATTAAATCTTTATGATCCTATGGATGAGATCCATTGGTATCATTATTTTGGAATCATAAGTTTTGGTTAGGGTGAGTATGTTTCAAAGGTAATTGGTTCAAGACTAAAATTTGGTTCATGGCAAGCATATTTTGGCTATCATTGGGAATAACATTTAGAATGGGTAAATGTAGATTAGAATTAGGAATGGATTATGACAATTTTCCTTGGGGTTACATCTTATCATTAATGATCATAGCCTCATCATAAGCTAAATTTAATGTGTTCATGGGCCTAATGTCTCTCTTTATAAACAAAGAAGTCATAGGATCTAAGGCATATTTATAGAATTTCAAAGCTAAAGCCTCATCAGGTCTATAAGGAGCTATCATCCTACTAATTTTTTTTGGAACTTAGGATTGAAGGATATTATGGGCTCATTTGCATCCCTTTTGACTATGGTGAATTATTCGTATAGGATATATGGACTAATGATTTTACCAAACTGGTCCATAAAGACAATTTTAAAATTAACCTAACTAGTAATGTAAATTTTAGGGAGGTTTAAAAACCATCCATATACATCATATTTAAAGGTAAAAGGAAATATTCTACATGCTACATCTTCATGGACTACATTTATCAATCTTAATGTAGCCTTGAAACTCTTAATGTGTTCCTCAACAATTATGATGCCATTCAGACTAAATGTTAGCAAATAATTTTCAAGATTATGAGGAAGGTCATGTACCACACTTGGAACATTGATAAAAGAACCACCTAGCTAGGTCATACCTTGATAGGGATCAAACATAGGCGTACCCTAAATTGATTAAATTGGCAAAGACTTTGAAAGTCTATGCTTACATTTATCTCACCTAACCTTCCTATGAGATTCTAATGAAATCAGAGATTCTCTAGTCTCTAAACATGGCCTTGTCTAAATTTTAGGTAATTACAACTTGAAATCTTTAAATCCTATTTGAAATATGATGTGTCAGTCTTATCTTTGTAGGAAATAATGATTTAACTTACACATTAAGCAAATTTTGCAAATATTTATATAAAGGATGATAAAGGATAGAAATCTTTAACAAAATTATCTCAACAATGTATCCAAATATGTAGGTATGACTGATATTTACATGTTTAAGCTAAAATAAACTCAAATTAGTAAAGGATATATTGATTTTTGATCAAAACAACTACTACTAACCTCAAACATATTGAATTGACATAACTTAAGCTATATTTACCATAATTAAGCATATATCATCAAAGAATGTTGATATTTGCCTAAAATAAGGACAAATATGGGTCAAAGACTATAAAGATAAATTATATCTACATAATTGAGAAAATATTGACACAATTGTGCAAAGGTTACACCAATATTTGAACACAATTCACAGAATGAGTAAAGATACTTTAAATCTACAAAGATCTAAAGGACCTCCTTCTAGTGCTAGTGAAGCTCTGCCTATTGATGCCTGAATATGTATCACATGTTTCTAGAGTATTCAATAAAACTTCTCATTTTAGAATTATATAAATCTATTTCATGAGTGTAATGTCTTGATAATCCTATTATTTATTGATGAAATAGAGGCAAATTAAGTGGAATATTTTAGAATATTTATGATATTTGGTGGTTAGAAGCCACCATGGCTAAAATTAGTCTATGAAAAATATGAAATATACTATGCTAAGAATGGTGAATTATGATCAATAACTAATCTAAAGACTAATCTATGATGGGTATTTACAATGAGATTTAAACTAGAGTGAATTGGTTAAAAATGATCAAAAGGAAACGTAGGGTAGAAAAGAGGTGTTATTGATCTTCATCCCAAACATCATGACAAAGTTCAAATATCATATAAGCATGCACTTAACCAATGTGTAACATGAATTAGCATGAGATCAAATATTATCACACACCAAGAAAACATATAAGGAACAAGAAACATGAAAATAAGAACTATGTTCACTTTAGATATTTACCCTTGTAAGTAAATAACATTATCCAAAATGTAAGAAGAGTAAAGGAAATGAAATGAGCCTAAGGAATTTAATTTAACCTAGAATAGGCACAAGTTAACAAATTTTTACTTAAAGGATGCATGCCAATAATTCATAAGAATAATTCAAATCTAGAAATTGGAACAAGCAAGTGAGAGAGAAACCATAATAATAAATGACACAAACGTACATGGAAAATCTTTGTATAATTCCTTACTTGCATTAATTTCTCAAAATTATACACAAGTTTTTGGATTTAAAAACTCCCCTTTTATTATAATTGACAATAATCCTTTTATAGAATACAAGGAAGTATGTCGGTTAGTCATATCCAATTACAAAAGTATAAGTGTAATGATAGGTGTCCTTTTACAAAGTTATAGAATACACTAGACTCTTTTTAATGGACTGACCTATAGGAAATGCACTTTAAAATTTGAACATAATTTTAAAAAAATTATAATCTATTTTCAAAATATTACAAGGTCTCTACAAAAGAATATTCCTAACTAGGTTGGCTTTGGGATCCTTACTCTAATGCAGTCTTTTGCCTTCCTTGTAGGATCATCAATCTATAATGTTACTATTGATTAATTGAAGGTTAGAAATAGGTATCATAAAGAGCTCCGTTTCTTGACTCTCCAAGTATTTGTGATCTTTCTCAATCTTCTCCAAATATTTCTTGATGCCCCTGACATCTCCCATTTTTCCACTGATGACAAGAGTAGACCAATGATTTTTTTTATCACCCCATATTTTTCCCTATCGTTGGTTCCTCAGCTCTTGCATGAATTGAGTAGTTTTGTGCCTAAACTACTCATTAGTTATTAATCCCAATGGACTAAGTGTGGTGGGTTACTTTATTAAGCTATCTAGGATATGCAACATCTTGTCCTCTTACTGCTTGAGGTGTTTGGAAATATCTTCCAACTATTTGGAATAATTACTTAGGGCTCTAAATTTTTCCACTAATATATCCATATCCATATTTAAATGGTATAGGTTGATAATATTGAAGTTAATGACCTAATTTTTGGTTAAGGCTTTGATCAAGTCTTTTACTTGATAGCTTGAAGCTTGTCATTTGCCAACTTGGCCTATATCCATAGTGATTTTCCTACTCACCGCATTCTATCTATCTCTAACTAAATTTAAAAAGTTGAACAAGTCAATCATTGTGTCTTCAAATTTATTTAACTTATCCTCTAAGATTGATATGATTTTGGTCTTTCAAAAATTATTTTATTGCTACATCATGCCCTTGATTATATCATGTAATTGATGGGATTATGCTTGAGCTAGCTTAAGTGGGTCATCTTATAGATAAGAATCTAACCAAGTCTTTTTCCTTCCACAGGAGTTAAACCATTAAATAGTTCTATCTTTTTGAATGTGAATTATTCTTCACCAACCATGGCCTTATTTTCTATCGCTCTTTCTAGACTAGTAGTCTTTGGATTAATTTAAACACCAACTACGGATTCTATGATCTTTAGAGCAAGGGTCTCCTTATGTGTCTTCCCTAAGGATCAAGGGGTAGCCATCATATTTTTCTTTTGATTTTATAGAGCCATAATCCATGGTTTGATCTCATCATGCACAATTATATTGATAGACATTTTTATTTGCCATGGATGATGTAGAGTAGGAAATTTCTACAACTTTCCATATATAAACCATTTAGGAGTGGTTGGATCTTAGATTGGGTTATCATTACTAAAAATGTTGACCTTACTCAAAGGGTGGGTGAATATCAAATTGGGTATCCTCTTCCCTATGGGGAATATTGCTATCTTAGATTTTCTCTTTGGGGCACCTACTATAAATAAACCTTAAGCTAGTTATTTCCCCTTTTCCTTCTCTACTTCCCTAGTTTGAATTTCCTCTATTTGGACTTCTTCCTCATATGAATGATAGGCACTATCTAGTGCCTTCAACCCATCTTCCACCATCTCCTTAGGATCTAATTAAATGATGTCAATTCCTTAAACCTATGATCTTTATTCTTCAATTTAGGATGAGGATGATCCTATTTACCTAGGTCTCTTTTCCTCTAGCCTCTATGCAACCTATGCCTCAAGATTTTGTGTCTCTATCTAGGGCTAAGTTAGAGGAGGTCTAGAATATGGACCTCCTATCAAATTGTATTATCTTGTCCCTAGCTACTATATGTCATCACTTGGATTTTATTCCCTTAGTAATCTAACCTCTAGCTTGATGTTGTGCTTCTTCAACTTCCCCAAGACCTTAGTAAATGAAGAAGCATTAGTGTACATGGGATAATAAGGTATTGATTGGTGATCATAGGTTATATTAATTATTTTTTCCTTAAAATTTTTCTCAACCCATCCATAGAGGTCTCACTACCTTAGTTCATCATGTTGTAATTTGAAAGAGTTCATATTTTTAGAGGCTACCTCAATATTATCCCATTATTGAAACATTGTCCTACCAATGGTTATGCAAAGTTTGTGGATCATTACCCTCCTCTTAGTCTTATAAAGGTTGTATATACCATTTAATATTTGGTATATTACTTCATGTTCTACTAGCTTAATTGGCATATGAACTGGTATCTTGAGTGGGGTGCATTGGTTTCCCTTAATCCTAATTATAGTGCAATTTGGATATAGCCATATATATCCCCCATAGCTTCAATAGTATTATTTATTAGAGGGTTGACCCTCATCATTGGTATCCATGTGATGGCCTCAACTAAGACTGGATAAACATAATCACAAATAAATTGAATATGATCCTTTTATTTTAAAATATGTAACTTGGATTAATATTGGGAGACTGATTGTGTCTCATTAGGTGGCCATTCCCTAAATTTGAGAATTTTTATGGTGGTAATTAGGGCATCCAAAAATTATGAAATCATGTAAAAATGGCTCTTAGTTTTCTTCTTAATTATAGAGAACTGCCTACTCAAGTAAGTGTTAATAATCTCACCTAGAGGAAGGGTGGGTTCTTTCTCAACCATGAAATAAACAAAGGGGACCCAAAAATTTTCAACATAGGTGTTTAATGGGTTCCCACATAATATATTCATTAATTTCATAACAACCTTAATCATGAACTTGAATTGGCTAATTGGGATGTTGCCATTAAAATTAGAGAACACTTGATTGCCAAAATATAGCCATGGGATCAAGATATACTTTAGGTCATTCTTTTTGGCCCACTCATTTATTGAGGTTACATCTACTTGTATTTTGGGAAATTTATAACTATTATTAAAGGTTATAGGATAAATATAAGAAAATTTCCTAAATCTATGCTCATGAACTATCATGCCCTGATCAATTTTACATTCCTTGAAGATAGGAGCAAGAACATCAATGTTATCCTAGTTTTTATATAGCATAATGAAGGCTTATCATATAGATAGATACCATGTAGTAATACCTTCTCCTCATATATTTTTTCCTCTCATCTTCTTTGTTATGGTTGGTAGTTCCTCAATTATCTAGAATATCTCAAACCAATTGTTGTCTCCCATGTTCAAAGCCATGGCATAAAACTCCATGTCCTTAAAAAACCTACCCTCTTCATCTATGGTTAAATATATCTTTGTGTCTTCCTTAGAGGTGCATTTTTGAGCTGCCATGGTTTAAATTAGGTTAAATTTCTTAGTATTGGGTCAATATTTAGCTTCAAATTAAATTTCTCTAGCACCGATGATAATTCATTTTCCTAGGTTTGATTTGTGATTAATACAAGAGTAAATTAAAGATTTTATGTGAGCTAGGGATTTTTGTAAGATTTATTATATTTTTAATCATGGAAAGTTGTTTGAAATTAAGTTAATTTGTTCCTTTCATTTTATTTAGACTTTTCCATTTATATCTTTTCCTTTCTAGACCCACAAGATTTTTAGATTTGTCATTTTCTGCCCATGTGGTGTCACTATGGCATCGTGTGGCACTTTCATAGCACTTGTTCATTAATTTTCAAAAATTAACCATTTCCTTTATAACATCTTGGTTTAATATTTCATCATTAGATTATCTCACATGAATCAACATAGTCCATTAATTTTGATCTACAGGATTGAATACCATTGGTCCTAAGCCTATTGAAATTTTTACATTGATGGCTATCTTAAAATTGAAATCTGTATGGCTACCATTTGACATCTATGGGAACATATTTGACATCTTCAAAATCATAAATATTTAGGTACCTCCTCAATAATTTTTGTTGAGCTTAATTTTGATGTTTGTGTGCCCATCATTGGATGTCTGCGAGAACATCTTTGATGTCTACATGATCATCAATGTTAAGGTACCTCATTGGGAATATTTGTTGAGTTTACCACTTTTCACATTTGGGTTCATTCTACTTCATGCATATTCCACTTATCATCTTTGTGCGACTTTTACGCTCTATTTAAAACTCTACATTGATCTCACATGATTAGATTATATGGGTGTAAATCAATGCACCATTGATATTTAAAATATGCTTGTACTTTAATGTGTACTAGGCCCCAAGGTTTTTCCACTTGATAGTACCATGGGCCTTTTGATCTCTATATTCTATTAGTTCTTATAGTTAGCATGATTTTTCCATATGGTGGCTTCATGTTCATCCTAAGCTTCATTAAAACATTAACCTATTATGCTCCATTTATCTAGATATGTAAATTTTAATGCATACCATCAATCTTTGATAAAGTGGTTGATGCTTAAACTAGGGTCCACATATTGAATTTTCAACATCGATCTCACTTTATTTGATCCTTCCATTCACATGAACATGAGCTATATATTATGATCCATTGGGTCAAATGTGATTGGTTCTTACAATCATAAAAATTAATTACATAATCTTAGGAAATATAAATCAAAGCCTTAGAATAATGTTTCTACTTGTATTAATAAATATAAATAAAGATTTAGGCTAAATTCTTAAGCTTAGTTTAGAAACATGATAAAAGGACCCTATAGATAATAAAAGATATAGCATAAAGTCTTAGACTAAGGTTTTCATTATATTGATAAATACAATTTAAACTTTAGGGTAAAAATTTAGGCTAAGTCTATGTCATAATAAAATGGGGCCTATGCTTAGTTTATAATTTTTATCTCATGTCATTAGATCATGTTCATCTAATCAAATGTATGTTGTAGATCATGATCCATGGTGTTTATAGATATTGGTTCTATGTTTTAATCTTCCCATTTTGATCTCGCTCTATTGGATTAACTTCACCTAAGTAAACATGGGTCATTGATCCTATAGACAAACACAATATTTAAGCTAATCTCAAGGATAATAATTTTAAGATAAAGTCTTAGATCAATTTTTCTATTTTTATTAATAAACACAAATAAATCTTTTAATCTAATGTCTTGATATAGGTTTAAAATATATAAAATGACCATGACAAAAAAGAATTGATAATGATTTAGGGAAATTGTCTCGAGGAAATGTTGAAAATAAAATGTCCATATTAACTAGGTACTTTGGGGTAATTATCTTAGGAAAAATGTCTAAGAGAAATGAAACATTGATAACATATGTCTAGAAAGCTAGATCTGTTACACAAAATGTTTGAAACAATTCCTGAACAAAAATCCCAAATAGAATCATTTGAATTACACAGTTCCTATAAGAATTTGGACATAATATTTGAAACATAAACACCAAAAACCAATTCATCCAGGAAAAAAGTTCCAAAGTAATAGCCTAAAAACCAAGTTTGAAAACATAAAACCTAATAGTCATGCACATAACCAAAGGACTTCACGTGTAGCTTAGACCACATGAACAATAAGCAAGATGAAGGGGGTCTCAAGACATAAAAGGGGCCAAGAATGGATTTTTATACTAAGGTTTGGTTATGTTAATAAACATGACTAAACTTTAGTGTAAAAATTAAAATAAGTACATAACATATTTAAAGTATTCTCACGTAAAAGGTTCTCACCAATTTTTAAATTTGGTCCAAAGGAACCTGTGTTAAGGTATTTTGAGAATTTTTTTTAGGATGATCAAAATTAATTCAATTCAGATTTTGACAAGCCAAATGCTATAAAAATACCTAATTGAGATAAAACCATAGAATTATGAGATCTAGACATTGTCTATTCCAAATCAACTCCATTAGACCTATAACCTAAAATAAGAAGATTCATTGTTAACAAACATAGACAAGGTTAAACTAGAGGTATGAAAAAATAAGGAAACCAAATTATGGTATGTATGATCTTAAAATAAAAATAATGTGAAAAAATTCTAGTTACACTCTAATCAAGTAAATTTTGAATTTAATGTACAAATTTTCATAATTTGACATAAGGGTCCCCATTTTTCAAAAATGGGGGTATGTTGACCTCAACATATTTGAAGATGAGATTGACCATACTTATCTCATAAATCAACTCAATGTGATCAAGATATATTCTAAGGAAAGAATATATGAATTCAGTGAGAGGTTTTAAAAGACTTGGTATAGATTGCTTCTTCTCATGAGACAACCTACTAGTTTTGTCTTCCCTACATATTTAAGAGCCATTGGTACTAATGTTGCTATTATGCCTCAATCCATGGGTGGTTTCACACTTCTTAAAGCATATAAACTTGAAATTAGAGATTATAATTGACTCATTAAAGATGGAAAACTACCTCTTAAAGTGTTTATGCCCTTGATACCTAATATTCTAATTGCTACTCCAAATATTTCACAAATTACTAATGTTAATGCTAAGATTAAGACTATTCATAAGAAGGCATAGGATGATGTGGATTGGAGATCAAGATTCCTAGCCTTAAAGGATAAAACTAGGCAATATGATAGGTAACAAGGTCCCTATTGAAACCCTTATCCATACCAATATTAATATGGTCAAAAATATAGGAGAATAAGAGGTAAAGGGAATCTTAAATTTAATAGACCTATCAGTGTGTAAAATCCCAATTATATATCTAACATAAGAGGGATAGTACTAGTGCATAATAACTTGGTGAAATGTGAAAATTATAAAAGAGGATAATTCATAAATATCTAGTATTTCAAGGAGGATTCGGTCCTCTTTTATTAGTTGAAGATGAAATCATGATGCAAGTAAGTGAAGGTGGACAACCTCAAGGAGAGATCTTTACCAACTTCCTAGTTGAAGACAATTTTTTTCTCAATCAAGGGAATTATATTTGATTAAAAACTAGGGAAATGATAAAGGATTTAAGATGGGATAAAAATGTTCCTAAAAGTTCATCCAATCCTCCTACAAATCAATAAGGCATGGCTACAAGAATGGTAGTCCCAAATAATCCTACACATCCTCCAAATTAGAATGTTGAACGACCTATTCAAATCACCTCAACTCCTAAAGTTCTAATAACTTCCTTTCCCTAAATGACTTAATAAAAAGTAGGTATGTCTACTCTAAATATTTTTTAATCATTAAATAATACCAAGACATCCATTTCCCTTTGGGATGTCCTTCATATGCTTGGCCAAAAGGAGCTCCCATAAAAATAACTATCTATTATACCTACTAGTATTTCACCTTAAAGTAAAATTTGAGATCATGTTTCTCTTAAAAATTCCCATAACACCATTATCTAAACATCTACCAAAGCTGAGAAGCCTCCACCTTTCTACCTCACTCTCATAGTGGGTGATAAATTAGTCCACAATTGCATAGTTGATAGTGGTGCTTCTACATCAGTCATGCCCAATGTTGTAGTTAATAATTAGGGCCTAAAATATGAACCCCATATAAAATTAGTTATTTAATTATATGTTACACCTAAAAATAAAATAGGCCTAATAAAAAACATGAATATTTTCTTCCACGATTGTCCTAGCTTTCCCATCCTTCAAGACATTATTGTTGTAGACCTCCCTGCTCATTTTGCAATCTACCTTTCAAGATATTTACAACTAAGATAGGGGGATATATTTAATATTATTGGTAATTATTATAATTTAGGAAAAGATATGGAGTAAATTTAATAAAATCACTCAACCTCTTGCAAGTTTTCACATTGAACCATATGTTGAAAAAAGTTTAAATTCAAATTATGTAGTCAACAAGGAAAAGGATTCTATTGTGGATGATGGTACTTATTCCAAGATTGAAGGCATTTATGATTTGTTTATTTATAAATATGGTAACAAAACCTATGATCATGATCCTTATTCTTTCATTGAGGAAACTAATTTATGAGTGTAATGTATACATGAGGAAGGAATACCAACACCTCTATTTACCAAGGAAGAAGGTGAGGATGATAAGATGTGGAAAATATTTTTTGATGGTTCAAGAATTAAAATTGGTGAATGATCTAGTTTTATGTTGTTCTACCCATATAAATAATATTAATATGATTTACATATGTTCCATTTCATTTTCACTTGTAATTTGGCTGAGTATGAAGGTTTGATTCATGACATTCAATGGGCAAGGAGAAAAAGAATCAAGAATTTGTAAGTATATGGAGATAGATAATTGGTTATGAATCAAGTTAGGAATGTGTTTGATACTGATAATTTTTTTTTGATTAATATAATAATAGTTTATGTGATTTTCTTTAATATTTCAATGAATTCAACATACAATCAGTCCCAATAGAGCATACTAATCATGTTGATAGACTAGTTCTCATAATAACATAATTCGATACACTAGCTTCCATAAAAGAGGATGGGAATCAATATAAAATTAATAGAATTTTAAAAACTTCCATACATAATAATAATGTTTATTTTTAAGTCTTTTATAGTGATAAATACATTGCATACTTTTTGAAAAATGTTGTTGAATTTTCCTCAAGAAATCCAAAGAGAATTCAAGAATAGTTTGATGACCCAATTGTGCAACTGAGAAAAAATAAGATACCTAAGGGCTTGGTGACCTTATAATATATTTTTAATGAAGATTATAAAATTAATAAGTGAAAGGTGAGTATGTCTATAAAAGAGAATAAATATTCAATAGTTTTGATCTTCAAAGAGAAACTCCTCATATTAGGCAATGTATATTTTACATTGGAGAAGAAAGTATTCATTAATTTAAGTAAAGAGTTACATAACATATTTTCTTGGGAGTATAAGTAACTAAAATTATTTGATCCTATCCTATCACACCATAACATTGAATTGGAACATAGAGTGAAATTATTTAATCAAAAATAAAGGCCCATCAACCCCAAGGTTGAGCAACTCATGAGGTTAGAGCTTACCAAACTTGAATATGAAATCATCTTTCCTATCAAGCATTAAAAATGGGTAGTTAACCTTATGATTTTTAGAAATAATAATGGTAAGATAAGATTTTGTGTGGAATTTAGAGATCTTAATAGAGTTTTACTCAAATATCATTATCCTTTACCCTCAATGGAGCAAATTTTGAGAATTATTTTAGGTTCTCAACATTTTTATATAATAGATAGATATTATGGTTATAATAAGATTATATTGAATGAGGATGATTAGTTTAAGATAAAATTAACTACAAAATGTGGGACTTTTTCTTATAGGAAGATGCTCTTTGGCTTTTCAAATACTGGAGCCACATTTCAAAGAACAATGGACATAGCCTTCAAAGGTTTGATCAATGAAATGGTGTTGGTTTATATAGATGATATAAAAATGTTATATAATGATGATAATGAACACATGAATCACTTAATATAAGTTTTTGAAACATGTAGGTAGTATGGAGTAGCTATCAACCATAAAAAAATCATATTTGTTATCCATGAAGGTAAGCTCTTAGGACATATTATTTCCAAAGATGGTTTGACTATTAATCCTGAAAGGATATAGGATATTATAGGCCTATCATTTCCCTTGCATAAAAAAGGTCTCCAAAGTTTCTTAGGAAATGTAAATTTTGTAAGGAGGTTCATACTTGGTTTTGCATCTTTGGTGAAACCTATCATAGCCATGCTCAAGAAGAACCAAGTATTTTCTTGGACTAAGGAAGTTAAGAGAAATATTGAGGCCATTAAGAAATAAATTGCACAATATCCTACTATTGTGAACCCTAATTTTAATAAATACTTCATTTTTTATTCATTTTATAACCTTGATACTATCTAATCTATGCTAATGCAAAATAATGATGAAGGTGTGAAACAACCAATTGAATTATTTAGTCAAGTTTTTGAAGATTATGAAGTCAAGTATAATTTTGTAGAGAAACAAGTCCTTGATATTGTAAGAGAAATAAAAAAAATTAGGCATATGATTTCAAACAATAGAATTCATGTTATGGTCTCTCATTATTGTACCAAAGAGTTTCTCTTGAGTAAGGACCTTAATGTAAAAAAGGTAGGATGGATTAATGAGGTAATGGAATATGATGTTGATATCAAAGTGACAAAGTTGATAAGGATTAAATGCCTTTGTGAACATCTAGCTTCAGATATTCATGAGTCAAAAGAATATGCTTAGTCAATCATGATTGCTCCCAACTAGTTGGTTCTTTACCTATACAAAGTTGGACACAAGATGTTATCATATTTATTCAAAGTGGTGAGTATACTAATTGTATGAGTATATCTCAAAGGAAATACTTTAGATTTAAATATATTAATTTTTTCCTTGTAGATGGTGTGACTTTTAGAAGAGACACTAATGGTGTGCTATTAAGATGAACTGACAATGATTAGTTTGGAGTGTTTCTTGAGAATTTCCATGATGGAACATCAATATGTCATTTTTCCTCAAGAACCATAGATGCTAGGATAATAAGGTTAGGATATTATTGGCATAGACTTTTTGAGGATTTATGTGTTTAGGTAAGAAGGTGTGTATAATGTCATTTCTTTATAGGAAAATAGAAGCTTTGATATCTCCCTTTAAGGCCTATCCAAGTAGATCAACCTTTCATGCAATGGGGTATTTATTTCAATGGTATGATAAACCCCCCATCAAGTGGTAGTCAGAAATGGATACTCAAAGCAAGTAACTACTTCACAATGTGGGTTTAATTCACAATTTGGGTTAAGGTAGTGTCATTGAAGGAAGATAATGAGAATGATATCTTAGAGATCTATAAAGGTATCATAACAAGGTTTGGCATTATTTTTAATATTATCTCAGATAATGCACTTGCTTTAATATATGTTAAGATAGTTGATTAGGAAAAAAATAATGGAATATTCATGAGAACTTCATATAACTATTACCCTCAAGCTAATGTTTTGGTAGAATCTACTAACAAAAATTTAATCAAAATCATCAATAAAACTTTAGAGGATAATCAAAGGGCTTCACACACTAAATTGAAGACAACCTTATGGGTTGATATAATAAATACCAAGAGATAAATATAAAATTATCCTTTTGTGCTTGTGTATGGAAGGGAGGATAGTCTATCTATATCCCAAGAGCTAACTACCTTGGAGTTGGCACATCAACTAGAGTTTCTTGAGAAGACTCCAATGGAGGTAAGGTTGATATAATTAATGGAGTTGCAAGAGACTAGAGATAAAGCTCATCAAACTATGGAACATCACCAAATAATAATGAGTTTTTTAAAAATAAGTAAACTCCAAGAACATTCCAAGAAGGTTACATAGTGTTTAAATGGGATAAAGATAGAGCAAAAGTAGGGAGACATACAAAATTTGACACCTTATGGAGTGGACCATATGTCATAATCAAGTGAAAACAAATAATCTCTTTATAATTATAAAGGATTAATAGATAGGATCTACCTATCCCTATGAATGGGATACATTTTAATCCTTTCCATTGAGGAAAGAAAGGTTAGTCTTGTAAATAATAGGTCAGGTGTGTGTTTTGTTTTCGTTACATGTGTTGTGTTCCATAAGTGTTATTGAGAACACATGTTTGTTTACCTTTGGTGTGTCTTGTTTTGTGTCTTTTTATTTATTGTTTGGTGTGGTTTCAAAGGAAAAATTTGTGTCAAACCTATGTACTGGTGAATTCATGGCCCAATTGAGAAGATTAGGCTACTGGTCCTAGCATAGCAAGCATACCATCATTTGGAAATCACCAAGAATGTTGACCATTTTGAATACATGTCAAAATGGGCCAACCCCTTATAGTTAAAAACTTTATATATGGATATATTATAGTCTAATAGTGTGTTTCATATTTTATTTGATGTGTTTTCATATGTTATTAGCCTTGGGTATAGTCTAATTTAGTCTGTATGTCATTTGATGTCATTTAGGGGTCATATGTGGGCCATTAATGAAAGTGGTATAGTTTTATTATGAATAAAAGTGTTATAAATCCTTATAAACATATTTCATGTTAGTACCTATTATATTCCTTGTTAGTAATGTTAGTAATAATAGAAAATTGAAGGTGTTAACTAAAAATCAAGAAAGCAAGTGAAAAAAGGAGTTTCAAAGGGTATATAACCTATGGGAGGGAGTGACACATGTGGTAAGATTGTTTAGTGACATTTAATATTACCTAAATCCATTTAAATTATTGGTCTCCTTTTGAAGTGAAAAAAATGGGATAAACCATTCTATCTCTCCTTCACTCCACTAGGTAAGTAGAACTAGTCAATAGGTTACTTCTTAATATGGCTAGTAGGAAGACTTTTAGGTCAAATTATCTTGGTGATAAATAGTAAAATTTTTAATATTCACATTAATATTTATATTTAAATTATTTTTTTCCTATAATTTGTGAACCATCCTTAACAAGTTGAATATTCAGTTTTAATTGTTGTTTCCCACACACTATAGGTTTTTCTCCTATATGAGCTATTCTGTACAATATAGTTTGTGTTTTTTATTCCATAGGATATGAAGTATCTCTTCCCATGATTTCCATATTTTTTTTCATGTTTGAATATGATTTCATGAGCTAATAGTTCAATTTTATATATTGATGTTACCAGTGAGTTTACAATTAGGTTTCAATACTTAAAAAAAGTTTATTTCTCTATAATAGCCTAAAATAAATGTGATATGATGTCAAATGTATATAATATGTCATGAAAATATCATTATTTCTAGGCTTACCCTCCACTACCAACATCATGAAAGTTTTAGTCAAGAAGGACTCATAGTCAACTTCTTGTAATGATTGTCATACACAATCAACTAAAGGAGATGTTTTTAGTTTTGAAACATGGTCATGGAAGTGTAATGGAGAGTTAAATGTGTTTATAACATTATTTTAAGCATAAAAAACCAAGAAAATGCCTTTCAAACATCATATTTTATATTGTGATAGTCAACCTCCATTTATACATAGTCATCCACCATTAATGAACACCTACATGTGCTATTGAGAAGATCAATCACATGGAAAAAGAATATTTATATGGTCTCAATAACTTCATGATTGTAAGGTATTATTTAAACAAGGTAAATAATTTGAATATGAACTATAAGATCATATTTCATGCATATTTCTCAAGTCTAGCATTCACTACCTTGTCTACAACATCAAGGCATACCTACAAGAGGTTAAGAACATTAAGTTGGGATAATTTAAACTTGTTTAAATATATTTATGATTATAAACATAAATTTGAGGTCTTTTGAGAAGGCTTGAGACTAGTTTTAGGATCCTTCATGATGTATATTATATAATTACTATCCTCACTACCTAATCTTCAACTTAATGCATGCCTACAGGTACCTAACAAATGCCAATCACATTTAAAGGGAGTATGATGAGTCATAAATTCATAAATTAATAATTTAAATATATGGCTAGTGTCTAAGGCTGTATGCAATAGGAGAAAGAGATCTCTAGCAGCCAATCTCTTCTACAACACTCCACACTTGTAGGAATTGAAAAGTACACTTGCAGAAAAGTAAATCACACCACACTTTGAAGAAAATAAAATCACACTTGAAAAAATTAAATCACACTTATATGAAAATAAATCACACTTTTAGAAAATTAAATCACACTTACATGAAAGTAAATTATTGAATTAAAAATAAAGGAAAATAAATTTCTGAATTGAAAATAAATAATAAACACAAAAAATATGTATAGGTTCACAACAAACTTTATGAAAAAATAAATGTTTACATGAAAAATAAAAAAAAACAATTTAAAATCTTAATTACATAATAAAAAAATTAAAAAAAATACATTTATCCATCTTCTTTGAAATGAGTGGCCAACTCATTCCTCGAAAGGAGATTTTAATCAAAACATTGGATTTATGTCACAAATATTCATAATGTATTATTGATAACCAAGATTGATTACAATGGTGTGGGAGGTTGCATTTATAATATAATTATTCCAAATAACTCCTTATTTAGGAATAACAATCCTAAATGCTCTCCACCAAATATGGAGAGAAACATAACAACTTAGATATTCTAGCTTATCTCAATCTTCCACAAAATATGAAGAGAGACATTATTATCTATTTACAACATAAGCTCAATATTCATGAAATATGAATAAAATTATTTATGGAATAAAATTATACAAATATAAATTTAGATACAATCCTAAACTAGTCTGTAGATAGACCTACATAATCCTTAGATATTCCTGCATAGTCTATAGATATACCTCTAGAGTCTATAGATTTTAAAACCTATAGAGTTTGTAGTTTTTAGAACCAATAGAGTCTGTATATTTCAGAACCTATAGAGTCCATATATTTTATACTTTTAGAGTCCATAGATTTTAGAACCTACAGAGTATGTAGATTTGAAACCTATAGAATCCATAAATTTAAGAACCTATAGAGTTTGTAGATTCTAGACCTATGGAGTCTATAGATTTTAGACCTATAGAATATATAGATTTTAGAAATTTTAGATTTTTTATATTTTATAACTTGTAGAGTCCATAGATTTTAGACATGTACAGTCGATATATTTTAGACCTGTAGAGTCTATAGATTTCAAAACCTGTAGATTTCATAGATTTTCTTCAAGTTGCATTTTCTAAACTTTTGATGACTATGATGGCTTCCTTGATGTTTGATGATTTGAAATGGTATTCAATTAATTAAATACATGGATGTAGATCTATTGGATGAGTTCATAAATATGAAATGAGTGACTCCATAGTAAATCTAGGTGAGTCTTTAGCTAGACTAGGTGAGCCGTAGCTATGTCTAGAGTGCTTATAGCTCACTTCAAAAATGATATTTGGTTGAGTATTCATGTTTAAGTCTAATATAGATTATTGTGGGCTGAATATAAACACATTAATATATTTTTAAAAATATTTAGTAACAATAATCAACAAACAAGAATATAATGATTTATAAATAAATAACAAAGATATAGTTCTTTATTTCATTCTAAATAAATCATATGTTCATAAAATACACTTAGATCCACTTAATATGCAAGGAAAAAGGATGTTATTTCATACATATAATTATCCATTTTATGGTCTCATAATATCTCCCACACCTAACCTCATGCATGTCCTCATGCATTCCATTCCTTTATCTAAAAATTCTTTGACATATAAATGCATGAGTTAGATGCTCTCATTTTAAAATAGTCTTTCTAGATTTGACCTTGCATGAGTAAAATTATTTTTAACTTGTATAATCCTATTGGATTTCATAGGAAAAAGTTTCTAATGAAATTTATAAATAAAATACATTTTCCAAGGATAGTTTCTTGTGTAGAAATTTTGCTTTCTATCTTTGATTTCTCTTTGATACAGGTTCTTGTGTTGAATTCTCATGATGCCCTCTTCTTTTTTTAAAATGAAGTGAGAGTAGGTTTTTGTGTTGATTATTTCTTGATGTGTTTACATTGATTTATTTTGACTACAAAGAAACTTTGATATAAAATATGAAGTAAATTTTTTTTCTTAAGATTCTTAAAAAATAATGGTGAAACTATATGCCTCTATCAAAATCAAATTTTTTATTACTAAGCCAAATTTTTGATTTATTGATAAGACTATTCTCTTTCTCCTATCCCACACCTAATCCCATCATGTCCTCATGCATATCGATGAAAATATGTATATAGTGTAGGAATATCTGATTTTGTATGCCTTCTTCCCAAAAAAATGGATCTTTACGTAATAACAAAACTTACAAATAAATTTAAAAATGAAGTAAAAGAAACTAGATACATTGGCACAACTTTAGTTCACCTTCTTTTTCTTGATGTCAAAGATGTTTGAATAATGTTGGAAAAGATGTTTGAAGAATGGAAACCCTAGAAATGCTTAAAATGAGAGCATAAAATGTCAGCAACCAAGTATTTATTGTAGGTGGGAAAAATAGCCATTGCTAGTTTTTAATTTTTCTCAATTTTTTTGCCCTTGACTACCTAGTAAAACTAGTTTTCTAATGAAGGCTCATTTTTATAGTACTTGGCCTACTAGTGAACTATTTTTGAAACCAAGACTGCCAACAACACCTGAGAGTTTTCATTGTTGGTTTTTTTTTTAATTTTTTGAAAATTGATGACAAGGAAAATGTTAGCCATAGACTTTATGAATCTTCATATTGCTTCCAAATCTAGCATGAAATTTTTTGTATGTTGACATTATCTAGAATTGGTCTATGGAGTAATGACCAATAACTAATGATAGGCACTTGCTGATTTTTATGCATGTTATTATCAAAGGTAATTTAGGATAATATTCCAACTACTTGCTGAAGTCATGAATAGAAATTTTCATCTTTAGAATGACTCCTTGTAATGAAAGCATCTTGTAAAAAACTAAAAACAAACAAGACCTTTCCAACCAAACATAATATCAGCAATGTTATAAAAATATAAATTCCAATAATAAAACATTAAAATGAATCATTTAAATATACATGGAAGAATGTCTTGTAACCTATGTACGAATGATTGGTGGTTCAAAAATTTTAATGAAATTTTATTATGGAAACAAGAACTCCCTCAGATAAGTTCTATTATTATGATTGGTGGATATGGGTTTCACTAATGGATGGAATGAAATAAATATAAATGTCATCAATTCTTTTTATTTACAAGCTAAGTAGGAAAGTCTAACTGTGATATGCACAAGGATAATGATATATCCTTTAAAAAGATTTAGCTAAAAATAGCTATTAACTAATAAAAATCTATCACACCTTAAATGATAATGCATAAATGGAGTGAATATACAATTACCTATGATTTGTATGTATAATAGTTGATAGAGAAATAATATGAAAATACCAAACTTAAAATAAAATAGAGTACATGAAAACATACCTGAATATTATTCATATATAAGATTATACTTTAGGATATCCTTGTTGCTACTACTATATTAGATCAAGGTCTTTGTTATATGCTAATGTCAATACATCATCCTTAGCCTTGTGATTGATATTAACATTTTCATTCATATCAACATTAACCCATCCAATATTTGTAGTACATTCTTATTCATTGACCATTGTTTTATTGGGCTCAAATAAAACCTTCATTCTTCTTCTTATAGCCACAAATTCTATGTGTTTGTCTTCATTTAGAATTCTTAAAATTTAGCCAAGAAATTAGCAGAATAAAATATCAATAATTCAATTTAATTATTATTTTCAAATCCATTGACCCTTATGGAATCCATTATAGCTTCATTCGTGGGGATTTATTTACATGCAATGATTGATTTATGTGTTAACACACATGCATGGTAATTTATTTGCATGAAATTATACATTCATGGATATTTATTTGCATACAATATAAATTTATGAAACTAACTTCATGCATGTTATTTTTCCATCTAGATTTATGCATGCAATCTAAATTTGTGAAACTAACTTCATGCATACTATTTTTCAACCAAAATTTATACATGTAATCTAAATTCATTCAATCTAAATTTATGCAACTAACTTTATGCATGTTATCTTTCCACATAGATTTTTGCATGCAATCTAAATTTATGGAACTAACTTCATGCATGATATGTTTCCACCTAGATTTATGCATGCAATCTAAATTTATGAAACTAACTTCATACATGCTTTATTTCCACCTAAATTTATGCATACAATATATATTTATGAAAATAACTTCATGCATGCATGATATATCATATCCTTCTTAGAATATAAGGAGATTGACTTAATTGAGTATTTTTCCTTATTCTATTTTAAAAATAAAATCATATGAAATAGTTTTAAAGTCAATTGACCTAAAAATTGTGTGATCCTTTGTTGATGATAAAAAGTGCAACTAAATTTTATCCTTCATATAGTTGATCTCAATTATTTTCCTCAAACAGGTTGATTAATGATTCAATAAGCATGTTAGGCATAGGGGCATAAATTATAGATTCCTTTTTGTGAACAACTACAAAAATTTTGTCTAGTTTTCTCCATCTTTTATACTATTTTAGATCATCATTTTCTTCCTCCGACCTACATCAACATTTAAATATTTTCGTATGGTGTTGGTAGTTTTTATTTTCTACACAACAACATTAGTATGGCATGGGGATTTTTTTATAATATTAAAATTTATAATGCTAATACCAAAAAAATAAACTCTAATCTAATTTGTAGGAAAATAAATTCTAACATATTTTTCAAGAAAATAAATTTTAAAGAAATCATTAACTAAGTATCTCCTATCACAAAATTTTTAAAGAGACATTCCCTCTCACTAGGAACTTGTTTATCTACTACCACTAGCCAATTATCTTAATAAATTTTGAATCTCCTAGTAACACCATTTCCTTGGAAACGATACTAAAGATTGATGAGTAATTAATTCATTATTTATAATGTCAATTCAGGGCTGCTGTCTAAGCCTGTATGCAATAAGAGAAAGAGGTCTCTAGCAATTAGTCTCTTCTACCACACTCCACATTTATAGGAATTAAAAAGCACACTTGTAGAAAAGTAAACCACACCACACTTTATAGAAAAGTAAATCACACTTGTAGAAATTAAATCACACTTGAAATAAAGTAAATCACACCACACTTTTTTAGAAAATTAAATCACACTTATATGAAAGTAAACTGTTGAATTAAAAATAAAGGAAAGTAAATTGCTATAATAAAAATAAATAATAAACATAGAAAACACCTATAGATTCAAAACAAACTTTAAAAAAAAATAAATGTTTACATGAAAAATAAATAATAATAATTTAAACTCTTAATTACATAATAAAGAAATAAATAAAAATACATTTATCCATATTTATTGGAATGAGAGGCCCACTCATTCTTCGGAAGATGATTTTAATCAAAACACTAGATTTATGTCACAAAGATTCAAAATGTATTATTGATAACCAAGATTGATTACAATGGTGTGGGAGGTTGAATTTATAATCTCATAATTCCAACCAACTCCTTGTTTAAGAATAATAATCCTAAATTCTCTCCACTAAATATGGAGAGAAACATAACAACCTAGATACTCCAGCTTATCTCAATCTTCCACAAAATACAGAGAGAGACATTATTATATATTTATAAAATAAGCTCAATATTAATGAAATGTGAAGAGACATATTTATGGAATAAAATTATACAAATATAAATTTAGATATAATCCTAAACTAGTCAGTAGATAGACTTGTACAATCCGTAGATATGCCTACACAGTCCATAGATATACCTGTAGAGTTCATAAATTTCAAAACCTACAGAGTCTATACATTTTATAACCTATAAAGTATATATATTTTAGACATATATAGTTTTTAGATTTCATAACCTATAGAGTCTATAGATTTTAGACTTGTAAAATCCATAAATTTTAGAACCTATAAAGTTTATAGATTTCAGAACCTACAGAGTCTTTAGATTTTAGATCTATAGAATCTATAGATTTTAGAACCTGTAGAGATTGTAGATTTTATAAATAATAGATTTCATAGATTTTAGACCTATAGAGTCCATATATTTTAGACCTATAGAATCCATATATTTCATAACCTATAGAGTCGATAGATTTTCTTCAAGTTGCATTCTTTAAATTATTGATGACTATGATGTCTCCCTTGATGTTTGATGCTTTGAACTAGTCTTCAATAAATGAACTACATGGATGTAGATATATTGGATGGGTCCATAGATATGAAATGAGTCCATAATAAATCTGGGTGAGTCTATAGCTAGACTAGGTGAGCTGTAGCTATGTCTAGAGTGTTTATAGCTCACTTTAAAGCTGATATTTGGTTGGGTCTTCATGCTCAAGTCTAATATATCTTATTATGTGCTATATATACATAGATTAATATATTTTTAAAAATATTTAATAAAATAAATAAATAAACAAGAATATAACAATTTATAAATAAATAAATAACCAATATATAGTTCTCTATTTCATTCTAAATAAATCATAAGTTCAAAAACTACACTTAGATCCACTTTTTATGCAAGGAAAAAAATGTTATTTCATAGATATAATAACCCATTTTATAGTCTCATCAGAGTATTTGAACTAAATAAGGTTTTACATGGTGAAAATAGTCAATTTTAAAGTTGATGGAGGGTTTAAAACTCATTAAGAGATCATAGTCTATACACACTACCATATTCATACCCACTACCTACATATAGGAATGTACACCTATAGATAGTCCCACAGAGATATAAAAGTGTTATATGGAGAGTAATGATATGATTTGAAACCTTATTAAGGTCCTATAGAGTGGAAACTACCATGATACTCATGTTTAGAGCATTGGACTAGCAAGAAAACTTGGAAAAATTTATCTGTATATTAGGACTGAGCTTTAGGGATAGTTTCCCTAAAGCACCAAAATAAAGGCCTGAGAACTTTTAAAGATGCCATTTGTTGATGTCACATAGAGTTTATATTCAACTAAATGTTTCCATCTTGTAACTCTATCCTAGGGGTAATGCCTTACAAATGGGAATAGATGTATGACTAGAGGAACATGGTGTTTGAAGGCCTCCATTTTTGACTTTTGTTCACTATAGTTTTTCAGTGTATTCTATAATCCAAAGTTGCCTTACACCCTAAGATGGAAATACAAGAACCTATCACCATAAAAAGTGGTTATAAGTAGGTGAGAGGGACTATTAGGATTTAAAAAAACATTAATCAAGGCTCTATTACCATGTTTTTGGCCTAGAGATGCACCTATAAATGTACTTTTGTTTAAAAGGGCCAACTACTATTGATTGTAGATATCTACAGTCTCATGACACAAACCTAGACATGAAATACCAATGTATAAAGACATATAAAAATAAAAAATTATTTCAAAGACCTTAAAATGAGTCCAAGGGTATATGGTATTTATTTCAAGTTGGATGTTCACCTACATGACCCTTGCTTTGTCAACTATAGCTGACCGTCGTATGGCAATGAGCTAAAATAAGTGATTTGGAACATATCATAACATACATATGATGAAAGAAAGTTTAGGTAAACTTTAAAATGAAAATTTAAGGATCCAATAAGGTCTTATATAGTGTTTTCTAAGTCTAATCATGCATTATGAACCTATAAGGGTCACTTTCTAAGCAAGAAGCAAGAAAGCACAATTAGTAGTCTAGACCAATCAAGTATAATGTAGGAAATAAAGAGATAGGCAAGGGTTGAAATGATTTATTTGTTTGAAAATACTCCATAGTGATGATAAAAACCTCAAAGGACTCTTATAACATGTAAATATGGGAATAAAATATTTGAACAATTCAACCCACAATCCACATTCAAGACCCTACATATAGTGATCTTTCCCATGAGTCTATTTTAGGTTTTGATGCATTTAGATATGTTAGGGATGCAAAATAATTCCAAAAATTATTAGATATTATATCCATCACTTTTATAAGTTCACCATACCTTAATTTTTTATGGTAAAATAGGGGAAGTGCCCTTTATTTTGTCTCGAGTAGAGGGCACTCCCTAATGATCCAAACTTGCAAGTTTTAGAGAAAGAGGATGATAAGGTGAGGTAGGGATTGGTGAGACCATATAATGATAAATTTATATTTTTGTCACATCTATACTAATATTAAAAATAATTCATATAGGTTAGAAACTCAATAGGGTGTCCTAAACCTACAAGCATGCAAGTAGACCTATTAGGTCTAGTTTGGGCCTAAAGTCCAATATGGGGGCAATATTATTTATATCATTGGATATAAATTAAAAATTATTAGATAACTTTTATAGGGAGTTATAAGGATTTTTAAATCCATTTTAATGCATATAAAACCATTGGTAAGCCATTTCTTAGCTCAAACCACATTAGTCCTATAGGGAATGGAAGGAGGAGCTTGAGAGGGCAAATTTGAGAGCTCACACATATTTGGAAATTTTTTATTTGAGTATAAGGAGTTGAGGGATGATGAAAGAGGCCTTGAAAAAATATTTAGTGAATTTTTTGGAAGGTTTTAATGTTACATCTTCGTGAACAATCCTTAGAGGGCAAAATGGTGTAAAACTCTCTAAAACACTTGGTAATGACCCAATTGGGAAAATTAAGGAGAACGGGAATATATATGGAATGGAATGACTTGGGAGATTATTATAAGTTTTAGATTAATCTCCAAGGCTCCTCTCCATTAACTTGAGCTCTACCCCACCTATATGAATAAGGAGGAAAATGAATTTCTTTAACAATTTTTGATGTTTTTTAGGTTTAAGGGAGAGTAAAATGATGCAAGTCACATTGGGAGATAGGTTGGGACTTGAGATAATCCTTCATTACAATATATTTCATCATAATATCTCATAAGTCTCTTTGTAAGTGCCTACATCTTAAGCAATCAAAATTGGCATAATGAACAAGCCAGTGAGAGAGTGAAAACCTTAAGTGGGAGTCCTTTTAAGGTTTTTCAGAGGAATATAAGGCCATGAGGGGTCCTAACAGGTGTTATAAACTCCCTTGTATGGATCATATTGGAAAACTAAAGATCAATTTTAATGCCAAGTGTGAAGGGTGAGTAAAAGAGGAGTTGTTTATACTATATGTAGTGATAACTCATGTCTAGAAGAATCATGATGATTAGGGATGAAACAAACACATGTTAGATCATTAATATAACTCCTCCCTCTTATTTTAATCATCACATATATCCATATTTATCTATGGGATGTTCTAAAAAATCCAAATGATGAAGGAAATTTTCTAAGAAAGTAATTGAGGAGTTCTATGACACATTTCAAGAGTTTCATGTTTTGAGGGACATTTGTCCAAGCAGACCTTACATAGTCTATTTCATATTCCTCTCTCCTACATGTGTAACTTTTTTTCTCAGCATGACACATGTTTTAGTGACTCTTTAACTTCATTCTCTTCTCCTATTTCTCCAATTCTATAAGTAGTAGACATTTTGGCTTTTGTAAACTAATACCACATATGGTATGGCAGATACAAATTGGTTTGATGTTATATTTTGTCTTTTAATAATACACTAAATCTGGTTTTGAGTTCATAAACATCTTTTTTGAGAGTTCAAAGTTATGAATGGTTGAGTATTGTGATTTTCTCTTTCCTTTTCCTTATCCTTTCATGTCTTATGCAAGAAGTTCTCATTCCAATAGGTCATATAGAGTGTATTTAGTGTATTAGGCTTCCTTAAAGTGTGAAAGTGTCCTTAGATTCATCAATTTTATATTTAGTCTACTTACCTTAAGTGATCTCATACATGTCACCTTTATATTAAAACACTTATGTTAGAACATTTTGAGACTTTGAGACTTGTTTGTAGATCTTGTTCTTAATTAGAGAAAGTATAATATAATAGTGTATATATTCATGGTGTATGACCCCATATATTATATTTATTTTATGCATACTTATATCCCTTCTACCTCAAGTAATCATTAGTATATGTGACAAGCACTTCAAGACAAATTCATGGAGCTAACCCTTAAACATAGAGGTCTACTTCTCATATAGGTAATACCACATACCTATAAGTATTCTAATGTTTCCCAAATCGTAGAGTAGGCTTGAAAATCCTCATCTAAGGTTAAAGATTTGGTGATAATAGTTATATTATCATCAATAAGGGATTTATTTAATTCTTAAATATTTTTATTTATCTTAGCCATTGGTATATTACACTGGGTACCTTTTTAAGGAGGGTTCGTTTGGTCCCCATATCCTTTGGAGGTGTGATATCTAGGACCTAGTTATGGGAGAATGAGATATCACCCTCATTTAGGTTAGGTTTGTAAATAGTTTCTATTTTAGTAAGGGGGGTTGAGGGAGATTCATTGGTATCTCTTATTTTGTTATTTTTTAAAGAAGTATCACATGCTAATTGATTAGAATGTACTTTATTATCAAGTAAATTTAAGTTATGAATATAATGATGTGTGTGTGTGTGTGTGTGTGTGTGTGTGTGTGTGTGTGTGTGTGTGTGTGTGTGTGTGTGTGTGTGTGTGTGTGTACATGTGACCTAGCATTTTTTTGAACAAGAGAAATAGGTGAATAGGAGGATAATTAGAAGGTGTAGATGCCATTTCCTCCTCATCATAATCATATTAATCATCATTATCCCAAGGTTCATCAAGATCAAATATTAAATCACTTGTAGAAGTAAGAGTAGAAGAAGTATCATCCACATGATCACTAAGATAGAGAGTAGTAAAATATTTTAACCTTTTTCTATTATTCAATGTGTCATTATGTGTAGGTGTAATGTAATGAATTTTTTAACTATCTATGTGTGGAATTCATGAATGTTTATTAATTTAAATATTAGAGTTAAGCATAAAAGAAGTATTAATCATGTTTTCCTTTTTTGCATATTATGGCATGTAGGATAAGAGTTAGAGACATTAGAATTATCAAATTATTGTAAAAGATCTTTCATTGAGCTTGGAATGTAAAATAAGGTGATAAAATAATTTTATCTACCTTAGTTTGTGCATTGGTAAAAGGTGTAATATCATTGGTACATACTTTTTCAAATTTAACTTAGAAGGGTAAATAAGATAAATTACTCTTATCTACTTTACTTGAATCATGCAAAAGTGTATTTCATGTAATTCACTTATATGGATTTAATTTGAATAATGAGGTATAAAAAGTAGTTAAAAATATAGGATCACATTGGAACAAAGCACTACCAACAAGACTCTCTTTTGGCATAATTTAGTTTTAAATTGAGGTGTAAGATAAGAGGGAGAGGAAAGAGAAGACACATCTAATATATCCTCATTTAGATTTTCATTGTCATGCTTAGAGTAATCCTCATATCCATAATTATAATAATAGTCATCATCATCATTATAAATGAAGTGATTATAATGTTCTAATGTAAAATTTTGAAACTTTATCCATTCATTATTATAGTTATGATAAAAATTCATAAATAAATAAATTGGGTGAGGGGTAGAAAATTTCTTAGATGCCATTTTAAAATGTCCTAAAAATATAATGTAAATAATGAATAATAAGCACAAAAGAGGTAGAATGTAATCTAAAATAAGTATATGTGAAACTATGAATTTTTTTAACTCAATGCATAAAATAAATTAATATCATAAGTGAAACCCCAATTGTTAGTATTTGGGTATATAGGGACCTAATATGTGTATCTAGGGTTTTATATGAGGGTTTTTTTTGAAAAAAATAAATCACATTAAATTAATTAATCCTTAATATAGTATTAATTTGAATGAGCAAATTTATGCCAAAAAATTAGAAGTTTGTAATCTTAAGTTAATGCATAAAATTTGGAAGAAGGTAAACCCAAGGCAAAACAAAGGTTTCAAGCAATATTCAAAGTAAGTTAGGATCACCAAATGTTTAAAATTTTAAGACTTATATGATTTATATTTTATGTTTTTAAATGGATGAATATGATAATAATTTGGAATGAAAATTGGAAATAACTGATTTGAGAAACCTTTCCCAAAATAACAAGAATAGAAAGAAGGAGAACTTATCTAGAATAGATTAGGTATTTATGTAGATCAAGGGGATGAAACAGGATGGAGAAATAGTAAAACACATTAAATTTTATGACTATGGTTGAAATATGGTCTCATATAGTAACACTAATATTAGGATAATAGTGCCATGTAACACTATTGTCCAATTATGGTACTAGTGTCCCTCTTATAAGAACTGTGTAAACTTTTAAGGAAGTTGTGAGAGGTTTTGGGGGTCATGTAGGTGGTTTTGTGTCTTATGGGAGATCATATATGTCACCATTTTATTTGAATATCTTATAAAACCCTAATGAGTACCTATACACATGAAACAAAAATTGGATAAAATGCAAAAATTAAGGTAAAACTAGGTTATAGGATGTTTATGATTATGTAGAGTATAACCCCTATCATCTTGGTCATTGCATACATTAACCAAAATTCTAGGGGTCTAATATTATATTTAGTTATCCCTTAAGGAACATACATAATAAAATTACATGGTATGATATAATGAATTCCACTTAGGCCCTTTATTTGATCAAGCATGCAATGTCTAGATGTGATATGTTGAGTAGTATGTAGAGTATTGATATGTACTATTGATTGATTTTATGTAATTATGTGCCAAAATAGTAATATATATATATATATATATATATATATATATATATGTGAAATGCCTTGTTGGGATATTTATATATAAGTAAATTTTATTTTAATATAAGACATTGTTCACTAGATGAAAAATTTTAAATTAGGGATAAAAAACATAAGAGAAGGCTCAAGGTAGGTTATGACCTAGCCACATGAGAAAATGACCATAAAATACTAGAGCCATAGTTATACAATAACATAACATGGTGTTATTATCATAAAAATGGTTGTAGTGTCTTGAGGCCTAAAAATAGAGCTAAGACCAAGCAAAATAGGCTAGGGCCCCCTATGACTAGGAGGAGGTGACTTAGGACCACTAGGGATGAAACAAATAGAGAAAATAAGAGATAAGAAAGATAAAAAGAATAAAAATGACCACACATAAAAATATTATATTCATCACTAAGACCTTCATGTGAAAGAGAGAAAAAAGACATAGTACTTGTGGTTGTTTGACCACATTAGGGTGTTTATAGTTAACACTTGCATGAAAAATAAAGAAAAGGCCAAGTTAGTAAACTTCAAATTTACAAAATGAAATTACTAAATAAAATTTAAAAATGGAATAAAAATGTATGACAAATAAATGAATTAAAAACCCCTTTGTTAAACTCAAATCCAATTTAGTCTATTATTAATGAAACAACTAAGTATGAAAATGAAGCGATATAAGATCTAAGCCATTTTAACTTGACATGAAGTGGAAAAGGACCAAAAGTTATAAGGAAAATAGACAAAAACCCTTAAATAAACTTATATAACTTGCATAATTCTTAGTCAAATTTTATAGGAAGGGAAACTTTAAAATATTTTAAAACAAGTTTCGAAATAATTAAGACTCTTCGGACTTAGGTAAATTCATCTATTTTTTTCTAAAATAAGTCCTAGATGTAGTTTTAAGATCAAGGGTAGATAATGAAAAATTATTGTTGATACTTGGTTAAGTAAATAAAGTACACTTAAAATTAAAATTCACATTTATAAATTTTCATACCAAAAAATAGTAATTTAAATATGCAAAAATGCACCATACTCCATAGCAAAAAAGAGGTTCCATGATTTTGCAATGAAATTAAGGCATGTTGTATAATAATAGTTGTATAGTTAAAAATGGAATTTGGGTTCATATATATATATATATATATAGAATAAGATTCCCTCACCTTAGGCATGGTCATTGGGTTGAAGTGAGTCCAATATTGAGTATAATATGTATGTCATGCATCACACTCATATACCTTGTGAAATACATGTGTATGAAAAATAATATTATATATACCAAAATATGTGATAAATAACCTATGTAAGGGATGTAAAATATCAACTCATTTCATGTTAAGGTCCTAAGTTTTTAATTTTTTTAATTTTTTGAATGTTTTTTAAATTTTTGAAATACTTTGAATGTTTTTGATTATTTTAAAATATTCATTTATTTTTAATATTCAACATATTTTAATGATTTATAATGTATGATATCTTTGAAAGTAAATTATGTTCATAGGGTTATTCATATGTTTCACTTCAATTGTAGTTATATGATAAGTCATGTACCCACCTTTACAATAAATACAAATAGGCCCAACTATATAAATTTGAATTTACCTTTAATTTATCTATATACATTAATATTATTATGATTCTCTTTTCACACCAAATCCCTAATTTTGAACTCATGATCACCATGTGTTATGTTAATTCTATTTTGATATAATTTTAGATGCTCAATAGTTTGTATACACTTGTTGAGCATTTGTAACTCATGTAATCATTTTTATCGATACTCATTTTCCTTAATGGTGTATATTAAATAGACATGTAAGAAATGAATTTCTAACTCTATATGGAGTATTTTTTCAATTCCATAAACAATAGAGTATGATGTATCCTTTGTTTATGAATGCACACTTATGCAACATGCCCAAAGTGCATAAACAATATGATTTTGCCAATGTGTGTCTTGTTTTGAAAAATTTTAACTTAAAATTTGGGTATTTGTATTATTTTTGTCTTCTAATTTCCAATTTATTTATGGATAATATGGATTATATAAATTATGGTATATCTTGAATTCATCACAAAATCATCTAATTGTTTTATTTTTAAATGACGATTCATTATTTGCCATAATTGTTGATCATAATTTACATGGTGAAATAATATGTGTCTCTAATAAGTGACATATATTATCCTATGGTAGACTATAAATTAATGGCTTCAACCAATTATTTTAAAATATTTTGTAGTTGTAATAATGAATTTTTGACCTTTGGATGATTTTGGATTTAACTTGTTGAGCAAATCAAAGCCAAAAAGGGATTTAACATGTACTTTAATTATTAAGTCTATTTTAGCTTCTTTATGACTAAAAAATCAAAGTGACTACCTATAAAATGACCTTTTAAATAAACATCCTCCAATTAGAATATGATTATTGTTTCATTTTGTATTTTGTGATTATTATTACGGGTAGCATTTTCTAGGATAACAACTCAATATAAGAAATTATATATATATATATATATATATATATATATATATATATATATATATATATATATATATATATATATATATATATATATATCACCATACCATTCTATGTTTATTGCACTATAAGTAATTATGAAGAATTCTAAAGAATATATTGTTTTTTTGTAACTAATTGATGCCTTATTTGATTAATAATAAAACTTGAGTGATAATTTTTTATGTTAATATGGATCATAGAAGAAACACTAGCCCTTGCATTAACATGTTTATTATCTTTGTGAGGTCTGATTTATATTGAAAATGTTTTAAAATTCATCATTATTGATTATAATATTTATTTTTAAGGTATTAACATTGATTTATTTAGTTTTATAAATATCTAAGACCTAATCAACCACTTTTTGGGAATATCCATATTTGTTTAGATACTTTATTTTTAGCGTGCATGTAGTAGATAGTTCAAGTATTAAAGCCTCATATTTTTATATATTGTTTATACTTTAAAATCACAAGTGATATGAAAATGACATTGGATGAGATTAAGGAGCAATGAAAAATATATCCTCTCTATAATTGGTGGTGAATTTTGATATTTCAAATTACATTATTAAAGTACCATTATCAATGAGATATGGAGTTAAATAATCACAAAAATCATCATTAATTGGTGATGTATCTAATAATGGTGTTGTGTCTAAGTGATCTATGATAACACACCCTTTTAAATATTTATGATATATGAATTTCAAATTGAATTCCATGACTAACATCACCCATTTAGCAATGTGTCTTAATAAATGTGACTTGGACATGAGAAACTTTAGTGGATACTTTTTTGTGATAATTTATGTCTCATTCTTAAGATTATAAATAAAATAATTATTCCATTGCATTTTAATTTTTATCATAGTCTACTAATGTATGAATGATGTAGTAAATGGTGTACTCTTTGTAATCAACATTATATTATACTAGTAAATCTCCTACTACATGCTATATAGATAAAATTTATCATAGTAAAGTTTATCTAGTATTAGAGGAATGAAAATAGTTATCTTAAGTAGATATTACTTAATGAAAAAAAATCTATTTATAATTAACATCTTGTTTAAATTTTGTATCTTTATTTAACAACCACATGAAATTTTTTCTTTTCAACTAACTAAAATATGAAACATAATATCACTTAAATATTTCCTTGTAGGGACCAAAATTGTTCAAACCTATTAGAGGAGGAATTTATAATGTAGCCTTGATATTTTTGTGATCTACTTCAATGCCTCTCTAAGATATGATATAGCCTAGTAATTTTACTGATGAAACTCCATATGCACATTTTTGGGGATTTAAACTCAATTGAACTTTATTAGTCTCTTAAATATTTATTAAAAGTCTATATCATGATCTTGTCAATATTTTAACTTTATAAGTAAGTCATCCCCATTACATTTTAGAATCTTGTTTATATATTCATGAAAAGTGTGTCCCATATATCTATAATAAGTGGACTATGAATTATTTAATATGAAGGGGATGAATAAATAAAAAATCTTCCCCTAGTGTGATAAAATGATGTTTTCCTAGTTTTTAGAGATTAATAATGATTTGATTGTACCCATAAAAACCATCAATAAATGATAAAATTTCACAACCATATGTAGAGTTAAAATCATATTGATGTGCAGTAATTTAAAATCATATTTGGGGTATGACTTGTTTAAATCATGATATTTTTTGAAACAATGAGTTTATCCATTAGGATTTTTAACTTGAACTATGTTAGATGCCCATGTAGGATAATCAAAAACTTTAATAAAACTAATATCCAAAAGATTTTGAATTTCATTTTTGTCTAATAGGGATAATTTTGGATGTATTTTTTTGACTTTTGGCTTAAATGGATTTGCATTTGGGTATAGTAATATATTATTAATTTCAACTATAGGAATAATTATAAAAAATAGCTATGCATAATCATGTAATTGTTTTCAAATAGATTTATCTCCATCATTATTTAACATGGATATGATAACTACTAGTTGTGGATATTTATCTATTCCATACTAATATTGTATTGTGTATTCATTAATTATTGTTGATTTTTCATTTATATATGGTACTATAGGAATGATATTTGAACCACTTACTATGATTTGGATATTGGTATCATAAATTTATCTAAATTATTTATAGGAAACTATTGAATTAGTAAACTCATTATTATGATAAAATTTAGGAATTTAATATTATACACAATGTTATTTAAGATGGATTAATCATTTGAAAACTAATTTGATGTTAAAATATCTAGTGAAGTTATATTGTCAATCATCTTAGGGTATACCAATTGTAATGCAATTGTGTTATGAACTTATCATGATGTCTTAAGATTTGCTTTGAATAAATGTGTATGAATAATAGTTAGTGTAGGTTTTCCATTCTTGTATTTAATTGATTCTCCTATATGACCAAGTCATTGTCTTCCTTTCTAATGAAATAATTGAAGGGGGTTAACAATGACTTATGCATGTGTTACCGATACTTATCATGTATATCCCATTTTTAATAAATATTTTATCCCAAAAAAATACTTAATGTATATTATTAATGAGTACTTAATTTGGGTAGAAAAATAAATTGGTATCTCTATTGGTTTAGATTATTATGAATATCATTGCATGTAAGGAATGCAATGATCTTTAGTTTGTGTAAATGCAAAATACATGAATGGTTTTTGATCTAAAGGGTGATTATATATGTAACCTTGATGGATAAAATTTAATTATGAACATCAATTATAAATACATTGATATCATATATCCATGGTCTTCCTAAAATAACATTATAATCAAGGTCATTAGGCATGTCTTGATAAACTATGGCTATCATTTATTGTCCTACACTTATATTCCATGTAGCTTGTCCTAGTAATTTTAGTGGAATATTATCAAATCCTTGGATGTTAAAATTTAAATAAATAATGTCTTATGACTTTATAATAATTAGGTTGAATAAATATATATTAAAAATAATTAATCCTACCCCATTATCTACAACAACCCTTTTGATATCTTTATTGTGCACATAAAATTGAATATATAAGGGAATATGTTGGTTTTTGATATGTTTGGGAGGTTAGTATTATTATTTTTAAATAAAAACTTTAATCCATATATTTTAAATTACTAATAATATAAGAAAAATAAGGTGGTTATGCATGTTAGGTAAGGCATGTTACATAATGCTTCAAAAAGAATATCTTTATATAAAGGCATTGTCTGGTGAAACTCTAAAATTGAGATCTTAACCTAAGTATTTTTTAGTTAATCAATGATACCATAATATTTAGGCTGATTTACCTATCTTATATGAGGTAGAGGGGGATTTACCACCTTTATTACATCATAGAGAATGAAGTACCTGACCTTATCTAGTGTTGGTAACATGAATAGTGTAATATAATATAAGTAATCAATGAATGATAGGATTAGGAAAATATGTGAGATAATTTTGAGGTATAGGCATAGGAGAAAGAAAATGAATCATAAATTCCATTTGAAATCTATTAGGGATAGGTAGTAGCTTAGATTGGATATTGTAATAATATGAAATGATAAAGACTTAAGATTTTACATTATTCATTTTATGTTTTTTACGATATTTGAATTTTATTAATGCAAATATATAGTGAATAAAAATAACACCTCAGAAATTAAAATATGATGTGATGATGAGAATCATTATATAGACAAAAATATAAGTAAAATTATTTCATTATTTCCATATTATGATTGTCAAACTTTGAATTTACAAAATGACATTAAGGATATAACTAGTCTAGGTGTGATTAAATTATAGGCTCTTAGATATACTAATCCTAATTATGAATAGTGAAAAATAAAAAAAAGGTAACTAAGTATGGATGATTACACTATCCCATATTTTCACTATCTTGTGTCTAAGGTACAACGAAATTATTTTCTTTCGGCTAACTATTTACTAGTGCACTAGATAACCAAAAAATTGAAATGCTTCATATCACTCAAAAGTGAAAACCTTATGAATTTATTATATAATGAAAAGTATGTATAAATTAAGGTATATATATAGTGTCATATAATATATTATGTATTGTAAGAATACCCCTCACACCATTTTATTCAATAATGTTTAATTTTCATGAGAATGTTTCATTTTAAAGAATGTGTTTCCATATACATAACTACATTAGTAATTAATAAAATTATGTGTGATGAAGTTCGGTACTACATATATACTATAGACTCCTTGAAAAATTATACATCCTTGGGTTGATGATTTAGTGAAATTTCACACAATTTATAAGTTATATGACTACCTATTTGGGTTCTCCCCCTTAGTTGAAGGATATTTCCTTATGCATATAAATGATAGTGGATTATATTCCCCTACATAAATTATGCATACAAAAATTATTAGATATGTAAAAATATAAGTTTATGATCATTTATTTATATATGAAACATTTAATCCACAATGGTCATATAAATGTCATGTCAAGTAAATATAAGAACTAGGCATGTAATAATAAGCACCATAGTAATAATTAATGTATATAGATGAATGATATAAATCATGGAATCTTAGATAATATAAATTTGCATGATATACACCAAAAATCCAATATAAATAACCATAATATATTTATCCACACACATATAAATTTAATGTCATGATCATGATGAACATAATCTCTCTAACTTAACATAGATAACAACATGGTCATGACATAGACTAGAGGATGCTCAAAATAGATAACACATAAATTTAAAATATATCAATAAATGTACTCATATAAACACATAGTGTATCCCAAATCAATCATCACATAATGCAACCTAAAAAACAATGAGAACACATAGAACAAGTAATGATAGTCTACATAATCAATCTTTTTCAAGATCAAATATTGAAAAACATAATATCCATAGGGAATAGAACCATAAATATTATATGAAGGATCAATTATTGTATAAAAATTATAAGTATGTCATCATAATAAATGGAATGCTCATATAAATATATAATATGTAAAGTATACCAAGATGCCAAGGGATGCCTATAATATATAAAGGTATCCTTTAGGTATAAAAAATATTTTGAATATGTCTATACATGTATCATATATAGCTTATATGTCTTTCATTTAACTCATGTATTCCATAGAAAAACATGTTCATATAGAATGGATACATAATCTACCATGTATATGATAAATAACATCAATCAATTATGTAAAAAACAACGATTGTCATGCATAGGTCCTAATTTTAAATTTTGTGATATTTATTAATTATTTTTCTATTTAAAATTTTAAAACTAAAATTTTATCATACTAACCTACATATAGTCCATTTTTATCACTTTCATGTCAAAATTTCAAAATGGAACAACTTACCATAATTACACACAAACTGGTCTGAATTCATCTATCCATCAAACATACGAGTTTGAATTCACATTGGGGAATTCCTAGGTGGGATAATTCACTATATTAAGTATGCTCAATTATCATTTTGATCATTTTATTTGGTCAATTCTTATACTATGATAAATTCACTAATTTTCCTTCACTCATCAATTAATGTAATTAATTCCAATCTCTAAATCATTCTTCTAATCAAATTCCACACATTGTATTAAATAAATTAATATTTGATTAATTGAATTAATCAATTATAATTATAATTATATGCAAATGGAATTATAATTTCCTTTAAATTATTAATTATTATTTTTTCTTCTCATTCTAAAAAATATCTTTATCCAAGAAAAAATCTTGAGATCCTATGGAATATACTCTTGGGAGCTCACTAATTACTAAGTGATTCATATGAAGGTTTATTCTTCACCCTTCATATTGGAAACAAAGATACAAAAATTAATATTGTGAGATATTATAGGGATAATTATGAACCATTCATACTAGAAACAAGATGAAGGGGCCGTATTGATTATCCATGTGGTTATCCATGTGCTTTCTTATGAATTATTTTCCACCCTTCATATTGAAAACAAGATGAAGGGTTCAAATTTACCCCATAAGGATATTTTGAAGAGAATTATCCACCATCCAATTGCATGTATAATTGAGGGATCATATTGATTCTATTTTGATATTTTCAAGATCCATTCTCAACACTTCATCTTGGATAAGATGAAAGGCTCATGTGATCAGTCCATGTGATGATCCATGTGCCTTGGTGAGGAATAATTTAAAGTCATCCATATTGGAGTAAAGATGAAGGGTCCTCATTGATTTTAATTTATTATAAATATACTTATTCTCCTTTACAATGAACATTCTCAAAATATACAATGAAGTGCTATCAGATTCTCAAGTCCTCTTATGCATCACCTTTCTGCTCTTCATCAATTTTAACTAATATAAGGTTTCAAATGAGATGTTTCATTATGGAATGGCATTGAAAAAGACCTATTGAAACTAAATTTGAGCCAAATCATATACAAACATGAGTTTTTAAATTAAAGTTTGTATTATATTTATTTAATTTTAGCATTTCTATCTTAATATTTATATGATCATGAGGTATTATGTGTAGATTATTAGTTATTGATACTTAATTTTATCATATAAAATTTATTGAATAAGTAGAATTAAATTTATATATTCTAATGATAGAGATGACACACCTAGTGGGACCTAACTCACACCCCACAAATTCTTCTAGTATCTTTATCAGTTCTTCTAGGTAAAAATAAATTATTTTAGTTTTGACTAAAAATAATGAATGGTAAAA
Source organism: Torreya grandis (assembly GCA_037957365.1). Taxonomy (NCBI): domain Eukaryota; kingdom Viridiplantae; phylum Streptophyta; class Pinopsida; order Cupressales; family Taxaceae; genus Torreya; species Torreya grandis. The sequence goes on from JARHVA010005144.1 coordinate 648,559, forward strand.
TGATCATACTTTTGATCTGTTATCTATTTTAATATAAATTTATTTATGGTTGTGATGATTTGTCCTATTAGAAACGTCTCAAAATTTTATGAAAAAAATAATTTTTTGAAGTTATCATTAAAATACTAACTTCTAATTTTTATTTCCTTTTTTCAAAATTTTATTTGTTGATTTACACATGCAAAATACCCACTAATAAAAACTAATTACTTTTTTTATCTTTTAGGTTCCAAAATGCTGTGGTGATTCATTCAAACATATGATACTTGATCACTTTCTCTTTGTTTTTTTTTAAAATGACTTCATTTCTAGATTTAACATGTTAAAAAGAATCCATATTTCCATTTGGTTTTATGAAACACATTTATTTTAGTTCATCTTTCATAAATTATTCATTTAAATTTTTTCTTGTGTTTTTGTGATTCCTTCACATGTGTTATCTCCCCTTTGGTAGGGTGACTCATAAACATGAAGCTAATAATTTAATATAGAAATATTTGATTATTATCTCTTCATTTTCACTTAGTGAGATCCTATGAATCAAAATGGTAATACCTTTCATCTTTGTTTTGGATACATGATTGGGGTGTCACTAAATTCTCATGAGTCCTTAGGGCATGGTGACTAGGATGTCATTACCAAGAATTCATACCAACCATATTTTTTGATGGAGTATACAAATTAAGGTCACATCAGTGGTATCTTAGCTAAAATATCCCTTAAGACTTGGTTTTTATGGTAGGACTTCATTGAAACCCTTATGGCTAAAGTTGTCTTAAAGGGACTAGACCCTTTGGTGAATGGATCATTTAATATTGACATCCAATTGATAGGTATTATTGTGCCCACATACAATAAGGTATATTGGGACCATCTACAAAGCCCATGGAAACTTTAACATAATAATTTTAAGCTGCAAAAGCATTTGTTAATGTAGGGTTGTAAAATTAACCACACACAAAGACATATTTTACATAAATAAATTATGAGATAAGGGTAGGAATAAAACACCACAAATAAATGCATTAATTACTTTAAATATTATTAATATTTTAATCCTCTCTCAAGGAAAGTATATTGAAATAATTAATGAATGTGGAGTATTCTTGAGTCAGTCACTAGAATAATGTTGTCAAATTGATTGCTTGATTGATTATTTATGGTGTCATTAACTTGTCTTAATATATGTACACCTTCAAAAAGAGGCATTACTTTGTCAATTTTAGGGTCAAAATTGTGCCCTTCTACATTTCATGTCCAAATTTGTGTAAACATATAACCCTATGGTCTGAAATCATATCATTATGTTTTCCATATAAATTTGGACCCACTCTAATAAAATTCAAAATTCTAATTTCCAACCAAATTTCTAAATTTATATATTTGAAATAAATTTAACTATTCAATCTAATTTAGTCAAACTATTCTAAATTCAACTCTTTTTGAGTTAAAAATTCAATTCTACTTATTCAAATCATGTTTGAAGATCTATTTCAACACAATTCCAAACCCAATTCACATTGACCTAAATAAAATCACATTCAAATCAAGTTAAATTTGATGAAGGTATACCAATCCAAATCAATCAAATAAAATCTTATCTTTTCATTCAATCTCTCACAATAGTCAATTGGGAATGATAAATTCATGAAACCTATCCTTTCTCTCATTTGAATCCAATCCAATATAAAATTCCAACTTGAGCTTAAAATAATAAATCAAATCACTTCTAATCAATTCTTCCTTATTTGGGACCCAATCAAACAAAATAAAATATACCCTTCTTATGGCTAATTCCTTTTTAATAAAGTCAATTATGCCCTACTTGGGGCCAATTTCATTCCAATATTTCCATTTCATGTATCCTTATTTAGGGCATCCTATGATCAATATTATATTACCTTTTCATTCTATTATATGGAGTTCACACCAGTTCAAAACAAAGCCTATGAATAATATCTATTTAAAAATAAGAATGAGCTCCTTTTATGACTCTTAGAAATAGTTAATCAACTACCTATAAATTTTGATATAGAAAATTTAGATTGTATCCTAAGTAGAATTAGTCACATTTTTTGATAGTGACATCAATCAAGCATCCCATATATTAGTTACCCACTTGATTTTGGTCATGCTAACAAAAGGGAAACTATTTTGAAACCTTTATTCAATTCTTATTTAGATTTTGATCCATAATAGCCATATAAAATGTCAAGTATAGTCCCATTTATAATCCAAGATGTTATATACCAGATCTTTTAGTTTAGTCAAAACCTATCTTGCATTGTATCTATTATTTCTATGAACTTAGAGTCACATCTAATTAGGTCATCTAATTATGTCTCATCATTACAATTCCAAGGTCCATCATATATTAAGGATCCAACTGCACCTAATTTTGAGAATAACTCACTAGGCATATACCAAGATCACTTTTTTAACCATAGGCATACTCATTTAATTTCAATTCAAGATCAACATAAATCACCCATCTCCGATGTTCTCATTGAATTACCCATATTTGATGAGTCGTCATTTGACCATCATCTTATCTTTGATGAGCCTTGATTTGAAAAGACTCTCTTTGACTTGAAATATATTTTATTAACCTTTATTTGATGAGATTATATTAAAATAACACATTATTGACCAACCATCTATCTTCCATTCATTACCAAAAATTACCCATTTTAAAAAATTCCTTTGTCCTAAAGATTTCATTTCCAAGTGAAAGGTGAACCAGATACTTATGTACAATGCAATTCAATGGGAAATTTTTTTAGACACATTTACCTCATAAATAGGTTACCATTTTGAGATAACATAGGTATCAACATCAACCTAAATATTGAGATTTATTTCAAAACCAATATCAAAATTGGGTTCTATTCTAGAACCAATACCATATTCAATGCCTAAACTAGAATAAACATAAATATCAAAATCAATTTCTAATCTCCTTGAGTCATAATTAACTTCATAATCAACATAAATTAGTAGATATTAAAACATTAGTTATATATTTATATTAAACTCACTTTAATCTGTATCAAATTTAAAATCAACATACCTTATTATATGTTACAACATAGGCTACATGCTCCTTGAAAATCAACTTTTAAATATTTTTGATCTTTCTATAGTTGTTTAGGATGTTTCATTCAAAATTAATTAAAGTTATCCTAGAAGCCTCTATGATTAATTTTTTGTCATTTATCCTTCCATTTCTATTACCATTAAACATGCCTTTCATATTATCCAACCTAGTCATTATATTTACATCATCTACCCACAACTATCAATTGGAATAGATAGAATAACACATTGTTAACTCCTTACATGGTGAAAAATTAATGGTAAAATCTATAGGGATCCAAGAAAAAATTCAATCATAAAAGCAATCTCACAGTGAAATATTATTTGAGGTATTAGGGGATAATCAAAGCCTAAACTCAACATCTTCTAGTAAAACCTTGTTTCAGGAACTAAATGATAATCAAAATAAAAAATCAGAATCCTATCATGAAACCTCACTTAAGTCACCAAGGGATAATCAAATTGAATTATCAATGTCCCTTATTGAAACCTTATTCAAGGTGATATTGGATAATCCAAATGAAAAGAATCAAGAAGTTTTTTTTGGTGAAAACCTCTTGGAGGTGTCAATAGATGGGCCAATTAGTTCCTCATTACTTGATGCATAAATTATTGAAGTCAATATCAACCCCACCACAACTAAAATCAAGTCAAATTTAGAATCAACAATAATGTGTGTGACTGAAAATCCCAATCTTCATATCTTTTAACCAATATACATGCTATTATGATCCCATTATTCACTCAATACCTATATTCCATTATCTAATTTCATTTTTCCAATGCCTATCTATCTATACACTCCCTAGCAACACTCTTTTTTAAAGAGACTATGAAAACACCTTGTTTATATGTTTGGAGGGATCATAATAGCATAAATATAGCCTACATCAAATCCAAAATTATAGTAGATAAGATATTTATAATAAGTATTGGTTGGAGATAAAACATTCATTATTATGCATCTTATAATCCTCCAATGATTTGAGATACCAAAATTTTTAAAAAAAAAATTAATTCAAAATATAAAGATAAATAAGTCATCTAAATGTGAAAACTATGCTTGTGGCACCCTGGGAAAATACCATGATGAAAATTAGGTTAACGGCATCATGTGTAGATAATTTATTTTCTAAAAGTACCTTGATACCTAAGGTCATCCCTATCGACATGGAAATCCATTCCATTCCTATCATATTACCTTGTCCCAAAAAATATAATTATTTTTCATCCTACCATAGTCCAATTTTCCATCCCATATTGATCTTAATTAGAAAATGTAAGTTGTTTTGGGCCCTATTTTAGGAAAATCTCTTGGTATATCCTCTTAGCAACACTTTGAGTACTGTACATTTGTTTCTCATGTGGCATGGTCATTGGAAATTCCTAATATACTTATCATAAATTATTATCCAACATTATCATTCCAATCCTATCATTTTCTATTAAATCCTATCCCAGAGCTATAACATTTTTTCTTTTTACTAGTGATACCTTGTGGGTATAATGTTCTAAATTCTACTAAACATTCCCATTACACACTATAATCATTTTTTGAGTTATTAATTCCACACTCTCCCCATTTATTGAGTTGAAAATTCTCCATCAACTTCAATCTAATCGCAAAAGTTATTCTTTGATCATACTTATCACATTATACTCCATGTTTTGGTTGAACTGCAATGGCTTGAGGTCCATTTAGACTATATAGGCAAAACCAAATTTATTGAGTTTAGATGAACCACCATTAAATTTATGCTCTCATAATTGAAATAAGGGCCCAAAACACCATATTTTAATTATCCATTGAGTTGAGATGCCAAAAACACAAAAAAAAAATCAAAAATTTCCAAAAACCTAAATATTCATTACACTAAAACATACTAAAAATTAGAAAATGCCAAAATATTTAAAAAATACATACAATCACATAATCCAAAAACATTTTTATTATCATAAATCCTTGATCAATATTAATCTAATCAAATCAATTACCAGTGGGATGTGTCCTTCCCAAATCCACCAAGTTTGGGGCAAAGTCAAATCAAATCACTCTAATTCAATCTTATCACTTCCACTCTATTTAGGCTAATTTTAAGTGTGTAACTTATTTTAGGATATTATATTCACACTTATTCCCATTACATGTATACTTTATTAGGGTAATGCATTCCAACCATCATTATAATTGATACTTCACATGTATATGTTGACTTAATTAAATGATAAGATTAATTCATGTTTATTTTTATTTTCTTTTTTGTGTGTTTGATTATTTGATTATTTATTTCCTTTTTAATTGTTGCCTTGAATTAGTCCATTATTAAAATAAGGTGAAAATCATTGTGTCCATTATCATTTACTTCTATTTGATTCCACATATCTATGTATGTTACCATTTTCATCAGGGTTTTTATCATTGGTGTGTTTTTTATCAATTGTCTATTAGATCGGGGGTTAGTCTTTATGCACATTATAACTAGGTCATTGTGGTGTTTTATAGCATGATGTCTACTATTGAGTGAAAATTCAAAAATCAAGTACCAAAGGTATTAAATTGGTGATCAAATTATTTACCTTTGCATCATCATCTCTTATCAAATCCAATCATCTTGATCATCTTTAATAACATCACATCATCCCATTTTTCATGATCAAATCAACAAACCTAAATATTTTGGTTAGATATATGCTCATGGAGACATAAATATCCAAATAATAATGTAAAATAGACTAATACACATTAATAAACAAATATTATTCTTCTAATCATCTATTCCATTCTTCATCATATTCTCTCCCAATTTTTGTGTGAATTATGTTAGCCTGAGGTCTTTTTAGACTATAAGGGTAGCATTTAGTACCAACCAGTTTATGAGCTCATCTCACCCACCCTTATTTTATTATTATCAAAACCCATATTATTATAATAAAATAATATCATTATTTAATAAATATATTATTTTTTCATTATTCAGTCTCTCATCACATTGAGACTCTTGTGTGCTCAATTTTTTACAGCTTCTACAAAAAGTCATTATATCATTAGTACACATGTTTATGTCAAATTATCAACTTTAATAATTTATATCAACATTATCCTATATAAAAATTTAAACACTTGATATATTCTTTCTCATAAATCAATTCAATCAGTCACTTCACCATGTTTGGGGCTCACCAATTATCCATCATGTTTGGGGTGCATCATCATTCCAAGATTGAATATTTCACCCTATTTGGGGAAAATAAATAATGTATCTTCCTATTAGATATATATCATGCCTAATACCATATAATTCACCCTATTTTTGGAAATTAAAAGTGTGATACTTGTTTAGGGATGTTTCCTTCCTAATTCTACCCTAATTGGGGAAAATCAATTCATCGTCATCAAAAATCAAAGCATGCAAGTGTTAGCTTGAGTGGTGTAATATTATCTATGGGTTAATATTATATTCCATTCTATATTATTCCTCTCATTTTAGAGATCCCATAAACTCCCTATAGAGGGGGAATCATACTTAACTAATTTAATTAAAATCACATCTTTTATTTCCATTTAATCTCTTACACATGTGGGTTGGGAATGATGAAATCCAAATATCCATGATTTTATCATCTAATTTCTATTCACCTTTTTCATATTCTAATTATTTCAGAATACATTACTTCATATACATCTCAAAAATACTTCTCAAATAGGGGAACATTTAGACACTCCATTTTTATCACTTTCATCTCAAAATTGAAAAATGGAATGACTTTTAGGAATTGCACACAAATCAATCCAAATTCATCTATTCATCCAACGTACGAGTATGAATTTAAATTGGGGCATCCATATGTGGGATAAATAACTATATTAGGTTTACTAAATTATCTTTTTGATCATTTTATTTGGTCAATTATTCTACTCTTATAAATTCATTAATTCTCCTTTATTGATCAATTAATACAATTAATTCCCCTTCTCTAAATCATTCTTCTAATCAAATTACCTACATTGTATTAATTAAATAAATCTTTTATTAATTAAATTAATATTTTATTACTTCATTTAATCATTATTATAATTATAATTATATGTAAATGTAATTATAATTTCCTTTGAATTATTAATTCTTATTTTGTATTCTCCTTCCAAAAGGCATATTCATTCAAGAGAAAATCTTGAGATCCTATGAAATATTTCTTAGGAGCTCACTGATTTATAAGTGAATTAATATGAATTATTATTATCCAAAATTAATTTTATATACAATATTAAGGTCACATAATGAATATTGTGAGATATTTTATGGATAATTCTCAACCCATAATACTTAGAACAAGATGAAGGGACCCTATTGATGATCCATGTAATTTTTTGGGAATAATTATCCACCCTTCACTTTCGAAACAAGATTAAGGGTATACATTTACCCTCATAAGGATATTAAGAAGATAATTCTATACTCTCCATTCTTCACACAATATTGAGGGATCATATTAATTACCTTTTGAAATTTTAAAGATCCATATTCAACCCTTCATCTTGGACAAGATGAAGGGATAATGTGATCAATCCATTTATTGCTCCATGTGCCTTGGCGAGGATGAATTTATAGCCATCCATATTAGAATAAATATTAATGGTGATCATTGATTTGAATTTATTATAAATATACATCTTCTCCTTGGTAATGAACACGATCAAATTAGATAATGAAATTCTATTAGATTCTCAGGTCTTATGCATCACATTTCTACTTTTCATCAATTTCAAATAATCTAAGGTTTAAAAGGAAATTTTTAATCATGAAATGGCATAGAAAAATACTTATCTAAACTACACCCTATATAAATAATACACAAATATGAGTTTTCCAATAAAGGATTTCATTGTAATTTATATTCTAAGAGTTTTTATCTTAAACTTTGTATGCTTAAGAGGTATTAGGTGTATATTATTATTTCTTGATATTTAATTTGATCAGTTAAAAATTATTATGTAAGTAATATAGAATTTATATATTTTATTGATACATAACCAATTATCCCATCAATGAAATGATCATGGTTATGTCCTAAATTGGCTAATGGAAATGTCACCTATCATGGGTGATGAGTAATACATTTATCATTATCTAAATTAGTGAAGTGATTACATGTTGTAACATATCCATAATTATAATCATAATCAACATGATATTTTATATGTTATATATAAATAAACCATAGTAAATTTTGATTTTTATGTACAATAGGAGAGTGATGCACATGTTTTTATTGTGAAACATGTAGATCAGTCTGTATAACCAAAGTAATACATGATTAAGTAGGTCACAATATTAAACTCAATTATACTTATAATCTAATTTAAGATGAATAAATTATATTTAAGGAATATAAATTACCTATTTAAAAATTTTATTGATAGACTTAAACTGTATAATATGTTTTGATGAAGGTAGTAGAGTAAATGTCTCCAGTTAAATAGGATAATCATATGGAATAATATAAACTATAACTAGTTGGTTTATATAGATAAAATTCATTCATAAATATAAAAATATGATATTTCACATATCTCTCATATCCATAGATTTCCTATTAGCATGTTTAATTCCCTAGTATTGGGTAGAACTAATAACCAAGTAGCAAGTGGTGAAGGCCATATCATAAGTAGTAACACAATTCCTCCAGGAATGTTTTTTATCTTTCCATAAAATCATTTCACTATAATTTTATTACCAATAAAGTCTTCATGTGTGTACCAAATACTAGTAATAAATTTCATAATTAAAATGTTTTCATTGCATCCATTATCCACCAAAAAAATTTGTAAAGGATGTGAGTCAATGCAAGTGTACACAAACAATGGAAAATCAATAAAGTTATAATCAATAATCTCATGTTTGTCAAATGTGATATTAGATTTATGTACTTGTGTATCTTTTAATACATAAATAATACCATCAATAGGATGTTTATCCTTAGTTATAGAAGCATAATAATCCAAATGAGGGTGCACTTTATAATTTGCATTCACCTATGGATTAGTCTTGGTCTCTTTTGTTTCATGATTTGGAAAATATATTAAACATCACATTAGGTTATTCCATGAATGCATTTTTAGGTATATTAATGTTTTTGACCTTAATAACACCATCCTCAATTATATCTTCTATCATATATCTCAAACCGAAACATCTATTTTTAAATGTTACATGCATTAACACAATTCATAATATGGATTGATATCAAACCCATTAGGTTACACCTTATTCATATCAGCCTCAATTTTTAGAGGGAGAGATATGATATTACACTCAAGTAACATTTTTTATATCTTATGAAGAGTTTATAATAACTATTTAAACTTCCTCATTTGAGGATACAATAAGAAAATCCTATTATCTAATTGTGACACTAACTTAACTATTTCTTCAACCTCAATTTTAGTATCATTTTACTTATATTTTAAAGTTAATTTGATCTAAAATTTGGCATTAGTAATTTTTAGAGGATTAGATCCATAATTTATCTTATTTTTATAATTAATATTAACTTAATTGTATTTAATTGTATGACACCAGTCTCAAAATGATTGAAAGCATTTAAACATAATAGACTCATGTAGTGGATAAAGTAATATTTTATTGAATATAATTCAACTAATGATCATCCATAAGATTTTTAATTTTAGAGATAATATTATTACACAATATAGTCATTGATCATTCACTAGGTCCTTTCTTAGGTTTTACACTTTGAGCATAGGAAAATTTTTCATTGGTGTTGATATAAAATTGTGCTAAGAAATTATTATCCAAATTATTTAAAAAATGTAATGGAAAGGGAGGTGATAGAACATAAAAAATCATTGTCCTTAAGACTCCATGGAAAAAAATTGGTAAACAACTTATCATTTGATGGATAGTACAAACATGTTCATGAGTAAATTTAATATATTGTTCTATATCACATTTACCATCATAAAGTTTAATATGTATAAAAATATGTATAAAAATATGGAGCCAATAAATAATGTAATAATGTTTGATAATTGGTTAAATGCAACTCTCTATAAAAATCTTTTTCAAATTATAAAATGTTAGCTTAAAGGTTAAGAATAAATCACATAAGACACTCTAATTTCATTGGTAGGTTTAATTGGTAGGTTTAGACACTCTAATTTCATCACTTCCATGTTGAGATTGTGAATCATAATTATTTCCCATAATAATTCATAAATCAAACTATAAATCATTAAAACATTATAAATTGTTCATATAATTTAACATTCACATTTTGTGACATAATGGTATATCCTTGATTTGGAAAATAAACCACATAAAATCATCTAATCCATCATTAAAATCCAAAAAATTGGCCCCATTTTTTCAAATATCTCATTAAACATATTAAATCAAGTAAATCAAACCTTGAAAAGGAGACTAAAAAAGGAAAAACTCAACTTAATTAGCTAATTTACTGATTAGGATAATTAAAATTCTTATAAAAATGAGTTTACATAGAATTCACATGTCAAAAAGATTGTGAAATCAAAAATTTCCTAATATCCTCATCACACATCAACTTGCCAATCAAAAAGTAAAGAATACTCCTCTTTCCCAAGGGAAATTGAATGAAATTTGGATAATGTGAATGGAAGGTTTTCTTAAAATCCATGGAATAAGAAAAAGTATATTAAAAATCCTTCCATTCTCCATCCTTTTGATGCACTTAATGTGTTCCTTGTGTTACTAGGGAATAAGGGTAAAGTAAGAAACTCAATTTTAAGTCATGTTAGACTTGGGGCATGAGTTGTTAACTCAATCACTACTCAAAATAACATAAATAGTAGAGATATGGTCACCACTTAGAAGTATAAAAGTAGACCCTATTGTAAGGACAATAGATGTTACGTAATGACACTTTATTCTTTCTAATCTTTGTAAAATTGTTATAAGTTTTACCAAGTATTGCTCAAACAAAAACAAACAATGGATATTGACATAATGAAATAAAATAAAGTGAGTTATGGGTATATCCAAAGGAGATAAGGGTAAGGTAGAAAAGATAATTTCCTTAATATGATCAAAACTACCATTTATTCTAACTTCTATGACAATAACACATCAAACTAGCATTTACTAACTCTAACATAATGGTCAAAGCTAAATAAATTTAGTTAAACCTTCAAAGAAAAAGAAATACATATATTTATAAGCATACATTTCACAAAGATTACTCATTCACAATAAATTTTATATCACATTTAGTTGTAAATAAGATGAAAATAGAGCATGTATACTAGTACAATTATCTAATTAGTGTTAAACTCAACCTAACACATGCATTTATCATGTATTATTGCCAAATTAGTCAATAAGAAATAAACCATTAGTCATATAAAAGTGTGAGGAATAAAAACTATAGAAATACACAATAAATATCTTTAGCCAAACTCTTGAATTATTGTCTCTCTTGTATTAATTCTTGTATCAACTATTTCTAATTAAAATGAGAGTGACAATAATATTTATAAACTTTAAAATTTCCTAAACAAGTTCAAGTGGACCCTTGAAAGGCACCCAAATATAGATAAGTGGAAAAAATACCACATTTATAATGGAATATTCTCAATTCAAAATTACAAAACATAACTAAATATTCCTCATGGTCTTGAACAGGGATATTGAGATGCCTATTGTTGTTGTTACCTTTTCTCCTCCTCCTCATCTTTTGTCTAAACCTCTATATAGTTTAAGTAATCTTGATCTACCTAGGTGAAGTATAGGATCATGAAATTAAATAAATAGGTTATTTCCTAAATTAGACTACTTATTTTGAAATTATCATCCTTAATGCTTCTTTAATTGCCTCTACTCTTTCCAACCTTTAATTGGTAAATGACACAATATTCATCACTTTAGCAATTATATTTGCACTAGATATGTCATGGTGGAGCTTTGCCATAAATACCTTCATCTTGGATCTAAAATATTGGTCATATATGAAAGTGCCATCAAGTTTTGTCACCCTTTTTACAAGGCATAATTTAGTAAGATGATGATCTTGAACTCAATTTTATCGAAGGATGTATAGATATTCTTAATTGGATCCATCCATATCTTCAATATTCTTCTCCTATTCATCAAGATAGTATGTTTATAAATTATATCATAAAGTGGTATAACTTTGAGGTCTAGGAACTTATCACTTATTGCAACTCTATCCAATTTTGACAACTTGGCATCATAAAGTACAAGCTTTTAGTCAAGTTTTATAACCACCTTAGATTGTAGGATCCCATATTCTTATCTCCTCTTCATGACTTTATACAAATTAAAGACATTGATAACTATAATAATTACTTAAATAGTGGTATTATTAGGTACACTGGGTAATGTTTTCTCCTTTAGTCTTTTCAACTCTTGCTACATCTACTTCATCAATGATTTTATGTATTCTACCTAGGCTTGTACTATGGACACAAGGTTCTCTAGATATTCATTTACCTCCCAAGGGCCAGCCTTCCCCTTCCTTGTCAAAGTGAAGAGGGACCCTTCAATCTCATGTGCCATAGCTAAGATAGATTGTGGCTTCTCAACCGACCATCTTACCACCCTCTTCATTGTGCCCGTGTCAACATAAAATCTCATCCCAATTTGGGGTGTAGAGAGGACTACCTAAGGGCTCTCCTAACTTTCTGCATATATGATGTCTCTAACCTAATTTAAAGTAGTAGTAGGTGTTGGTTGTGTGGGATATGGATGTATTTGAGGTTCTTGGCTTAATGAAGAGGCCAAAACAATATTAGGTATGTATAAGTTTATTGGGTCTAATTTTTCAATTGGGCAAATAGAGATTTGGTATGGGTCATGCTAATAATAAATGAAGGTAGTTTTTAAGGCACACTCACCTTAGTAGTTGTATTAATGTTGAGTTTATTTTTAAAGGTGAATTAATTTAAAATGGTATTCAATGGCCTTGTAGGGGGAGATAATAGTGAGTGAGGCACTTTCTATGGTTGCCTAGGAAGAAGCTATATGTGTAGTGACATGAGAAATAAATTGGGGGAAGACGAACATGAAATAAGCACTAGCTTGGGCCATACTAGTGTTAATTAAAGACTGAGTGATGGTGGTAGCTACAGTGGAAGTATTTATTAAAACCAATGGGGAAGCAATGGTGGGATGAGTAAATGTGAAATTAAGAGTAGAAGTAGAAGCAGATGTAACTAGGGAAGAAGGCAATGGGGAAGTACTTATCATGAGAGCCTATTATGTGCCTATAGCCACTTGAGATGTTGGTGGAGGTGGGATTGTTACCTTCATATTATTTCTATGATCCTTATTCCTTTTGTAAACCTTTTCAATATTCATCCTAATTAATGACTATAACTTTAACATAGAGAGCTCAATGTCTTGCCGTAATTCTTCAATATCAATGACATCAGGGTCAAGATAACTTGTGCTCTCTATGGTATCACCCATAAAAAATGTAGATAAAAATGTAGGACCTTAAGAGGGGTCAATTTGGTCACTAGATCCTCCTTATTCAAATCTTGGAGGCATGACTTGATTGTTTGAAGTGGCCAATAGTGGGGGTTTACATGGTGTGTTCTCAATGAGAGGAATGTTATCTTGTTCTTCTTTTTCTTGCCCCTGCTCATAATTAACATCAAATATGCTCACATGAGTTGGTGGTGGTCGAGGATCTATAATATATTCATTCTTCTTCTCTCTATCTAGCCTCATCTCCAACATAATGCCTTTCCTCATAGCATTCTTGAAGACCACCTCATCATTAATAGTACCTTTATATATCCTTTCATGTACTTATTCTTAATGCTTGTACTCCATAGTTATATCTTTTTTGAACTTGAAAAAATGTTTGTAAATGACATTTTTTGGGTCCCAAGGTCTGAAATCATCCTTAGACAATAGGTATGAGTCCTCATGCCTTTTATACATAATGATATCATGCCACTTTGTGATTTTGGTCCTCCCTAGTTTATAAGGAACTTTGTGGTGAACTATCTTCTTGTTATTCTTAAAGATTCCATCAAATCCATGTAATAGTTGATAATATATCTCTTCCTCAGCCAAATTCATAAGTACATATATTTACAACCTAAGGGGAACCACCAACACCCCTTCTACTGTAATGAATATGCAATCGAGGTATAACTAGTAGCTAACCATATCTCTCAATGTTTTTTTGACCTTTGGGGGAACCCTCAACATCTCATACTCAGTGATTGATTTGTATACAATCTAGTATAAGTATTCTACAATTAACTTTATATTTCACCTAAAATGGTGGATGTAAATTATAGAGAAGAGCTAAGGTACCACCTCATTTCACTCAAGATACCATGAATTTTGGCTTAGCTAAGCAATTATGGAGATAACATTCAATAGGTAAATCATCACAAAGAATGGGGATTAATTCTTGAAAGATTCACTCATTTCATTCACTAAACTATTTCAAATGATCTTCCTAAATGGGGGAATCTATCAATCCTCTAGGATTATCTATAATAACAGAAGGGCTCTTATGTCCACATAGACTATGTGTGTGTTTCCAAATACTCTATTTATTAGGGATAGGCCAATCATAACACTTTTCCTAAATTTTTGAATAGGAAAATTTTCAAAGTCATCCATCAGATCAAATCCTGATGGGTCTATCACCCATGAAGCCAAGACCTTCTCTATGGAGTGCACCTCATACAAATTGTCAATGATGGCCTGGGTATACTCAATATATAAAGAGAAGAGGTCATAATATTTCTTAAAACCTAGAATTGATATGAAGGTAATAAGGAACCCTTGGGATATGGATTTAATTATCCCATCTTCACATATTTACCTCTCAAAGATGCTATAAACTAGGTCAACACATGGCATAACCTCTAGTTTAGCTATGATATTATGGAGACTAGTAGTACAAATGGTGAGGATGTACGAAGATAATTGAATTATATGTGGCATTATCTCATCTTCATAAACTTCCCTAGATGATTCTACATTGAAGTAAATGCTACTGTAATTAATGTCCCCTAATGTTATTACTTTGGGAATGAATTTAGTGTCCTTGAAAACAACTAAAGTACCATAATAGAAAAGGAAGTCATCATTACCAAAGGAAATGATCTTACCTAGAGTGGAAGGACATGATTATGACATCTCTAAAATATTGTATGTAGAAACCAATATTATTTTGTATCTCTCTGCAACTTTCAAGCTCCAACGATGGTGGTTGGGGTGTAATTTATGAATAGCTCAAGATTTGTTATAATAGGAAAATGTAGATAATAGGGGGAGAAAACACGTATATATTAAAATTAAAATGTAGGTAAAAAAGTTCAAGTTGAGTATCCTTTTGAAATATCACTTTGATTAATGTAAAGTTGATGGTGATTTTGGTTCATGTTGTATTAATAGCAAATTTGTCAACTTTGCATTTGAAACACTTTGAACTATTGATTTTGGCATTTAATTTCATTAAAATTAAAATTTAGTTCTAATTTGAATTTTATCCACCATAAATTTTAGATTTAGATCTAAATATTCAAATATTTAGACACATGGATGCCACCTTAGATCCAACTAGGCATTCATGAAGCCTAAATATGACTAGGTTGTTTAGTTCGATTGAAGTTCAAACACATAGAATCATTATATTACCTCATAGATTCTTGGAATATATCCTAGTGTGATGATTAATTTTTATCCTACCATATGGAATATTTCAATTCATGATGATATATCAAGTATCCTTTTAGTTTTGATTGTTTATGGGAGTTCCATGTGTCACTTTCATCGATAATCGAAGTTATTCTTTTCTAGGTGGCTCTCTCATAGGCAATCATGGATTTGTTTTTCTAGGTGTCACCTTCAAAATAATTTTGGATAGCTATCAATAACTTGGTGTTAATTACATAGCTCAAGTGGAGACACGTGTCTCTCTTAGAGGTGATCTCATACATCTCAGAATGTATATTCATGGGAATGACACATGGCATAATCATGTGGGTTTAAAGGGGGAATGCATTGTTCTTGTGGGATTTCATTTTTTATTTTTCTAGGTGTTAATATTAGAAGGATACTTGTATAAGTATATATCATCGATCCCTGATCGTATGGATCATGATAACCTAGACAAATTACTTGAAAGATATTATAAGATTTAGATGGATGCAACATTGTGTGGACACACATCAATCTTAGATGCACCTGAAGGGAACATGCATCACTTTGGGAGGCTTATTAGGTTTGTTTATCCATTCTTCAAACAAGTTATGGAATCTTTCTTGTTTTTTGATCATAGTAGGATGTATGGAAACTCAAATTGATTGGGCTTGCTCACAGAGCCTAAGACTTTGACATGTAGCCTTGGGATTTGAATTCCAATGGATAGCTTCATAACAAACTCTCTAGATGATGCCATGTAGCTTAAAAACTTTGTAGATTTACTCTAGATGTCTTGTATGGGATGTGATAGATCTCTAAGGAATTTTAAAGCCTAGAAAGGTAGACACCTATCCTTTTGAGTCATAGTCTAAGCTTCAACATCCCATGAGGTGTCATAAACCTAAACTTAATATTGATGTCCTATGAGGTCAAGTGAGAATTTGAGTTAGATTATAGAAGATGTCATAACCCATCTTAAGAAAATTTAGATACGTTTAAATGTATAACATCATAACTAAATGATTTAAACACAACATAATGTTGGTTTAATGAAATATAGCAAGGTTATCCATGTTCATGCAGATTAAATATCTGAGTCATGCTTCCTTGGTGAAAGTCTATATACACATTATTGAAGTACTCATGGTTAATAATTCATCATTGAATGAAACTTTATAAAGAATTTGCAATAACTTGAATACTAAGTGGCAATCTCTATTACAAAAATGAAAAATTAGCCAAAAAATATAGAAGCTCAAGCATTGGTGAATTAAACCAAATATATATGTAGTCAAATTATTTAGTAAGCTTGGCATCTTAGGCATTTTCAAATTTGAAGAAATGAGGGTCTTCATTATATGAATAAAGGGTAGCTGATCATCAACAAATGATGACCTCTATGGGGAAACATTGTAAAATGTTAGAATCTAGATCTTATATTCAAATATGAATAGAAAATTAGTTATCTCATTGTGATCTTTAGTTAGTATCAAAATTGCTTTTTATAACTAATGAAAGTCCACAAGCTAGAAATAGAGTTTAAACCTTGTAAATTATCATACTGTGTGTGTGTGTTTTGAGGTTCCTTTACCATTATCATTGGGTTCAAAAATGATAAATTTCAAGATTCAAGACATCGAACATGAAATTTCTTGGTCATTCTTTAGATTTTATATAGTTATGATTTGCTTAGTTAGGGATGGCTTGGGCATTGCTCCGCTACCAAATAAGCATCCATATCCCAGATAGAGATACCTTTAGATTCACTTTGGGCCTTTATCTACTACTATCTAGATGTCCATAACCTAAATAGATATTACCTAAATAACCATTCATGGAATATGAAGGAATTTTATGATTTCACTTCATTGGTGTATCATTTTTTATACCTGCATTCATAAACCATAATGGTTAGGAACCAAAATTAGCTACGTGTAAGGTTTTAACAAGATATAGTTTGGATGTAATTTAGTTTTAGACATCAAGTTCTACCATGGAAATTTTTTTGGTGAATTTTATAGTATGATGGTCCACACCAATTCAAACTTTAGTTTAAGTGTTTAGTCATCTAAGATATATTACAACCTTAAAATGACTTAAGATTTTCTTGAGAAAAATAACTACTAATTAGCCCTGCCCAACTTTTCTAAATTAGAACACTATTTGAGGTTTCCAAACATTGGAATACCATTATTAAAACCCAATAATCCCCTCTTCCCATTTTCAATATCAGATTAACATATATTGATCTAAATAAATTATTGTCCAAAGTACTTATTACTAAGCTATAGCACACCATAGGAAATAAATGGCAAGTGGAAAGTAAAGCAAGAAATAAAAGATAAAGTGGGAAATAACACAACAAAATAAGAAAGTAAACTAGTTTACCCCTACCTAATCTAATTCTAAAGATTCTTTTTTGTAGACTTCTTGATGGCATTCATCAAGTTTTTTTTGGTGGACTTAGCAACTCCATTACCCTAAGGGTAGTAGTTTAAACTAGATTTGATGACTATCTAATTATCATATGCCCATTCAATAAATTTGGTTGATCCAAAAGATGGGCCATTATTGCATACTAAAGATAGTTACATCCAAAATTGAGTAATTATATTCTCTTCTAGGAATTCGATGACATCAATCACTCTATTATTCTTGGTGGCCACTACTTCAATCCACCTAGTGTAATAGTCTATGGCAGTAAGTAAAAATTTATGTCCCATTGAGGATTTAGGATTGATTACTCCTAAAAAGTTGAGGCCCAATTGTGAAAATTGCTTTGCTGCAATCATTAGTTATAAAGGCATGGATGCATTTATCTCACATTGATCAAACACTTGCTATTGGTGGTATATTCTCACATGAGCATGGGCATATTTGAATATATTTGGCCAATAGTAGCCAATTATCAATATCTTATATGTTGTGGTATACCCTAAAGGGTGACCACTTCCTATTTTATCATGGAAATTATTCATGATCTTTATGGCTTCAATTCTATAAACACACCTTAGATATATTTACTCATAATTATTTCTATATAAGACTCCTCTTTTGATCACAAAATGAGATGATCTTATCCTGAGGGCCCTTTTGTATTCCCTTTTAAGGTGTGGGGGACACATTCCATGCCATAAGTAATGAACAATCTCCTTATACTAGCCATCACAAGATACTTGATCTGCTTTAACTTGTAATATATCAATGCATGGATCAATGTTTACAATGAGCAATATTAAACCTTGAGCTCTAACTAATTTTGTAGATTTTATCTCTCTATCATATTCTTGGAGTTTTATCATTCACTTCCCTCTTCATTCTCTAATTTCATTTTATCTTATCATCAACTTTACAGCCAATTTAGACACTATGGTGTATGTCTTTTTTCTTAGGATGTAGTGTCTAAACTTCTTGATAACCTTTACCAGTGCATAGGCTTGTTTATCCATAATAGGATAGTTTAGGTCTGAATTCTTCAAATTGGTGCTCATGAAGGCTATGGGGTTCTCTTTTTTATCCTCTTTCTATGTTAAGACATCAACAACAATGTGGTCCAAAGTAAAATAGTATAGATATAAATCTTTACTAAAATCAAGACTTATTAGAATAGGAGATTTAACAATAGCATCCTTGATGTCTTGAAAGGCCTTCTTTACTTCAACAATTCATTTTATTGGGTGAATAGTTTGTCACCAACGTACTGATGAGAAAAATAGGTCTGATCATCCATAGTGAGGGAGATTAGTCAGCCAAAGTTGTAGGTTTACCACATCTAAAGGGGACAAATCTCTCTTCTCATCAAGGGGAGGTTCCATACAAATATGCAAGAGCTATATACTATATAAATAAGCAAAATATAACACTCAGGGGTAGAATAACACCATCCATCTCTCTTTTTTTAGAGATGATGTTCACAAACAAAGGAAAAACTCTTGGTGAAGACACTAAAGGCACTTCTCTTCTTTCAAAAGTGATATTGTAGGGAACATCAGGAGTTCTTTTAGGTAGTGACAAGAAACTAGTAACAAAAATGGCATAGTAACCAATAGAATGAAATAAAACACAAATTTTCCACCTCAACTACCCAAAGAGTAAAACACATAGGATAATGGTGGCACAAAGTCATCCCAGAATACTCAACATAGAAAGAAACTAAAAACACACACTAAAAACAATTGTGAAAGCACAAAGTCTTCCCCATAATTGGTTTCAAGACACCTTCTTGATTACTTTCACTAGTTCTAATTTCCAAATTAAATAAACAAGAACACATTCACAAGATAGACATAAGAATAATCTCCTAAAATGATACAAGCTATAACAACACAAAGTCTATAAACAACTTGCTTTCTCATTCAGATAAAATGATATGAACAATAATCTGAGCTCAAAGTCTTAGTATTCTCCTTTCAATTTGGGTAGATTTTCACTTCTGTAAAATGAAAAAGACTCCCTTTGCATAATGAGATAATTTATAATGTATATCCACCAAGTAAAGCTTGGCACTCTTTCCCATGGGACATCGGCTATAGTCAATGCTTTCAATGTGCCCTCAGTTTTGCCTGGAGGGCCATGTTAGGAATAGTGTATTTCATTTCACGTGTCTTTTCTTGGGCTTAGGTCATCTCATCTATCTCCTTTTATCTGCATAGCTACCCACTTTGTCTTTACTCCTAGGGGAATAAACAGGCCTCATCTTCAATGTTTAAGGGCTCAAATATCTATTTTGTAGACTATTCTACCTATTGGAATAACTTCTATGTAGATATTTCCCCCTTTGTCTCTTCTTACTATGATTTGAGCACTCGGGATATCTTTCCCCCTTTCTAGTTTTGTCCTTTTCCCTCATTTGAGCTCTCAGGGCTATATCCTCAGCCTTGTTAGTTCCTTTGGATTCTCTCTTCACAATTCTTCCCTTTTAGCCTTGGGCTTAAGGCCTTTAAATGCATTCAGTTCTACATTTAAGTCTGTAAAGATCAATGGCTATTTCAATATCATTAATTTTACATTTGTGGGCTCATCATCATTTGAAAACCAATGGCTAGTTGGTCACCCTAAAATTGATGGCCATAGGGACATCATCAGATGTCTGGATCCCAACGACTAGTTTGCGACACTCAACTTTGACGTCTGCAGGCTCATCACTTTCCTTGAAAATTTATTTAGCTTTCTTGTTTTGTCCTTCTTGAAGGAGAAGAATCCATCAAGGTCTTGAAAAAGGCCTATTTTGGCTAGCAAGAGCCCCCTACAAGGGCACATGCCCTTTGGGAGGCTTCAAATGGCCTTCAGGATTTTCCTTTGGTGGGCTTTTCTTTGGGCTTTTCCTTCATTCTTTCTTCCCACTTGATTCTACTTACCATCAGGCTTTCTTTCAATAGGCTTTTGTCTTTTCTTCAAGCTTATTTCTTTGGATAGAATTCTATTAAAATTTCTTTAGACATTTTGTCTGAAGGAATTGTTCCTTTTCGGTGCCTTAGTTGTTTCTTCTGTCGGGCTTCATCAGTCGAGTTAATTCCTTCAGAAAAAGTCCAAAGGAATTCCTTCAGAATTTTTGTCTAAAGGAATTTTCCTTAACAAATTTGCCATGGGATTTCCTTTTGAAGGAATTCCTTTGCTTACTCGGCCTTTGAAATGGTCCACCTACTCCCTGCTTGCCCTTCGTAACGGATGTCTAACCTCCCCGATTGCCTTTCAAAAAAGTTTCAAGGGTCCATTTTGGCTCTTAAGTGCCCTCTATAAGGGCACTTGTCTTTTAGGCTCTTGGAAGACCCCTTCAAATATCTTGATTGAAAAAATGGCTAAGTGTTGAACCTATTTCATTCCTATAGAGTCCATAGAAACCAACCTATAGAGTCCATAGAATTAGGGGAGTTCATAGATGTGAGAAACTAGCCTACAAAGTCCATAGTTTTGAGGCCTTGAGAGTTCATATATTTGAGAAACTAGCCTGCAAAGTTTGTAGAAACCAAGTCCATAGTTTTCCCTAACTTTGAAAGAGTCCATAGAAATCTAGCTTGCAGAGTCTGTAGAAACCATCTATGAAGTCATAGTTCCACCTACAGAGTTTGTAGTTTGAGTATATAGAACTGGGGGAGTCCATAGAAATGAACCTATAGAAATGAGTCTATATATTTCTTCTTGTGAAGTCTATAGATTTAAGCCTGTAGAGTCCTTAGATTTCAGCCTGTAGAGTCCGTAAAAATGAAAAAGTTTTGGAAAATAGAGAAATTGAAGACTCATGACAAATTTTTGAGAAGGGAAGAGAGAATTTTTGGCTTTTAAGACCAAAAAAAAGTTCATGTGTTGTCACAAAAAGGAGTAACAGATTTTGAGAACAACAACTGGCTCCAGTTGGGGAACTTCCTTCAGTTGAAATTTTGGATCAACTGAGGGGAGTAGAAACCAGAATCTCTAGTGCCTTTAAGTGTGCCATTGGGCTATGGAGTCATGCCAACCAAAGAGAAAGAAAGGCACCAAAAAATGAAAATGAAAAATGGAAAGAACAAAATGGAACTAAAGACTATACAAATATACGCATGTATAGAAAATCTTATCTGATACTTCAAGAGTTGAAGTGCTTCAGATGCTACCCATTGTGAGGTAGAGGAAAGAGTGTGTCATCTTGATACTTCAAAAAGAAACTATTTTCACCATTGATTTCATGGATAGTAAATATACCTCTCTAAAGGGAATCAAATTTCCCATGCATTCCCTTTGGTTCTCTCCTTTTGTCCCATAGTAGGACTTGATCTCCATTCTAGGAATCATAGTTTTTTGGTTTCTGGTTGAAAAGTTTCTTCACCAGACCTTGATGGGTGGAAATTCATTCCACCACCATAGTTATCTACTCATCCAGCTTAGTCAAGCACATGATCCTTTTGTCAATGGAGCTTTCATACATTTGATCCTCAATTGCCTTTGCCAATTTGAGTGCCGATAATTCTAGGGTGATCGATATCTCTACATTCAGACCATACAAAAGTTGGAAAGGTGACATACATATCACCCTCTTGGGTGTAATTATGTCTACCCATAAAGTATCAACTAATGCTTTATGCCACATCCTTTGGTTGTCATTCACCATCTTCCTGATGATGGTCACCAGGTTCTTATTACTTGATTCAGCTTGGCCATTCCCTTGTGGGAAATAATCAGAGGAGTGGAGAGGGTAATCCCATATTAAAAACAAAATTGAGTGATCTCATGAGAATAGAAATAGGCAGCATTATCCATCATAGTCTTGGTTGGGACCCCAACTTGGAAATGATGTTCTCCTTGAGGAAATCACATAATACTTCTGAAGTAGCATGCTTGGTTGGAATTACTTCCACCCATTTGGTGAAGTAATCTATGGTTGTGATGAAATAATCATGTCTAGTGCTTGAAGATGGGTTTACAAAACCAATGAAATCAATTCCCCATTGCTAAAATGGCTCTTCTATCACCACTAGCTTGAGAGGTAGAGAAACTAGCTTGGGTCTTCCCACAAACTGTTGGCACAGTTCACACCTTTGTACCCACTTGTACGCATCTTGAAACAAAGTAAGCTAGTAATACCTGGCTCTAAGAATCTTATGGGCAGTCATGAGAGAAAAAAAAAGTCTTCCATAGGCTAGATTGTAGAAGGACCTCAAAATTTGGTTCTACTACTCTTTATCCATGCAGTGAAGGAACACTCCATCAAGGCTCTTATTTTACAATCTGTTGTCCTAGAGGACAAAATTGGTAGCTTTTAGTTTGATAGTCCTTCTTTCTTTATGAGATAGGTGGGCTAGACACTCACCATAAGTAAGAAAATGAGCAATACTTGAGTATCACTCATTCATGGTGGAGACAAAGAGGACTGTTGGCATGGATTTCACTCCTTTTTCTTCATGCCCCACTTCTTTAGGTCTATTATTAGTAATTAATTGACAAAGGCCCTTTCCCTACACTAGCTTTGTTAGTTTGATGACTAGATCAAACTCTTGGATTTTAGAAATCCAATTTCCTCTTTTGGTTCCAAATTCCTACTAAGTTAATATGGATTTGACTATGGTGTCAAGAACCAAGGCAGTAGTGTGGGAATTCAAAATGTAAAAGTGAAAGTGCTTCACTACTTTGACCACTGCATAAGCATGTTTATCTATGTTTGAATACTTCAGCTCATGAGCTTTGGGAGGATAGCCCATGAAGGATATGGGAGATTCCACACCTTCTTTGTTCTACTAAACCATAATGGCTAAAAGTGTGTGTTCAAAAGCATAATTATACATGATGAAGTCCTTGGTATAATTTGGATAAACCAAAATTAGGGCACGAGCAATGGCTATCTTGATGTCCTAAAATGCTAATTTGCCTTCTTCAGTTCAGCTGAAGGTGGCCTTCCCTTTCATCATATCCATAATATGATGAGTCTTTTCAGTGAACTTAGGGATGAACCTTCATAAAAAATTCACTTTTTTGAAGAAAGAATGAACTACAATCTTACTCGTGGGCAGAGTAAGCTCCTGGATGGACATGACTCTTTTTGAGTCAATCTTTATGTCTTCTCTAGATACAATGTGTCTGAGAAGCTTCCCTTATGTCACCCCAAAGATATACTTCTTGGGGTTCAAAAAAAGGCCATTTTAGTGGCAACGTTATAGCACTTGTTGCAAATGATGCACATGGTCAGGGCGATGCTTGGAAAAGACTGTCAAGTCATCAAGGTATACCACAATGAACTTACCCATTTCATCCTTAAAAGTAAGGTCCATTTCTCTTTGGAAAGTGGCACCAACATTTATTAGCTAAATGGCATCCTTTTATATGAAAAGGTTCCCCAAGGTGTGGTGAAGGCAGTCTTGTGTTGGTTCACTTCACCAACCTCAACTTGGTTGTATCCTCAGAAGCCGTTTAGCATTGACAACATCTCAAAACTGGTCACTATCTAAAGCACTTGGTCCATGATGGGCAAAGGATAGTTATCCTTTAAGGATGACTGATTCAAGTTCCTGAAATCCACACAAAGGCAAATTTTTCCATTCTTCTTTCTTACAAGCACTATGTTGGCAATCCATGTAGAATAATGGATTAGGAAGATTATCCTGTCATTCAACATTTTCTATATTTTAGATAGAATATTACATGATATCTTCAGATTGTACTACCTAAATTTTTTCCTATAAGGTGTCGAATCACTTTTGAGAGGAATGTCATGGAAAATTTCATTAGGCTTGAGTGAATTTAGATCATCATAGGAGTATGCTAAGACATCCATGTACTAACTGAGTAGAGTAGTGAACTTGAATCTTTCCTTAGGATTGCAACATTTTCCAATGTTCACCATCTTGGGATCTTCCTTGGTGTTTAAATTTACTGGATCAAACTCTTGGGAGGAGCTTGAATTTGTCTGGTATCATTTGATGAATTTGTCATGCTTTTCAAACAACTTCTCAAGGGAAACCAAGCCTTTGGGAATTTTATTCCCTTTAAGTTGTAGGAATTCTTCACCTGCATCTAGATTTGATTCAGGGGCTAGTTCACTACCTTCAAAGTGGAGCTGTTTGAAGCTACCTTTTTGTTCCAGAAAGGTAATGATTTGGTGGTCACCATTAAATACTTGCCAATGATTGGCATTGTCAAGTACACTTGGTTGAAAGAATAGTTCTATAGTTTACTTTTCCCCTTTGATGTTAGGGTGAGGGACAAAAAGAGCTACTGAAATAGCCAAAGCATCAGGTCTATCATTGAATTCCCTAGGAACTACAGAGATGTTGAAAGCATTAAAGTTTTCAATTTGGTCCCAAACCAAATTGTTGTAGTGGCACAATCTCATTTTTAGTTTGGTACAAGTTTTTCACCTAACAAACCACCAGCTCAACATCTTGTTTAGCATGAAGGAGCTTGATGCCCTTATCTTTAACAACCCTCTATCCAAGTAAGAGGGATTCATACTCAACTGTGATGTTGGTGTTGCTGAACTGTAACTTGTATGATGAAGGAAAAATATCTCCTTGAGGAGATATCAACACAATCCTAGCTCCTGAACTGGTAGAGGAGTAACTGCCATCAAAATAATAACATCCATACCTCATTTGGAATATATTTTTCTTCAAATTTATCCATACTTTGAAGGGGGAATTCTTTTGTGTTTGGGCAGTGTTTTCTCATTTCTTCTGATGTTCTGTCTAAACTAATTTTTAGATTGTCATTTTTAGAAGTTTCCTCAGCTAAAACATGAACATCCTCTGTGTTCAAAAAATAATTACCCATGCCTGAAGACTTAAATAGAATTTGAGCTTCAGGGGTTGATGTCTTAGTGACCACATACTTCACTTTCTTCTCAAGAAGTAGCCTCTTCATGATGCCTTTAATAGGGATTCTTGCTTTAGACAAGTCCATACTCAACTTTCCACCAACATCCTTGCAAAAATTTCAGCCAAGAAGGATGCCGTATGATGTTGGGACAATGGCCACTAGGATAGTCATTTTGATTCTTTTGTCTGGGAACACCGTAAATGCAAAACTGGGCATCCTTGATTTGTCCCAGCAGTGGGACTATTTTATTCTCCATGGAGAAACATCTCCCGAATGTCTTGGTTAATGTGAGACTAGGGGATTCTACCACTTTGGCAGGCATGACATTATTTGAAGCTCTAGAATCAATGATGCAATTGCTTAGCTTGTGACCGTTTATCAATAGGGAAACACATAAAGGCTCTATTTTTTGAGGGGAAACTAGAAGAGTAATGACAAGGTTGTTTGGGATAGACATGTTCCTTGGGGAATCATGAGTTACCTTTTTAGCTTCTTGTCTTGCTGGGATGGTTTGGTTCTTTACACATTGAACCAATTTATCCAACTAATCAGGGTTGGACTGCAAGAATTTAAATTTAGAAATTTAAATTTTGGTTTTCTTTATATGGTTAATTATATCAAATGTTTGGAATGAGCTAAGAATAGAGGATGGGAGTTCACCCTTTTGATTGTTGGGAGGGAGAGTACTGGTCTGCAAATTTAATGTTGAAGGTGAAGGCAAGTTGGGAGTACTTACTTTTTTAGTAATCACCAGATCCTTTGGCTAGAAGGACAAAGTAGTTCCATGCTTAGCAATTGAGATTGCTAGTTGAGGTCACTCCTTTGTCTTCTCTTTATCAACTTGTTGGGCTGATTGATTTTTGGACTAAGTAAACATAGCATATGATCCCTCAGCTACTTCACCTTCAATTCTAGGTCCATCTTGGTAATTTAAGAAACCAATGTTGGAGTCACCAACTGATTCTTCTTGGTCCTTTGTGAAGATATCAACATCATTTTCTTGATCAAACTTATGTTGGAAAGAGAAATCATGTTCTACTTCTAGATATCCAACCGCTAAGTTGGTTAGAGGTGCTTTAATAGTTAGGTTCCCCTATGGGGGAGGAAGATTATTTATTTTCCCTTGATTCTTGGCAGCATTACCTTGGTATGGATGATTTTGAAATGTCCTCCTTAGCATATCTCTATATGCAAGAGTGGATGACATCCCCTGCACCATTTGCTTTCTAAGAGAAAGTAACTCATTGGCTAGTTTCTGCACCATTGGATCAGTGGTGCCTATAGGTGGGTAATCTAAAGATGAAGAGGATTTACCTCTGTTAGGATCTCTCCTTATCTTTCCTACCAAGATAAGGTCATCTTCTACTTCAGTAGCTAAGTCTTGAACACTAGTAAGGTCTATGTGTCTAGCTCATCTCAGCAAGAAGCTCACTTTAGGCAGCTATGAGTTGATGAAGAAGCATTTGAGATTTTTAGGTATTCACTGAGCAATGGCAAGGATCCAGTTCCTCAGCATGTTTAAATTTGCAATGAAATACCTCATAGGTTCATGAGGCTCCTTCTTCATCTATGTGAGTTGGGATAGCAAGGCATGTGCATCTTTTATAGGCTTGAACCTTGCTTTGAATTTGGCTTTGAGTGTGTTCCAATCAATCACTTACCGAGATTGTAAATCATAGAACTAGTCTTTAGCAGCACCTTGTAATGTCTCCACAAATAGCTTGAATGGTATGTCTTTAAATTCCACACCTATCATGCCACATGCTATGTTGAAGGTTGCAACATGTTCACCAAGATGAACTTTCCCATCACCAAAGAATTTAGGGAAATTCTTCCTTGAACTACATGGACGTTCATGTAGAGGTGGAGTCAAATTTAATGGACCAAAAGAGTTACCCCAAGGGCCTTGAGCTATTGTGATTGGATTATGGAAAGTAGGGATAACAAATCTAGGTGGAGTATGTATAGGTAAAGCTCTGGTGATAGCAAAAAAAGAAGCTCTACCTTATATTGGTGACTTGATACGGATGGGAGGAACACTCTTGGATCATTGAACTTGAGGTTGTGGAGGAAAAAAATCAAAATTTCCTTGCTACACCAACTCAAAGACTAGGTCAATAACACCTCAAGTTCTCTACCTTCTAGTATAATGTGGAGTTGCCAGATTGTAGGATAAAAATGAGAAAGAACTGGTCCTACTTCAGCTTGAAGCTTGAAACTTCAAACTACTATTCTTCCTCAGTAGATCTAGTTTGCAGACTAGATTATATAATGGGAATGGATAAGGCTATAATGATATTGGGTAAGACCCAAATGAGAGTCGTTAGAGTATACAATGGATAAGGATAGGAACTACTTGTTTGAATTCCCCAACGGAGTCACCAAAAAACTGTTGGGTGAATATTTTGTCACCAGTGTACTAATGAGCAAAATAGGTCTGATCATCCATAGTGAGGGAGATTGGTCAGCCAAAGTTGTAGATTTACCACATCCAAAGGGGAAAAATCTCTCCTCTCATCAAGGGGAGGTTCCCTATAAATATGCAGGAGCTATATACTATATAAATAAGCAAAAAATAACACTTAGGGGTAGAATAACACCATCCATTTCCCTTTTTTCAGAGATGATGTTCACAAATAGAGGAGAAAATCCTAGTAAAGACACTGAAGGCACTTCTCTTCTTTTAGAAGTGATCTTATAGGGAAAAACAAGAATTATTTCAGGTAGTGACAAGAAACTAGTAACAAAAAGGGCACAGTAACCAGTAGAATGAAACAAAACACAAAGTTTCCACCTCAACTACCGAAAGAGTAAAACACAAAGGATAATGGGGGCACAAAGTCATCCCAGAATCCTCAACATAGAAAGAAACTAAAAACACACATTGAAAACAATTGTGAAAGCACAATGTCTTCCCCACAATTGGTTTCAGGACACCTTCCTAATTACTTTCACTAGTTTTACTTGTGAAATTAAATAAACAAGAACACATTTAGAAGACAGACATAAGAACAATCTCCTAAAATGATACAAGTTATAATAGCACAAAGTTTGCAAACAAATTTCTTTCTTATTTAGATAAAATGATATGAAGAATAATCTAAGCTCAAAGTCTCAGTATTCTCCTTTCAATTTGGGTAGAGTTTCACTTCTATAAAATGAAAAAGTCTCCCTTTGCATAATAAGAGAATTTACAATGTATACCCACCAAGAAAAGCTTGGCACTTTTTCCCATGGGATGGCCCACACTGCAGTCAATGATTTCAATGTGCCCTCAGTTTTGCCTAGAGGGCCATGCTAGGAATAGTGTATTTCCTTAACTATGGTGTGTTATTTCATTTCACATGTCTTCTCCTGGGCCTGGGTCATCTTGTCTGTCTCCTCTTGTCTACATAGCTGCCCACTTTGTCTTTACTCCTAGGGGACAAACATGCAGTGTTTTCAAATTTTAAGGGCTCAAATATCTATTTTACAGACTATTCCACCTACTGGAATAAATTATACATAGATATTTCCCTCTTTATCTCTTCTTGCTGTGATTTGAGCCCTCAAACTATCTTTTCCCCTTTCTAATTTTGTCTTTTTCCCTCATTTGAGCTCTCAAAGCTATATCCTCAGCCTTGCTAGTTCCTTTAGCTTCTCTCTCTTCATGATACTTCCCTTTTGGCCTTGGCCTTAAGGCCTTTAAATGCATTTAGGTCTATGTTTAAGTCTGCAAGGATCAATGGTTATTTCAATACCATGAATTTGATGTCTATAGGCCTGCCATCATTTGAAAACCAATGGCTAGTTGGTTTCCCTAAAATTGATGGCTGTAGGGACGTTACCAGACGTCTATATCCCAACAACTAGTTCACGATGCTCAACTTTGACGTCTGTGAGCCCGTCACTTTCCTTGACAGTTTCTTCAGCT
Organism: Torreya grandis; assembly: GCA_037957365.1. Classification (NCBI taxonomy): domain Eukaryota; kingdom Viridiplantae; phylum Streptophyta; class Pinopsida; order Cupressales; family Taxaceae; genus Torreya; species Torreya grandis. The sequence goes on from JARHVA010005144.1 coordinate 678,541, forward strand.
TTCTTGTTTTGTCCTTCTCAAAGGAAAAGAATCCCTTTGGGGTCTTGAGAAAAGCCTATTTTGGCCAGCAAGAGCCCCCCACAAGGGCACATGCCCTTCGGGATGCTTTGGATGGCCTACAGGCTTTTCCTTCAGTGGGCTTTTCTTTAGGCTTTTGCTTCATTCTTTCTTCTTGCTTGCTTCTGCTTTTCATCGGGCTTTCTTTCAGTAGGCTTTTGTCTTTGCTTTGGGCTTATTTCTTCAAAAAAAATTCTGAAGAAATTCCTTCAGAATTTTTGTCTGAAGGAATTGTTCCTTTCCTGTGCCTTACTCATTTCTTCCATCGAGCTTCATCAGTCAGGTTAATTCCTTCACAAAAAGTCTGAATGAATTCCTTCAGACTTTTTTTCTGAAGGAATTGTCCTTAACAAATTTTCCATAGGATTACCTTCTAAAGGAATTCCTTTGCTTGCTTGGCCTTTGAAATGGTCCACCTGCTCCCCACCTACCCTCTTCAAGGGTTGTCTGACCTCCCCAGTTGCCTTTCAGAAAAGTTACAAGGGTCCATTTTGGCTCCTAAGTGCCCTCCACAAGGGCACTTATTGGAATACCCCTTCAAACTTCTCGATTGAAAAAATAGCTAAATGTTGAACCTATTTCTTTCCTACATAGTCTATAGAAACCAACCTGCAGAGTCCGTAGAAACGAGTCTATAAAACTAAGGGAGTCCATAGATGTGAGAAACTAGGCTACAAAGTCTATAGTTTTGAGGCCTTGAGAGTTCATAGATTTGAGAAACTAGCCTGCAGAGTCTGTAGAAACCAAGTCTGTAGTTTTCCCTAACTTTGAAAGAGTCCATAGAAATCTAGCTTGCAGAGTCTGTAGAAACCATCTGTGAAGTTCGTAGTTCTACCTGCAGAGTCTATAGTTTGAGTCCATAGAATTGGTAGAGTCCATAGAAATGAACCTATAAAAATGAGTCCATAGATTTATTCCTATGAAGTCCATAGATTTAAGCCTACAGAGTCTATAGATTTAAGCTTGCAGAGTTCATAGAAATGAAAAAGTTTTGGAAAATAGATAAATTGAAGGCTCATGACAAATTTTTGAGAAGGGAAGAGAGAATTTTTGGCTTGTAAGACCAAAAAATAGTTCATGTGTTGTCCCAAAAAGGAGTAACAGATTTTGGGAACAACACATTCTATCTTAGAATATTTATTTAGCATGGCATTGAGTGGCCTGACAATTTTTGGAAAACTACAGATAAATTTAATTATGAAATTGATCTTGCCAAAGAAAGAATTAAATTATTTTTTCTGTTAGGAACCTCTACCTTTGAAATTGCATTTATCTTATCAGGGTCAATGGTCATACCTTCTTGGTTGACTATATGCCCTATAATTTTGCCTCAATTACACAAAATATAATTTTCTTGAGATTTAAAGAAATTCCATACCTTTTATACTTCTCTAGCACTTGTTCTAAATACATCATGTGATCTCCCCTATTTTTAGAGAAAACTATTAGATCACCCATGTATATAATGATGTACTTACCAACTAATTTGTGAAATGCATGGTCCATCACTCACTGGAAATTTACTCCTATCTTGTTCAATTTTAATGGCATTCATTTGTATGAAAATTTTCCCTGCTTGGTGGTGAAGGAATTTTTCATTCTATTAGTATTCACTAGGACTTGGTTATAGCCTAAAAAACCATCAAGGAATGACATCATTACATACCCATTCATCAATTGAATGACCTCATTCAAAGATGGCAAGGGATAATTTTCCTTCATTGAGGATTTATTTAAATTTATAAAATTGACACAGATTTAGATTTATCAATTTTTCTTTCATATTGGCACAAAATTGGCAACCCATTTCAGTGCCATATGGCAAAGATTATCCTTGCATCTAGAAATTTCTTTACTTCCTTATAAATAAAAGGTTACAACACTAGATTCACTAGACTCTATGTTTTCTTAAAAATTTTGTAGGCATATTTCATGTGAGTAATCACACTAGTGCTAAATATCTTAAGGTCATAATAACATCTTTAAACTTGTTTAAAATGGTAGTGGCTTTCCCTCAGCTCTTCATTGGTGGAAAATAATTCAATGTTAATACTTTGCTCATTCCTTAGACTTCCCAAGTTAAATTTTTTGTAATCTCTTATAATCATCTTGGGTTGTTTATCTTTAGTTCTTTACTTGTTTAGGTCAAACATCCTTTCCAAGGAGATCATGCCCTTGGGTATCCAGTTCTCCTTAAGTTGGATTCCTCCATCTTCATTGTCCTTTAAAATCTTGGATAGAAATTTCATCCTATTTATCAATGACGTGAGATTCAAATATTCCATTACTAAATATTAAGTCAATTATCTACTTATCATCATAAAAAAATTTGAAGTGGTTGATGTTGTCTAGTACAAAGGGGCATGAAATTATCTCCACAATAAACTCTTGCAAGTTCAAAATCTCTAGAGGAACCAAGTTTGCTTTTATTGGAGCTAGAGCATCTTCTAACTGGATTTGATCCTTGGGTAATGAAACAATATTAAATGAGTCAAAATACTTAATTAAATCCCAAGATCTAAATTTATACTTTATTAGACAAGAAATCTTACATTGATATTTACTCTTAAATTGGTTAACAACTAATTTCAAATCACCATAGACTAACAGTTCTTTAACTCTATGTTTAATTGAAAATTGAATTCCTAAAATAAGAGATTCATATTATGCTAAATTTTTAGTGCAAGATAACTATAATCTCTAAGAGGCTAGATATTTTTTTCCTTTGAGATTTTTGAGAATAATTCCAATGCCAAGACCTTATTTAGCTTGTGCACCATCCAAGTGCAATGTCTAGGGACCTTTGATTTCTTATTTCACCTTGTCATCTACAACAACATTAGTGGTTTCTAAAGCATAAACACCTAAGTTAGAGGATTGGTAATTTACCTTTTCATTCTTATAATTATACTCAATGATAATGTATTTCATTTTGGGTTCCTAATCAATCCTGATCTGATTGGGAATCTTATGCCAAGGTAACCACATGTGGGAACAATCTATGGACATATATCCATTTAGGGGTTTAGTCTAATCATGAATCAATATAAATTCATAATATTTAGGTATGTTAATGGCTTTAATGTTAATTAACTACTAGATTTGGGGCTCATTAGCGAGTTGCATGTCTATATTCACTAATTTGCCTACCACTTTCACTCTTGACTTATCTAACTACACCACTACCTTTTTTCATTTGACTAGGTTTAATCCCAAATTTTCATAGATTACTAAAGGTATAATTTTAGTTTAAGCATCATAATCAAGCAATTAATTATGAATATTTTTACCAAAGATTCAAATAGTCAATAAAAGTGATGGAACTCCATGCCTAATTTTATACATTACCATATTTGCATGAGCTGATTTAGCTTTGCTATAACTATGATTTTTATTTACTGACTTCAATAACAAATCCTATTATTTAGTGATTTTAATAAGCTCATGCAATGTTATGTTTTCATTTATCTTCTTCATTTCTTCCACTATGTTGTATCCACCCTTCGATGTTGTGTAGGGAGATTTGGTTGTTAGATGACTCTCCTTACCTTTAGGGTGTGGGGGATTATTGTATGCCCTACCATGAGGATGCATATCTATTTTATTAGGTGGGTGGAAGTTATAAGAGGTGGGTTATAAAATTTACTTCTCAAGGCATAGTTACTCATTTGGTATTGTTGGAAAGCATGTATTTCCTCGACATTATCTTCAGGCTTATTTTCATCTTCATTGGGGAAGGCATAAGTCTCCACCATGAGGACTATATTTGAAGTTATAGAAGCATCATTGGTATTATCATCTATTTTATCATTATTTTTATTAGTGATATTCATCTTAAATCCCTCCATTTGGATCTAAATGTCTTCAAATGCATGACAGAACTCAACACAATCCAGTTATCCATATCTAGTTATATTGTGCACTTAATACCAGTTGGGTAATACCATCTCATAAATGTTTATCTCAGTTATTTTTCTCAAATGGGGCTTAATATTATTATTAGGCCTAGTGAAAGTCCTATTATATATTTGGAAGTTATAATTTCTATTATAAATCTCACCAGTATTTCCCATCTATTTCTTGAGATCCAAGAAATCATTAGCAAGTTTCTAAACAATTCTTTATATTAGGTATAATTCTCCCTTTGGAGGCTCTAAGTTCTCTTTCTGGGTTTCATCTTGGACATTATGTTATTTATGGGGACCATAATTTGACCAATGTTTTTATGGAGATGTGTCCCATCATTTTCTTGGTTAAATAATCTTAGGTGATAACTGGGTATAGTGTGGCTCAAAGGTATCTAGTTTATCACTAGTAATTGTTTCAATGCAAGCATGTTTTGATTCATGTTGGGTATGATATTTAGAGTAGCTATCATCAGTTTAAAGTTTGGTATAGTAAAATTAGGATGCCCTTGTGGGTGCATTTGCTCATCAATATGGATGGCCTCAACATATGCTAAAGGAAACATGTCAATATTCAAGGCCCTTTTTATAAAGATATAGATCATTGGATTTAGGGCATTTTTATATATTTCCAAGGCCAAATCATTGGATCTATGGCATGTTGGGATGTAAATTATTAGTATACAAATTCAAATATTATTACCCTACCAAATTGGACAATAAAAGTATCATTTAACTAACCCCGTCCTATGATGTAATCTTTCGACAACTTAAGAAACCAATCATAAGTCGTATCTCATTATGTGAAACTAAAGAGACAACATGACACATCTTAATGTATCAAATTAAGAAGCCTTAAATATGCCTTAAATTAATTCATGTGTTATTTAATATTTACTCTATTAATGGGGGTAAAGAGAAGCAAATACTTTTCTCAAATTTTAGGTAGATCATGCACAAGCCTAATAACATTGATGAATGTGCCAGCTAACCATGCCATGATTAGTAAAAGAGGTTGAAAATTTTGGTTAGATGGGTAATTTAGCTATGTCCTAGACTTATTACATTTACCTTTGTCTACTATATCCTTTTTATGGGTTTATAAGCATGCTAAAGGGACCTTGAGTTTAGATCAAGACCTGGTTCTAATCCTAGGAAAATCTAGGATGCATAATGAGTACTAAGAGTAAAAGAACTTCAAAGATATCTTCAAATGTGATAAAATATTGAAAATATAAATTAATATCTATAAAAAGGCCTTAGATAAAGTATCTTTACTTGGATATTTGAGTATCTAAGGTTTGAAAACTCAAATTTCTCAATACCTACACAAATATCATTTGACCTGCATGTTAGTTTGTAAAGATTAGTATTAGATCATCATTTAAAAGAATTTTTATGACTAATTAAATAATATAAGGGCATTTAATTATATTGAAACATATTTAAACAAAAAATTATGTAAAGGATCACTTAATTCTAAATGAATTAGAAAAGTTAAGATCTTAAATGTCTAGATCCAACATGAGTGAAGTTTCAATGGTTGATATTTGCATAAATTCTTACAAATGTCAAGATTATTTACCATAATTATGTTAACCTTTGAAAATATGACTAAAATAACTTTAAATATGCTTAAATAATGGGTTTTTTCACCTATATTTACACAATTTTAGACAAATATCAAGATTATTTACCAAAATTACAATAATGAACACTAGTTTTGATGAAATCGTTCAAAGAATGCAAAGATTCATACAAAGAATGCAAAGATTCATGTAAATAATGTAGATCCTTAGTGTTATTTAATAATATTTTCATAATTTGAAATAATTAAGCATATATTTAATGAATTACACTACAATTCTACAAATATGCATGAAAGTAATTATGTAAAGGCCCTCCTTCTAGTGCCAACTTTTCCCTTCCTGTTGATGCATGTGCTCTCTTTGTCACTAGGGAACAAGGGGAAAGTAAAAAACTCAATTTTAAGTCCTAGGAGACTTAGGCCTTGAGTTTTTAACATAATTAGTACTATAATTATCACAAATAATAGATATATGATCACCACCTAGAAGTCTACAAGCAGAACATGATGTAGGGATAACAAATGTTACACAGTAACACTTTATTCTTATTAATCTTTGTAAAATTATTCTTAGCTTTGTAAATTATTTCCCAAACACCAAAAAATAATGGATATTTATAAAATTAACTAAACTAAATTGAGTCATGGGTAGATCCAAAGAAGATAAGGGTAAGACTGAAAGGAGAATTTGCTTAAGATGATCAAAATTACTAGTTATTCTAACTTCTATGACAAAAACACATAAAACTAGTATTTACTAACTTTATAATAATGCTCAAAGCTAAATAAATGTAGTTAAAGCTTCAAGGGAAAATAAATTCATATATCTAGAATTATACATTGCATAAAGGTTACTCATTCGAAGTATATTACATAACACATTTAGTTGCAAATAAGATTTAAAAAAAGCATGTATACTACTAGAATTGTCAGCTTAGTGTTAAACTCAATCTAACAAGTGCATATATCATGTATGATTACCAAATTAATTAATAAGAAAGAAACACTAGTCATCTAAAAGTATGATAAATAGAAACTATAGAAATACATAATCAAAAACTTCAAACAAACTCTCAAATTCTTGGATCTCTTATATTAATTCTTATAACAACTATTTTTTATTACAATGAGAGGGGACACCCATATTTATAGGCTTAAAATTTCCTAAATATTTCAAGTGGGCCCATGAAATCAACCCAAATATAGCGATGTGGCCAAAATGCCACATATACAATAGAATATTCTCAATTCAAAATTGCAAAACATAACCAAATATTCCTCATGGTCCTAAAGGGGGCTATTGAAATGCCTATTGTTACTTCTACCTTTTCTTATCCTCCTCTTATTTTTTTCAAACCTCTGCATAGGCTAAGTACTCCTAATCTATCTAGGTGAAGTTTAGGATCATGGTCCAAAACAAATTAGGTATTTCCTTAATTAGCTTGCCATGTTCTATAGGTATTGGCCCCAATGCTTCTTCAATTGCCTTTTCTCTTTCTAGGCTCTGATTGGAAAATGTAACAATACTCATCACTCATCAATTGTCTTTGCACTATCTATGTCGTACTATAAATTTTCCACAAATACCTTCATCTGGTATTTGAAATCTTGGTCATCCATGAATGTGACATCAAGTTTGGTTACACTTGTGACCATGGAATCCTTTAGTTAGATGGAAATATTGAACTCAATTTTCTCCAAGGATGTAGTTGCATCCTTAACTTGATCTAGCCATCTCTTTAATATAATTTTTCTATTCATTAGGATGGTCTATGTATGAATGATATCTTCAAGTGGTATAACCTTGAGGTTTTATAACTTATTACCTCTAGTAACTATAGCCATGTTTGCCAACTTGGCATCATAAAGTGAAAGCTTTTGGTCAAGTTTAATGACCACCATGGATTATAGGATCCCATCTTCCTACCTCCTTTTCATGACTTTATACAAATTAAAAGACATTGATTACTATAATGAATACCTAAATAACAATGTTATCATGTATTTTGGGTAATGTTTTCTTTTTTAGTCTATTTAACTCTTGTTTCATCCCCTTCATTAAAGCTATTATGGAATCTACCTGGGCTTGTACTATGGACATAGGGTCCTCTACATATTTCTTTACCTCTCTAGGGCCAACCTTCCTCTTCCTTATCAAAGTGACGAGGGACTCTTCATTATCATGTGCCATAGCTAAGCTAGATTGTGGCTGCTCAACCTACCTTCTTAGCACCCTCTTCATTGTGCCTATGTCAACATTGAATCTCATCCCAATCTAGGATACATAGAGGAATACATGAGGCCTCTCCTACCTTACTACCTATAAGATGTCTCTAACCCAATTTGAGGAAGCATTAGGTGTTATTTATGTGGGAAGTGGCTAAAATATAGGTGCCTAGGTTAAGGAAGAGGCCAAAACCATAATAGGTATGTACAAGTTTGTTGGGTCTAATTTCCCAAATGGGTTAAATAGAGATTTGGTAGGGCCCATGTCAAGAATGAATGAATAAGTATTTTAAGGCACACTCACCTTAGTATTTGTAGTAATGTTGAGTGGAATTTAAAAGGTGAACTACATTAAAATGAGCTTTAATGGCCTCATAGTCATAAGTGATCCATTAGTAAGTGAGGAACTTGATTTGGTTTCTTGGGAATAATCTGTATTTGTAGTGTCATGAGAAAGAAAGTGGGGGAAGGTGAATTTAAAGGAAAGAATAGCTTTATGCATGCTAGTGTTAAGTAAGGACTGAGTGGTGGTATTATCTACAGTCAAAGTTATTATTAAAACCAATGGGGAATCAATGGTGAGAGGAGTAAATGTGGAATTAGGATAAAATGAATAATAAGATGTAATTTGGGAGGAAGGCAATGGGGAAGTACTTACATTTGGATCTTGTTGTGTGCCTATAGCCACTTGAGATGCTAGTGGAGGTGGGATTATTACCATCATAGTAGTTTTGGGCTTCTTCTACCTTTTGTAGACCTTTTCAATATTCCTCCTAGCCAATGCCTATAACTCTTCCATAGAGAGCTCAATGCCTTGTTATAATTCTTCTAGATCAATGACATTATGGTCATGTTGACTTATGCTCTGTAGGGCAATTCCCATAGGAGATGTAGAGACAAATGTAAGACCTTAGGAGGGGAGATGTTGGCCATTAGATCCTCCTTTCTTAGATCTTAGAGGCATGCATTGACCACTTGATTTGGATAGTAGTGGAGGTATATATATGGTTTATTCCTAATGAGAAGAACATTGTCTTCTTCTTCCTCTTCTTACCCCTCCTCATAATTAGCATTGAACATGTTCCATGAGTTGGTGGTGGATGAGTCTTTATAATATCTTCCTTATTATTATCTATATCAAGCCTCATCTCCATCTTAATGCATTTCCATGCATCATTCTTGAATACCACCTCATCATTCATAACATCTTTGTATATCCATTCATGCACTTTTTCCTAATGCTTGTAATCTATATCTATATCCTTTTGGAACATGAAAGAACGTTTGGAAATGACATTGTTTGGGTCCCAAGGTCTAAAATAATCCTTAGGTAATAGGTATGAGTTCTTATGCCTTTTAGCTACAATGATATCATGCCTCTTTATGATTCTATTCCTCCCTAATTTATATGGAACTTTATGGAGAATTATCTTCTTATTATTTTTAAAGATGCCATAAACTCCATTCGATAGTTGATAAGCCATCTCTTCCTCAACAAAATCCATATGTACATATCTTGGAAACCTAAGGGGAGCCACCATCACCCCATATATTCTAATGAATGTGTAGTCAAGGTACATCTAATAACTACATGTGGCTCTTAATGTGTCTGACCTGTGGGGTAACCTTCAACATCTCACACTCAGTGATTGATTTATAGATAATTATGTATAAGTATTCTATAATTACCTTTATGTTGCACCTAAAATATTAAATGTGCATTATAGTGAAGAGCTAGGGTAACACCTCATTTTGATCAAGAGACCATGAATTTTGTCTTAGATAAGTAGTTGCATAGATAACATCCAAAAAGTAAATCATCATGAAGAATGGGGATTAATTCTTGAAAGTGTCATTCATTACATACACTAAATTACTGATAATGATCTCCCCAAGTGGGGAATCTACTGATCCTCTAGGATTATCTAAAATAGTAGGAGGGTTCTTATGTCTACATAGCCTATGTGTGGGTTACTAAATACTCTATTTAGTAGGGCCAAGACAATCTTAACTCCTTTCCTAAATTTTTGAATAGGTAATTTCCCTTGGTCATCCATTAATGGATTCTAGTGGGTCCATCACCCATGATGCCAAGACCTTCTTTGGGGAGTATACCTCATACTAATTATCAATGACAGCCTAGGTGTACTCAATGTATGAGGAATAGAGGTCATAATATTTCACAAAATTTTACCCTCCTATGAAGGCAATGGGGATACCTTTGGATATGGATTTAATTATCCTATCTTCACACATTAACCTCCCAAAGATGCCATAAACTAGGTTAGCACATGGCATGACCTTTAGTTTAGCTATGATCTTATAGATACTAAAAACATTAATAATGAGGATGTATAAATCTATTTCAATTATATGTGGCACTATCTTAGCTTCATAAACTACCATAGATACTTATACATTTAAGTAAATGCTACTATAATGCATGTCCCTTGATGTTATTGCCTCAGGAATGAATTTAGTGTCCTTTAAAATAATTGAAGTACCATACTAGAAAAGGAATTCATAAGTCATAATTATTAAATTATACTCTAACATAGAGCGGAGGGACCTACTTGTGCCATCTCTAAAATATTCTATGTAGAAACTAACTTCCTTCTATATTTGTCTATAACTTTTAAGATCTAAAACTGGCGGTTAGGGAGTAATATGTGAATAACTTAAGCTTTATTATATTGGGCCAACATAGATAGTAGAGGAGAAAATGCATATAGTTTCAAATAAAATTGTAGGTAACAATATATGAGTTGACTATTATTTTGAAATATTTCTTTTATTAATGCAAAGTTGATGGTGATTCTAGTTCATGTCGTATTAATGGCAAAATTTTCATGTTTGCATTCAAAAAACTTAAAACTATTACTTTTAGAATTTAATTGAATTAGAATTCAAATTTAGTTTTAATTTAAATTTGATCTTCCATTAATTAATATTTCCATATTTTGACATGTGACTAGCACCTCAGATTATCTAAGCACTTGTGGGGCCTAAATATGACTAGGTTGCTTAGTTGGCTTGAATTTTGGACATGTGACATCATTCAATTACTTTATAGATTCTTGGAATATAGCCTCGTGTGATGATTCATTTGTATCCTTCCACCTAGAATATTTTAATTTGTGGTGAGCTTTCAAGTGGCTTTTTAGTTTTGATTAGTTATGGGAGTGCCATAGGTTGCTTTCATAGGCAATCAAAGAAATTATTTTCTAGGTGGTTCTCTCATGAGAAATAAAGAATTTTATTTTTTGGGTGCCACCTTTGAAATAATTTTGGATAGTTATCAATAACTTGGTGTTAATCATAGGAATTAGGTGGAGACACACATCTCTCTCAGAGGTGATCTCATAGATATCAGAATACAACTTCATAGGGATGACATGTGGCATTATCATATAGGTCCAAAGGGGGCACACATCACTCTCATGGGTTTTCATTTGTTCTTCTACCAAATATCACATTAAAAAGGAGCCTTGAATATATGTATATCATTAATATTTGATCAAATGTCTCAGGTTAACCCAAATGTCTTCCTTGTGAGTTCTCACAAGCTTTAGATCGATTAAATGTGGTGTGGGCATGCATCAATACAAGATTCACTTAAAGGGAAAAAACATCACTTCAAGAGGCTACTTGGGTTTGGTTGGTCATGTTTGAGACACACATTTTCATATTTTAGGTTTATGGATAATAATGGGACATGTGGTAGCTTAGATTGAGTGGGCTTACTTGTATAGGCTAAGACTTTGACATGTAACCCTAGAATTTGAATTACAATGACTAGCTTCCTAACGACCTCTCTAAATGATGCCACATTTATTGAAAAGTTTGTATATTTACTCTAGGTGTCTTTCACAAGATGTGATAGATCTCTAAGGTGTTTCAATGCCTAGAGAGGTGGACACCTATCCTTTTGAGTCATAGTCTAAACTTTGACATCCCATAAGGCATCATAAACCTCAAATTAAAATTGATGTCCTATGAGGTCAAGTGAGAATTTAAGTTAGATTCTAGAAGACCTCATAACTTGTATTGATCAAATTTAGATAGTTTAATTATATAGCTTCACAACTAAATGATTTAAACACAATGTAATGTTAGCTTAATGCAATCTAATGAGGTTGGCTGAATTGGTGTGGATTAAAGATATAAGTTGTGTTTCCTTATCAAAAGTCTTTCTACACATTATTGAAGCACTCCAGGTGAATAAATCATTATTTAATTAAACTTGATAAAAAATTTACAACAATTTAAATACTTATAAGTGTTAATCTCTATTGCAAAATTGAATAGTTAACTAGAAATTGTAGAAGCACAAGAATTGGTAAATTAAACCAAATCTATAAGCAGTTAAATGATTTATCAAGATTAAAATTTTAGGAATTTTGAAATTTGAAGAAAGGAGGGTGCCCATTCTAGGAATAAGGGTTAGTTGATCATCAAAACATCCTTTCTCTTCCACTCTCCACCCTTTAATATTAAAGTCCTAACTCCCATTTGAGGACAAATGTTTAACCACATAATTTGATATAAGATCGATGATCCAAATTAAAAGGAGAAATCTATAAATAGAAGGGGTCTCCCTCTTATTTAATTTTTTATGCTAAAATTATGATAAAATTTATCTAATAAAATATTCACCAAGTTCTTAATTTTTTTAGTAAATTATACATAGTGCAAGGGGAGATGTTATCCAAGTGACTTTAAGACATTGCCAAAGATTACAAGCACTATATATGGGCCAATATAAACATAAATTTAGGATATAATGATACATCCATAAGTAAGGTATAATAATTTTATTTATTCTTTTATTTTTTGTTTTCCACTTATTATACCTTGCCCAATCTGAGGACATGCGCCTATGATCCTAGTTTTATGTTGTTTTGGTCTAATTTCCATGCTAACAAGAAACTAACCTCCTTTTCAATCAAGTGATCACATATGGCAAGCCAGGTGGGACCGACACCCAAAATTATCCTTTGAAGCATCATACCATTTCTATAATTAGGAAATTATCTAAAAATTGATATTAGTTTCACCCCTTTTTATTTTTTATTTATCAAATTTACAATCCCAAATTAGCAGTACAGATACTCTACTAATTATTGGGATTACTTATCATAAATGGAAATATTAACCTAATAATCAATAATAACACTTAATTCATTCTATTTTTTTGGAAATTTGTAGGATTAAGTTTCATATTGGTTGATTATTACTACAAAATGGTGGATTCACTCTTTAGTTTCACTCAAACTAATTTACAAAAATGACATCATCACAAATTAAAATAATGGAATCAACCTATGAATCAACAAGATAAACATGCATTATCAGTGGAAATGTGTGGGTAAATTTTCTATGTATTTTTTTTCATTTTAGTGATATCATAATTTTTAACCCTAAAATATAGATATTTGAAATCTAAGGTTAAAGGGGTAGAGATAGGCTAAGGCACAAGGATGGTAGACAATATCTACAACATTATAATTATTTGATAAATTTAGATAATACATATACCTAATTTATTATGTTAAAATGGTAAATATAGAAATGAAAACTATGATAAATATAAAAATGATAATGAAAATAAGATGGTTATGATGATACTAAAGATCTATATCTAGAACATGCAATAAATAGATTGGATCTGAAATCTAGATTAGTCACATAATTCTCAACTAATTATTTCTATATATACAGACACTTTAATTGACCTAGGATGGTTACTTTGATACTACTATCTAACTTGGATGTAGGTGTCTAGTATAAAATACCTACTAAAATTGGATGGGACCACCTAGATGCTTCTATTTTATGTCACCTTCACTTAGTGCATTTATATTTAGATCAAAGAATGTCACTCCTTTTCAAATAACAAAACTCTAGTGATTCATCTTGATAGTGGCTATAGTAAAAATGGGATAGTGGGTACACAATTTAAAGCTACCATAAATACCCTTATGTAATGAATACTTCTTATATAACAAATACTCCAGACATGGTTTCAGACTTACGTAGTTCTCCCCTATGTGTTATCCTATGTATTAATCATGAAATGTGTGATAATCAAGTACAATATTTACCTAGTTTTTAATTTGGAAATGGGATCATGGAATGCTCCTTTAGTACTCAAAATGCATATATATGTTGTACTTATGATTAATATAGAAATAGGAGAAAATAGGGAAGCTTTACTCACTTGAGTGTATGATTAAATGATTTTGGTCATTTACCTTGGTATTTTCAAGGTCTATTCTAGTTTATCAATGAATGAGGATTGATATTATATTTATACTAATCAATTTATATAATATCTCACATTAAATCACTTAGGCCACCCTTTAGGATACACTCAATTTGAAATTTAGACGAATTTAGGGCATTGGATGTTTATATTGGGATAGGACACTTATGTCGATGTAGACATCTAATTAGGAAACACGTGTTTGGGAAGATGGAAAAATTTTGTATGTATAAAACTTTTAGAGATGGAATATAAATAGGTTTATAACATTATAGGCAAGATAGAAGGTCTGAGTAATTAGAATAACATTTGTTGGACTAAGGGACAATAAATTGGGTACATAGAGATAATGTATATGAGATTTTTGGTAGGGATAAATGTATATATGTTGAAAATACATACATGATATGTATTTTCCAAGTGTACAAGACTAATGTGTTATATAATTATTAAATATTTTTTATATTTACCCCCATTTAATTTAGTAATAGAATTACTACTTTGAAGGATAAGAAATGCATACTTGGATGTGTATAAAATGAATTATCTTGGAATTATCCAAACTTCAATGTTTTATTGGTGATTGAAATACAATAAATAACATGTTAAAATATAAAATCAATACATATAATCTGAAATTAAAATCATACATATTATTGTCTAAGGTGAAAAGTCAATTATGGTTGTTGGTCTATTACCCTTATAAAAAGTTACAACACCTTTGGGACACATGCAATGTGTAATATGATATACCTAAGAGATTGTGGAAAATGTGGTATCATAAATCACATATGTTATGTCCTAACTATTATAATGTGGTATTATTTTAAGTTATTTCCCAATTATTTATATCAACCTTGATATGTAAGCAATGTAACCCATCAATATTTGTTTTAATAGTTATATTATCATGATTTTTCCACTTTGAAGGATTGTCTCCTTTTGAAAAATTAGAAGTATTGGGTAAATTCCATGTTTCATACATAATTTGTATTCATCTTTCATTATTGTATTTTCAAATTTTGTTCTTTAACACCTTGTTTTGATTTGTATAATGACCATTGATCCAATGATTATTAAAATATGGTAATACTTCTTTAATAATAAGTATGATGCTTGATTTTTTCCTTATAGGAGGTAAATACATATTATGTTGCTCAAGTAATATATAAAGTATTGTATCTAAAGAATCATAGTTTTTAAAAAACCATATAATCCATTATAGAGATTTTTTGGAATCCTCCACATTGTTCACATGATGTATATGAATTTGAGCTTTGGAAGGTTGAATCAAAGTATGTAGATAAGAGGGATGTATATAATAACAAGCATTTACATGTTCATCTACTCTTTTTACTTTGCCCTTATCTTGACTTGGTTTCATATTTTATATAAGTGGTTTTATATCATATTTAATGGGTCCTGCAAGTTTAAATAGGTTATGAAAAATATGCTCAAGTGGATCAAAATTAAGTTTTCACAATGTTTCATCTATCATATAATGGGGTATATCATCATCACTGGTATAATAATCTAAAACATGGACATCTTTTTGCTCATTATTGACTAATAAAGGAATCTCAAATATTGGAGATACAAATTTTTTATCATTACTTCCTTTGATTGGTTCCTGTTCTTGAGGTGAATCTATGTGCACTTCAGTGTTTAGTGCCTTATTTGTATTTAGATATAATGGATCTATTATACTTGAATCACCCACTTCATAATTTTAGCTATTATTAGTAATAATACATTTTGTATATGGTAGCACTATAGGAATGCCATTTATATCATAATGTATAATTTTGTATAATTTGAAGGGCTCATCATTGTTAGGCATTATTAATAAGGTCCCATCATGTATGCATTTTAAACATAAATGTAAATTAGATGGGATGGCCTCCATTGTGTGTATCCAAGGTATATCCAAAAGTAAATTATAGTTTAATGATTGAAACATTACCTAAAATATGGTTGGAACCATTTTTGTCCCTAATTATACATCCTAAGATATTTGTACAATTATTGAATCCCTTGATATGTATCACTATTTTTTTTAGAATATTGGTGCTAATACTCATGGTGGTTGGGAAAATTATGCTACAAAGGTTTAATCCTGATCCATTATCAATGATCACCTTTTTATACCTACATTATTCATATTTACTTATATGAACAAAGGTATCTCTTAGTAAATAACATATTTAGATGATAAATCTATTGGATCAAAGGTGATTAATTTAGCATTTTTTTTAGGTAGTGCATGATATCCACAAAATAATCTATCTCAATATCACTCAAAAATTAGGTTTCATGAAATTATTAATATAGGATATCCTTATAGATAGCAGATTTATTTAGAGGTTCAAGGATGGAAATATTATCATGTGTGTTACTCAATTGGTCGATAAGATCACATCCCTTAGATTTGATCACCAAATTTATCTTAGAAGGAACCTTTTGTATATCAACATGTGGCATATTAGGTTAAACACCTTCACCTTTATGAGTAGTGATATCATGGACCAATAAATATAATATAAATCATGGGTGAATAATGTGTGTAGGATGGTAGTCATATTTCGAATAAGGTCTAGGTGGAACAAATGGTTGAGATCATGCATGTTGGTGTTTATCTAATAGATCTATAGTATTTCATAATGAATTTTTTGGAGAGATTATGTGTGTTTTTTAATTTAAAAAACCTCTCATAATATTAACAAATATGTTTCTTTATTTGGATGATACCTTGTATTGGCATAGTAAATAGTATATTGTCGTTACATTTAAAAATTGTAACATATAATGATCTACACATGCATCCATATTGAACCCTAACATTTAAACATGATTCAAATAATGTAAAGGATCCAAATTAATGTTTCAAGGTTTTACATATTCCAAAAATACCAAAAAAGAAAACAAAAATATGTTGAACATTTACATATCCTATTATCTCTTTGGCATATATGTTATCAGATCCATGTTGGTAGATTATATATCAATATTTTATAAATACACATTTTTCACACATCTTTTGAGTGTGGTACAAAAATACATAAATATATGATCTATGTACATTTGGATGTTTGGTTTTTCCTCTACTCACATCACTAGGACATTAGGTACATCCACCTCTATGATCATGATACATCCATCTTATTATTAGTGTAGGTTTTTATTTTTCCCTATTTTTTAATTAGGGAAATTGTATTTCTTGTGGTTACATGGAGTTTTCCTACATTTGTGGGATAGGCTAGCTTATGTGGAGATGTGTGTCATAGATGTGTCATAGGTGTCATAAGTAACTCCCTTGATCAGAGATACTTCTCTATTCTTATCACCTTGTCACCACCTTTCATGGAGGAGTTACAGTCTATTCTTGGGGTGCCTTGGCCACCTTTTGTGGAGGAGTTACTTACGTTCTCTCTTATATGTATTCTTCACTTTTGCCATCTCATGTTAATCAGCGTTTGGTTTTCTCCATTTTGTCTTGTGCAATTTATCTTCTTGTATATTTCAAATTGCTTTAGTATCTATGTGGTGTGCACTTGATTCATCTCATGTGATCACATATCCATTACATTTGCATTATCCAGATTATGGAAACAACTCTGATATTGTATCAGAGCCACTCTGATAATTATGTGTTTGGTTATGCTAATTTTGAAATTCTTACTTTACTTTCTTAGTAGTTTTTTGTTTAACTCCATTGCATTTGAGAGTTCTGGTAGAGTTTCTTGAAAAATCATGCAAATCCATATGGAATTATGTTAAAAAAAATTACTTCTATTGAGAGCCACCCAGATCTATGTTAGAGGAGGTAAACCTGTGTTGGACTGCTTTTTTTTTCCATTTCAAATCTGAAGGCATTGGCTTTTACATTGAATTTATATGGATTGAATTCTCCATTTCAAATCTGGTGAGTAGCCTACCTACTTCCATTCAGATATTACACTCATGCACCATTGTTGTGTGTAGGGAGGAGTAGCACTCCACGTAGTCAGTCTAGGTGTAACACTCCATGCAATTAGTCTAGGCGCAACACTCCACGTAGTCAGTCCAGGCACATCACTCCATTCAAACTACTTGTTAGGGGTTTTCCTTCTTGATTAATTTCCTTGTTATTTGCCTTGTCTATGCCAAGCTTCTATAACACCTTTAGCAATAGCCATGCCATCAGGCTATACAATGTCTAGCATGCAGGTCTGCAAATTATTCTTTTATTTTTTTTCAAGCAAAATCTGGACTATTTTTTTTGGCACCCCTTCCTTGCTTGGCATCCCATGTGGGCCCTTAGACACTTGGAATCCATCAAATTGTCCTTTGATTTATTTTTCTTAGTTAAAAATTGACTTTTAAAAAAAATTAGTCAATTTGATTGAATATTAACAACTTTGACACCCTACAAGACTTCTTCACTAAGTTTAAGGCCCTTAGATTGAAATTGAAAGAATGTGAGATAAATAAGAAAGATGATCAACTCATCCTTTCTATTCTCAAAAATTTAGGTACAAGCTATTCAGTCTTTGTCTCCACATTCCATGCCATAAAAAGTGCCCTTGGCACTACATGGAAAATGCCTTCTTTGGATTCGTTCATTGCCGACTTGACTAGGGAGCAAGCTAAGCTAATTCAAATGGGCACAATGAAGTCAACTCAGCCCCAATATTTGATAGATGGAAATGGTAAGGATAAGACTTCAACAAAGGAGAAGAAGAAAAAGAACAAGGATCAGGAGAAGAAGAAAGAAAACAACAATCCTGCCAAAAGCAATACTAAGTCTTCCTCCTCCAATGCTAAACCTAAGAAGGAGAATGTTAAGTGTTCCTATTGTAAAAATATAAGACACAATGAACACAAATGCATGAAGAAACAAATATATCACCTAACTCATCTTCTAGAGAAGCACAACATAGGTGTTCCTAAGTCCATCAAGCATAATTCATCTACCCAAGATTCTACCAAGGCAAAAGGAAAGGGTAAGGAGAAAGAAAAGGGCAAGGCCCTTGTAGCTACATCAGCTTCTACATCTTCATGGGTCATTGACTTGGGTGCTTCTCACCACATGGGCTCTTCACTAGTTCAGTTTTCATCTTTAAATCCTTGTAGCATGACTTCAATTAGTTTGGGTGATGATACTTCAATTTTTGTTGTAGGGAGAGGGTTAGTTGATATGGAAGGAGGAACATTTAATAATGTTCTAAGTGTTCCTTCTCTTTCAATCAATCTCTTATTAGTGTACCAAATCACTCACATTGGTTAGGGCATGAGAGTTGAGTTTTCCCCAGATTCAGTGGCTATCAGGGAGTTGCATAGTGATACTACAGTGGTAGTGGGTAGGGTAGATCACCAAGCAAGGTTATACACCTTCTCACATTTTACATCAAATTCTTCTCTAATAGAATTACTGACTCATTTAGATGAAGTTAGCAAATTGTGGCATGAGTGGTTTGGCCACCTTAACTATCACTACCTTGAACAACTTTGCAAAAATGACATGGTCATTGGCTTGCCTCGTGTCTAATTCTCAAAAGGACTTTGTGAAGGGTGCTCCCTTAGGAAGCATCCCAAAGCAAAATTTGACAAAAGCAATCTTGGATGGCTTCACAATCTTTGGAGTTAGTCCACAGTGATGTATCGGGACCCTTTCCCAAACCATCTTTCACAAGGGCCAAGTACATCCTCACTTTCATTGATGATTTCTCTAGGTACACTTGGACATATTTTCTCAAAAAAAAGTCTAAAGTGTTTGAAAATTTTATAGACTTCAAGGCTCTTGTTGAGAAATAGAGTGAGAAATCCATCAAGGTTCTTTGAACTGATAGTGGAGGGGAGTATTCAACATCAGGTTTGATCAATTTTACACCATAAATGGGATTGATTTGTAGCACATAGTCACTTACAGTCCTGCATAGAATGGGGTTACAAAATGAAAAAATAGGTTCTTGAAAGAGATGGGTAGCTATATGATTCACTCTAAATCCTTAACACCATAGTACTGAGCTGAATCCATCAATTGTGCTTTCTACATTCAAAATAGAGTTCCTCATAAAGCCTTAAAAGGGATAACACCCTTTGAAGATTGGCATAAAAGAAAACCTGATGTTGAGCACCTTAGGGTTTTTGGATCCCCAGCCATGGCCTGCATTCCAAAGAAGAAATGAAAAGCTATGGAATGTAAGTCCAAGAATTGCATCTTTGTAGGATATCCATATGGTATTAAGGGATATCACCTTCTAGATCCAGTCACTCATGATTTGTTCATTGAGAGAAGTGTTCATTTTTTGGAGAGTCCTAAAGACTCAACACTTGACACTTCTTCTCCCTCATCAGATCTACTTCTTCATGATGATTCCTCATCAAATTTAGATCAGCCACAATAGGTTCTTGAGCCAGAGACATCTTATTCTTATTCAAGTTTAGATAGTGAGGATAGTGATGCAGAGTCATCCACCTCTAGTCAGTCAAAGGATGAGGAGTTAGCACTTGACTCACCCACTTTCGGGCCACTTTGAGCCAGACAGACACTTGAGAGTGCTGGCACTTGGGCAGGAGATCTCACAGATGATAGACATACTAGGGGGATTTTTAGAGAGATCCACATGCCTTCTTTGCTTTAGTTTTGGAACCACAAACTTTTTGAGAGGCATCTGGGGTACTTGAGTGGGATAGTGCTATGGAGGAAGAATATTCTTCCTTAATAAAAAATCACACTTGGGATTTGACTTCACTTCCTAAGGGAAGAAAGATGGTTTGATGTAGGTGGATATATCATACTAAGTTTGCAATAGATGGGTCAGTTGATAAGCACAAGGCACAATTAGTCACCAAGGGTTTCTCACAAGTGGCAATCATTGACTACTTAGAGACCTTTACACTTGTTGCAAAGATGACTTCTATCCAACTCACCTTGGCTATTACTATAACACATGGTTGGGATGTGCACCAGATGGATGTGAAGAATGCCTTTCTTCATAAAGACCTAGAGGAGGAGATCTACATGGAGAAGCCACCAAGATTTTTTCAAGATTCTTCCTTAGTATGCAGACTTAGGAAATTTATCTATGGCCTCAAACAAGCCCCTCAAGCTTGGTATGCCAAGATAGATTCCTTCCTTCTCATAGTGGGTTTCACTAGGTGCCATTCTAACCCCAATGTCTACTTCTTGTGGTAGGATGATTCACTCCTAATTTTGGTTCTATATGTTGATGACCTTTTGATCAACAAGAGTTCTTCATTAGCTATTTTAGTGGTGAAGGCATCTCTCTAGGATAAATTTGACATGACATACTTGGGTTTGTTGCACTAATTCTTTAGCATTGAGATCTCATAGTTAGATCTAGGGGTTTCTCTTACACACCTAAGTATGCTCTTGACTTATTGGCTCAATTTTACATGGCTTATTGCAAGCCATCTCTGACTCCCTTTCTATCAGGAGTCAAGATTGAGGCTGACTGTTCTTCACCATTGGTTGATGCCACTCTTTATCGACAACTTATTGGTAGTCTCATCTACCTAACTCACACCAGGCTCAACATATCATATACAGTGGGACTTGTCTCTAGATTCATGTAAGAACCTCATGAATTACATTGGAAAGCAGCTAAGGGGATCTTTCATTACATACAGGGTTCACATAGATACGAGATTCATTACAAATTTGGTATAGAGGTTGACTTAGTTGGATATACAGATTTAGATTGGGATTATAATTCATAGAATCACAAGTCCACTTCTGGTTATAGTTTCTCTCTAGGTTCTGGTCCTATAGTTGGTCTAGAAAGGAGCAAAATGGTATTGATATATCATCCACAGAGGTAGAGTATAGGGGAGCTGTTAATGTAGTTACTGAGACTATTTGGCTCAAGAGATACTTTTTGAGTTTGGCATTCCTATTAGGTAGCCCACCATAATTTATTATGACAACCAAAGTACCATTCAGATTTGCAAGAATCCATTTCAACACAAGTGGACCAAGCACATAGACATTCACATGCATTTCATTCAGGATCTTATTCATAGTTAGATCATTGACTTGATATATTGCCAGTCTTCAGAGTAGGTTACAGACATCTTCACCAAACCTTTCACTGAGAGTAAGTTCATTCATATACGGGCTCTTCTTGGGGTGTGGTCCACATCTACAACATCATCATCTTCAGGGGGGGCCCACTAGCCTCTTCTTTCTTTTATGTCTCTCATTTTGGGGGGGGGGGGGGGTTTCTTACAGGTTTTCTCCTTTTCTCTATCTTATGGGAGATTTCATTTTTACATGGGTACCTCATCAGGCCTAGTTTTTGGGACCCATTTTATATTTCCACACTGCCCACCTAAGCTGTGCTTATGGGGGGTATTAGTGTAGGTTTTTAATTTTTCCCAATTTTTTAATTATGGAAATTGTATTTCTTATGCTTACATGGAGTGTTCCTACATTTTTTGGATAGGATAGCTTATGTGGAGATGTGTGTCATAGATGTGTCATAGGTGTCATAAGAATGTCATAAGTAACTCCCTTAATGGGAGTTACTTCTCTATTCTTAGCACCTTGTCACCACCTTTCATGGAGGAGTTACAATTTATTCTTGGGGTGCCTTGGCCACCTTTTGTGGAGGAGTTACTTACGTGCTCTCTTATATGTATTCTTCACTTTGGCCATCTCATGTTAATCATATTTTGGTTTTCTCCATTTTATCTTGTGCAATTTATCTTCTTGTATAATTTTAAATTGCTTTAGCATCTATGTGGTGTGCACTTGCTTCATCTCGTGTGATCAAATCTCCATTGCATTCACATTATCTAGATTCGGGCAACAACTCCAATAAATATAATATAAATCATGGGTGAATAATGTGTGTAGGATGGTAGTCATATATTGGATAAGGTCTAGGTGGAACAAATGGTTGAGAGCATGCATGTTGGTGTCTATCTACTAGATCTATAGTATTGCATAATGAATTTTTTGGATAGATTATGTGTGTTTTTTTAATTTAAAAAACCTCTCATAATATTAACAAATATGTTAATTTATTTGGATGATACCTTGTATTGGCATAGGGAATAGTATATTGTTGTTACATTTAAAAAATGTAACATAAAATGATCTACACATGCATCCATATTGAACACTAAAATTTAAACATGATTCAAATAATGTAAAGGATCCAAATTAAGGTTTCAAGGTTTTACATATTCCAAAAATATTCAAAAAAAAAAATACAAAAATATGTTGAACATTTACATATTCTATTATCTCTTTGGATTATATGTTATCAGATCCATGTTGGTAGATTATATATCAATAATTTATAAATACACATTTTTCACACATCTTTTGAGTGTGGTAAAAAAATACATAAATATATGATATATGTACTTTTGGATGTTTGGTTTTTCCTCTACTCAAGTCACTAGGACATTAGGTACATCCACCTCTATGATCATGATACATCCATGTTATATCATTATATGGGAACTTTACATTATCATGTTTGAGCTCATATATGTAAATACATGTGAATTTATCCATGTTTATATATTTCATAGTGTAATTGACATGATATGTACTTAATTTTTTTCTTAACATATATGATCTATAGACTAGTATGTTATGTTTATGCTAGTTGCTTATACTTTCAGTCATACACTTCCTTGAGTGGCTTACCTTGATATCCTACTTGTTTGAGAATTTGAATATGATGCAATTTTTGTGGGCTCCATTCATTTATTTTCCTCTTTGAAATTTTAATATTTAATATTTTTATGGTGAAATTTGAATTTGTCATTATTGATTTTGTGGAAATTTCACTACATCATGTCCCTTTGATTAAGTGAATTTTGAGCATGTCCCTAATTTTCAGTCTACTTGGACATTTGTTTCTTGATTTTACTTTTGAGTGATCTTGTGTGGGTGCTTGATTGATTTTTAATCATGTATTTTTACTATCTATATGTTTCTATGATATATATCATGCATCTTAGGACTTGATGTGATCGTATTCTTCATGCTTTAGTGATACATCTACCTAGACATGTTCTCTCTAAATGTTACTTGGTACATTAATAGTTTACATGGGTATCTTATCATTTTAAGCTAAGGTATCTAAAATTTTCTAATTTAATTCACCTCAAAATGGGGGGCATCATTAGGGGCATGTCATAGAGGCATGACTTCCATATTAATTCATAGATTCAAATTGAAGTGGAAGTACATTTTAGAAACATGTTCTCCACATTTATTTAGTATTAAACATACCCAAATTAGAGTGGGGGAATGTTTTGGAAACATTTTCTCCATATATTCTCCACATATATTCTATATTCAACATACCCAAATTAAAGTGGTGGCATGTATTGAAAACACGTTCTCCACACTTATTCAGTATTCAACACACCCAAATTATAGTGGGTGCATGTCTTGGAAATATGTTATACACATATATTTAGTATTTAGAATACCTATATTACATTGGGGGCATGTTTTGGAAACATGTTATCCACACTTATTTATTATTCAACATACTTAGATTATAGTGAAGGCATGTTTTGGAAAGATGTTCTCCATATTAACACTTACACTAATTATTATACCCATATTATAGTGGGGGTAAGTTTTGGAAACATTTTCTCCACACTTAAACAAATTTAAAAATTCATATTATAATGGGGGCATGTTTTAGAAACATGTTCTCCATATTTAAATATTTTAAAATTATCCAAATTCATAATTATATAATTTAAATACATTTTTTTGGTATAATTTTATACATTAATAGAAATATTACACATAGTTTTATCATGAGACATATATAGGGTGAATATTTTATGCAAAGGGCACCTAAATTTAAAAATAAAATGAGTTTCATGTTTTAAAAAACTTCTATAGACTATCATCACCCACTAGATTGGGCGTTTATTATAGACTATATTGAATTAATCTACTTTAATATTTGGTCCAATTTTTGGTATGGTTGAGGTGATTAAATCACTCAATATTACCAATTTTATAGGTTGGATTTGATTACATCAATTATACTCACCATATTTATAGTGTGAGTTGACTTGATTCACTCAAGCTCAGTAGGTTATAAGTATGATTGGGTTTCATAGTTGAGATAATCTCAACTTCTGTGTGGTAACTCATATTTTATTTAAGGTTGGGGATATGTGTACTCCAATATCTCACTATATCCTTAGATATATTCAATTTACAAAATTATATTTGTCCTAATCTCATTTCTAATTATTCAAAATGATATATATTTTCAAATCAAATTAAAAAAAGTCAAGAAGGTAGAATCGATACACAAGTGTACTCCTAAATCTTACTCTCTTTCAATTTAAATCATTTTAATGATTTAAATTTCAAATTATATGAACTCACTATAGACTATAACATTCTCTTGTTTTTAGGATAGTCACAAAAAAATCACTCAAGATGGGATCATGGAAATACAAGGTGTGTTATACACACCTAATGATGAATTTATTCTTATTTAAACTAATAATTTCATTACGAAATTAAAGGGTGGAAATGTAGTCACTATTTTTGAATTATATAGCACCTCAATCTTGTAAACTTGGAAAATACATATCATGTATGTGCCTTCAACTTATAGACCTTTTCCTATACCATAAGGCTTGCATACACTATCTCTAAATGCCTAATTACTTATCTCTTAGTGAAACCAATGTTATTTATATGACCTAGTGTTTATATATTTCTAAAAATGATATAAAACTACTTATATTACATCTCTACAAGTTTTGGACCTGCACCTATTTTTGAATTACCTAGACACTTGCATCCCAATAAGATGCCCATCTTGATGTAAGTGTCCTACTCCAATGCAAGTATCCAATGCCCTAAAGTCATATAATTTACTAATGAAACATATAATTATGGTTGGCCTAAGTGATTTAATATGAGATATTTTTTGAAGGAATTAGTATAAATATATGAGCAATATCCATTCATTGTTTACCTAGAATAGACTAAAAATCATTCAATCAAGAAAGCAAGTGAGAAAACCTTTCCTATTATCTATTATTTCTATATAAATCATAGGGACAACATATATATAGGTTTAAAGTAATGAAGGAACATTCCATGAGACAAATTTTCAAAGTTACAAGATAGGTCACTATTGTACTTTATTATCACACATTTCATGATTCCCACACAAGCCAACATGTAGGGGAGAATAATGAAATTAATAATAAAAATAATGAAGTCATATCTATTTTAATCATGTCTTTGTTATTTTGAAAATGATGATATTTATTTAATAATCAATGGAATCACCCCATATAATTTTAATATCACCCTATCAATCATAAAAATCACCAAGTTCTATGTTTTGTGTTCTTTTTCTATACATTGATGGTATTGAGTCAAGAAATAGTGGCATTTATCTACTAAATAATGGGATCATTTTGTGTCAATTTATTGAGACCTAAAAAATAAACATTACAACTTCATATTGCTTTCCAAAGGCCATAAATTAAAACTATAATATTTTTTCTATATGTTTCACTTGTCAAATAAGTGGTTATTTAAAAAATAAATACATATTACAAACACATTTTATTTTGGGTCATAAACCAAACCAACATTTGAGTTTAGTGTTCTAAGACATATTTATGTTTTCATTTCTTGAGTTTTTATGTTGTTTTTTTTTTGTGGGTAGATTATCATGTGTATTCTCTCTCATTTTCAACTTGTGTAACCTTGGGTGATCAAAATCACATAAATTACTATTGATTTTTTCCAAAGTGAAACTAGAGTATGTTTTCCTTTTGCCTACTTGTGGGATCATGAGAATCATAAATAGTGAAATTTTCCTTTTATTTTGGTTTCAAAAGGTGGATTTCATCACCATATAATAATACTTAAGGTGAGGTTATTAGTAATTCATCCCACACTATTCATGCAAACACCATTCTCTAACATGGAATATAAATTGAGGATAGTTATCATAAGAGCTAATCAAATGTGTGTTTTAAGCATAGTCAATAAAATTTAAGGGGTTTATAATTTAATATAAGCTATTATACATAACCTCAAAGTTAATTTTTTATATCACTTCATTTAAATCTCATGAATAAAATGGTCATGAATGGGTTATACCCTCCCATGAATTTCCTATTATTTTTTCTTCTTCCATAATTTTTTGATCCTAACATACCAAGAGGTATATTAAAGACCACATGAAAAGCATTTTTAAAATTTATATTAGTAAATTTTTGTTGTAAATTATTTTTAGTTCAACAAAAACCATCCTTCCTCAAGATCTCATGACATAACGCTTGAAGTGAAGGTTTAGAGATTAAAGTGTTACCACTTCTTTTGAGGTAGATGCACGGGCTATAATCATGTTACACACTCATTTTACCACTAAGATAGAGCTTATATTATATGTGTTTCAGTTTTTTTTCTCATATACCCATTTTTCATGATATACCCTATATCTTAAGTCCAAACCTTGTCATATCTCATTACAAACATGCATGATAAGGCATTACTCTACCCTATTTCTTAGCCATTTCCTCCAATCCTAACATCATGGTATCTTATTGAAGTGGTCCATGTTATATTATGCTATTATACTAAAATAAATCCAAATCAGGTCTATTTTGAACCAACTTCAATTGTAATTTAAATATAGGTTAGTCAAACTCTCTAAATTAGTCAAACTTTCTAAAATTAAGTCAACTCTTCCAAGATCCAACATTATAAGTTGTATGAAATAAATTTATTTATGCAAAGAAAGTAAACTAATCCTAATATAAGTTGAAATTAAACTAATATAAAGAAACAAATAAAGGAATTAACAATAAAAAATTCACACTTTGAATGGAATATTTCTCCATTATAATGTATATCTTATTTTGTCTTTCAAATATGTGGTCCTCGCTCCTCCAATGAAAAGATAGAACAAAAAACGCTTTGGTGTAAAAGGATGAATTTTATTCACTTTTATTCAATTTTTGTGAAATATCTCAATATCCTATGATTCTAAAATATATGATTACAATTATGAGTATGATTTTGATTTCAAGATTTGTGATGGTTGATTGTGATTGTTGAAAATGGAGATTTTCAAGATTATTTATAGAAGATTTGAAAAATATCAAATGGTGGAGGATAATTTGTAAGTTTTAAATTCTCCAAATGATAAAAAATATAGGATGAGTCCTCACCCATGAGGATGGAAACTTTTAAACCTAGTTGAGAAAAGAGTGGAGTTGGTTAGTTGACTCAACAAGACTTAGTCAAAATTTTTGACAACTTAGGGGAGGAGTCATAAGAGGTGGAAAATTTGTGGATTTGGTAAGAATGAGGGAGAAAAATATGGATTTGTGTATATTTTAATATTTAAATAAAGATTTTAGTGTGCATGATTGACTTATTCAATATTTAGAATTATTCAATTATTTGATTTTGGGAGGAAATGTGATTTATTAATTTAAAAATTATTAAATAGATTTAAGTGAATTCAGACACTAAATGAAATTTATGGGTTTACATTTTCCCCTATTTTTAATTGTGTTGTGAATAAATAATATTTCTAATAATATTAAAATAAGTAGTGTTAATGATAGAAAAGGAAAAATTGCCCCAAATGAATGAAAATGAGTGTGATGATGCCTCCTTGAGGGTTTGTGCAAGAAAATAGATAAATGATAGAAATTTATGAAAAATAATAAATGGTAAAAATTATTTAGATGAACTATAAATCATGTTATGTCTAAGTTGATGTCAAATTTTAAATATGTTAGTTGCATAAAAAGGTTGCCCCTAGTTAATTAAAACTAGAGTATAGATTTTTAAAACAATAATTTTACCATTCAGAGATTGCATGCTTATTGTTGTTGTTAATGACGTATGAGTCAATTGAGTAGGTGTGGGAATGATATATCCTAATAATAATAAGCTATGTACTTATAAATAGAAAAAAATTATTGATTTTGTAAATGATTGTGTTGATTTTATGTTGAGAGATGATTGCAAGAATTTGAAAATAAACTTAGAATAAATTGATTTAATGTTTCTATAAATTTGAAAAAAATGGATATATAATTAGTTCAATAAGGTATATAAATGAGAAAAATGTCATCAATAATACAAATACTTGTCCCAATACTAATGTTTAAAAAAATTTAGAGGGTACATGTAAAACTATTTACCCCTAACTGTTAAATGCTAGAGATAATATTAGAAAAAGTATATTTCTCACTTTATAAATTGCATGTTCGGATTGTGCTTAGACTCAATGGTCTCATGAGAAAATGTGGGAATGATATATCCCAATGATGGTAAGCTATAAGATACAAAATGAAAAATATAGATTGTTCATTTTGTGATAAATATTTACAAAAATGATATTTGCAAGAATTGATGAGATATAGCACTTTGATTAAATGATAGTAGAAAATGTGGATGAAATGGATTGTATGGATGATTGTGGCTAAATTGACCATATAAACCCCATGTATCTAAGCATTTATTATGTAATCCATCATGTATAAAGTTTGAGTGGGGATATTAGGCTAGATGTAGTTCTCCCAATAAGGGAAGAGAAGTGATGATGTAATGTAAGATTGAGCCATGGATTCAATTAACATGTTTAATTTAATGATTTCACATTTTGATTTGATGATGGAGAAATAATAGAAATTTTTATTTTTTTAGTCCTAATTAACACAGGTAGGAGATTGAATGTAAATATTAGGAAATTATTGTGGATGATTAATATGCAAACATTAACAAATAAATAAAGTGACTACATAGATTAATGATGATGGATCAAACGATCCAACAACATGGATGAGATAAGGATGGATGGAAGAGAGAGATGACACATAGATGCTTCATCTACGAATGTGAGATGGTTTGATATTTGCCTTATGTGTATTTTATTGTTTACGTTACATTTATGACAATAATTCTAATGGAGTAAGAGTTGAGAAACCTGATTTTTGATATTGTATATGATAATGTGCACTAATGGTATAGAAAAACAATGATGAATATCATGTCATATGCATAAGGACTAATAGATTCACAAAGACAAAACTTAGTGCATTATGATATATAAGATCATAATAACACCATTAGTAATGTGCATAATGATCTAGACACAATAAAAAATAATAAAGATAAGAAAAAAAGAGATGTTTGTAACAATGAAAATGATGTAAGTAAAACAAACACATAAGTAAACAAACACTATAGAATCAAGTAAACACAAATGATGTAAAAGAATGTCAATGACTATATAAAAAGGTAATAAAATGAATAAAACAAGTAAGATAATGAATTTTTTGTATGTACTTGGCTAGAGTAGAACCCTTTGGCATATGTTATTTTTAACAATGTTGAATTTTTTGATGAGTAATTTGTATAAGGGATGACTAGGGTACGTAACTAAGGACAAGAGATTTTTGTTGCTTGTATTTTTTTTATAATATTTTTTAATGTTATGGTTTTTGTTGGATTTTTTAATATTTTGGATTTATAGGTGTATATACAAGGAACACCAACAAAGGGAAAACCATATTCTAGCACCAAAGAGTGAGTGGTAGGAGATGGAAAGAATACATTTTATATAGAGTATAGATGAATAATAATGGTTTAGAATTAAGATGATAACCCTATGGAACACATTATGTAATAACCAAGTATATATTCATCAAAGTAGCATTACAAGGATACACCAAGATGTGTTTAAGGACATGTCTCAAGACATTTCCGCTTCCTTATCAAGGTTTAAATGGGAAGAAGGATGATGTTATGATGGCAAGGATTGGATGGGTTTAGATGTTTAAGTATGCTTTAGGATAACTTAATATAATCAAGGGTGGTTTAGGGTAAGTGTATGATGGTAAAGGATGGGATTAAAAATGTTGTAGGATGAGTAAGGATGAAGGGATAATTTATAATTCATGGGATTGAAATGGAGTGAGCTTGGCCCCTAAGTGTAGGGTACTTATAGACAATTTATTATTTTATGCATGAGTCTAAAAATTGGTTTTCATCATGATATTTTCCCAATGTGTCATAGAAATGGTTTTCACCTTTGGATGAATTTATTTCTCGTTCTATTTTTTTTATTTGCTCTCTTTTTTTTATTTTTGTCACTTCAATTACAAAAGTGTTAGAGATGCATGATGTTTACCATTATGATATTTAAGGTATGCACTCCATATATGTCTTCAATAACTTCATTAATTTCTAAGTTGGCCTCTTCCAAATTTACTAGGATATAGTCATAGCCCTTATGATAGAGGGTGTTACTAGGTAGGTGAAGCAGAAAGTATGTTAGATGAAGGATGTGTGTTGAATGCATGAAGGATTTGGATGGATGGAATTGTATTGGTCATAATTATATGGGTCATGAGACCAACAAGCTCACATGTATCAAGATTATAAGTAATTAAAAGTGGGATGATTTGGAAATTTAATGCTTCTATAATGATGTTTTCAATTTGTTATGAGGATCTATCTTGTAACTATGTTAATGTAAAGGATATATTAACTTACTCATCCATTGGTGCCATAGAAATATTTTCACCAATGTATTATTCATGATTTTTTTACTGGGATTTGGAATTGGAATGTCTAGTAGTGCCTTAAGGAGGTTTTCACTAAGGGACTCATATTTTTTATCTTCTATATTTTGATTTGGATTTTGATTGAAATTTTTATTTTGATCATTTGATAGTGCCTCAAATCTATTTTCACTATGGGGTGTGGATTTTATTTTTAGACTATAGTATTTATATTGATTTAGGTACATTTATTGTTCCTCAAAATATGTATATGTTTCTCATTACTCTTTTGTTAGGAGACCAGTTAGGAAGTATGAAATTATTTTATTATCATGGAAGTTAACTTTAAGTAAGATAGTTGGTCCCAATCAAAAGGTGCAAGATATTGGTTTACAAGATGGGAGACAAGAATGGTGATGTTTATGAAAGGAATGATGGCAACAAAGTCCTCATAGAGACTATGAACGAATCTTATTTTTATTATGGATGAAGTTCCTTTAGAAACCACAAAAGTATCACTAACATATTTATATTAACTTTCAAATGGTTTTTAGCTGATGTTATGTAGTCTAGAATTTACTTCAAAATGGATGGGTTCAATAATTCATTATTCATGGATTGTTTTATCTACAAGTACCTCTATCACTTGGGGAACATGTTGTGGGACGATGGGATATTAAATAGGTGATAAGGGTTTAGGTGTTTGGTCAAGAGGTGAAATTTTTGTCCAAGATAAGATTTTGGTCAAAAATGGGATCTTTGTCAAAAATGGGATCTTGATTAGAGATAAGTTTTTGGTCGAAGATTGGATCTTCAATAAAGATGGGTCTTCATAAAAAATGAATGGTAAACCATGGTTGTCAAAGTTAGGTTGATTAACTATGGATTGGATAAAAATGGATGTGTCAAAAATGGAATCTTGAGAAATGGATGGAAGGTTATGACCTTGACTTGACTTGGAAATGGTGTATCTTGAATAGGCCAAGGAAAGACATATTGACATATTTCCAAGATATTATTTTTAGACATGGATACAGTTGGATCTACCTTGATGTAGCCTTTGTTAATCAAATCTCTAATATAATGCTTTAGTCTCATATAATAATTTATAAAATCACCATCAATTTTGTGATAATCATAATATTCATTAGGTTTATACCACTTAGTTTTTAGGAGATTTGGATTAAAGTATTTCATGTTTAGATCTATGAATAATTTTTCAATAACCAATTTTTAAAAGAATACATCCTAAGGTTACCCTAAATGATTGAATTTTTTCTTAATTGGTATATTAATATCTTTGATAGGTTGGGAGTTTTGAAGTTGTAACTTTGAGGGTGGAGTGACATTAGATGGTAGGGGTGATATAATTAGATTCCCTTTGTTAGTATGATAGGGGATGCTAGAATCAAGGCTATAACTAGTGCAGGGGAGTCTTGTTTGTTTTTTTTAAATACTTTTACTAGTGGTAAGGTGATGTTGATGTTGAATGTTTTGGGATTCCCTAGTGTATAAATAAAAATATGCAGACTATGATTATGAATGTCAAAAAACCATTTAGAATACCTAAGACACTCTTGGGACCAATCTGGCCTAACCAAGCTCACCTATAGTAAATTTTACAAACTAGCTCAACCTAGCCTTTAAATCTTTTTTCCTTTAGTACCCAACCATCATTGGTTAAGGCAACAATCAATTATTACCCTTGGGAAATCCTAACCATCAATGTTTAAGGTGCACAGCTTGAACATTCAACATGCACATCACTCCATCTTGCCTTTTTATAATTAGTTTGTCCATATCCATATGTGAATTCATGCATGATCAAGTTTATTTTATAACAACATTGAACATCTTATTTAAAATATTTTTGATCATCTCCTCTTTTACTATATAAAGAGAAGAGAGGAGGAAAACTAGGGGAGAGAGAAAAGAGGTACACAAATCACAAAGAACAAGTAAATAATCATCATTAGCTTTTTATGCAGGTATCTCTTCATCAGTAATCATCTTTAGCTAGCTCTAGAACTTCTACAAGGTATCAATTATCAACCATAAGCTAAGTATATTTTTCTTGTTTTAAGTTTTAGTTATTTAGTTTTAATAATTTTGCAACTCCAAACACTCTATATCTACTAAGCATCCCTTGACCATTCTCAACCACCCAAGTACCAAACCTTTACCCTTGATACCTTTAAGGCTCTCTAGCCCTCACAACCATTAACCAACCTCTAGAAACCTACAAAATCTTTTTTTAACCAACCCATAACCTATTCTATCTGGAATCAATAAGCTATGAAAAATCCATAGTAACCATCAATGGTCATCCTAACCATTGATGGTCACCTTCACCTTCAATCCTAATTATCGATGGTCATCTTGACCACCAATGATCACTATGTAAAACTAGACACTCAAAATCAGAAAGTACAAACCACTTCTCAATCTCAATTAAACCCTATTTTCTTGACTTCTATTACAATACAAACAAGAAACAATACCGTAACCATACTTGGAATATATTTTGGATAATTTGGCATTCACCTTAATGTTATCTTGTTAATCTAAGCATTTTTTATGAATAGTATTTATTTCACCTAAATTAATTACTTTCATTTATGTTATGCAACCTTGTTTTATTAGCATTATTTTTTCTTAAAATGTGGAATTACAGCCTCTAAATAAGTCATGTGCTCCTTAGATCTAGCTTACTAGGCAATCCAGCTTCTTACCTAAATAATCAACCATTTCTTTAGTGCTTTCTTATTTTTAGGTCTTCCTCCCAAGACAAAGAAGATATCTTCAAAATCTTCTAATTCAATTCATGGATAACCAAACATGTTTTTCAACCAAACCCATATCTATTTTCTTTTCTCTCTTCCCTAGAACTTAAGATAAAAATTTAAATGAAACATTATGACATGCCCAGTGGGACATAAAGTCTTTACTCACACTTTTCTTTGCATTTGTATGATTTTATCTCTATTTTACTCATAATTGAAACTAAAATTTATTTTGGGCTTAAAATTAACTACATCCATTTCTTTATTTTAACATTAGTTCACTTTGGAGTAAAACATAGTAATCTTATCATATCATCACATTTGTTGCAAACACTAAACCAAATCACTTTCATCAACCAAACATAAAAAAATTAAGACAAGTACCAACTATGATTTCATCACCTAGTAGTAACCTTACCCTTTCTCGATAATCCTACTTAGAGGTCATTAACAAGGGGAGAACCAACTCAGCTCTCTGGCTAAGTATAAACTATAGATATCAATATAAATTGGCTAAGATTTTTGACACTCTTATCATTGTGGGATAGTGAATTGAGGTATTAGGCCCCAATACCAAGCCACATATTGATTCCAATATAGATTATTTTGAGCACCTAAATAACCCAAAACCAATAATAGACTGCTTTTATAGTACCTAATTTATAAGCCAACTTATATCACACTTTCTTACAACTTAAAGCATAAGCCAAAATCAAGATTAGAATTAACCATAGGATTTAACATACTTTCATGTGTGTTGAATTTCTTTGATCATTTTCTTTCTTTCTCTTTGTTTGAGTTGTGAGGAATCTAACTCTTTTTGGTAACCTTCTACCATCTTACCTTCACCTACCTCATCTCCATTACCCTTTCAATGGGGAGCCCATTTATATTCTCTCCAAGAGATCCTGACTTCATTAGAATCTTATAAGACAACCCTCTTACCTTAGAACATTACCTTGCATCAAGAGCCACTTATGCCCCCAACCCTACCTACAACCAATCTAACCTTACCTAAAATCAACCCAACCATGCCTATAACCAACACAACCTCACCTACAATAAACCTAACCTCACCTAAAATCAACCCAACCTCACTTACAACCAACCCAACCTTTCTTACAATCAATTCAACCTCAACTATAACCAATTAACAACCTTTAAACAACTACTTGATCATCACCTCAACCAACCAATAATTTTTCACTCCTTATTTGATCTTTGTCATAACCCACCTCAATTATCTCAACCTCAACAATCTTTGGGTTACCCATCCTAATCATCATATCAATTACCTCAACTGTATAAAACATTTTATTAGCTTCCTCAACCATCATATCAATCACTAGGACCCCATTTATGATAACCTTTTTTATCTCAAAACCAAGACTTGGTTTATCCCCTTTGTCATACCACCCATAACTATCAACCCAAAAAATATCAAACTAACCACTATCAACCTACCTTATCAACCCCATCAAATCTAACCAATGACTATCAACCTACCATATTGAACCAACCAAAGTTCCTAAACCAATCAACCAACCATATCAAACCTACCCACCATATCAACCATGTTAAAAATATCAAATTCATTAACCTCATCCAACTTCTAAAATAAACCTACCTTATATACCTTATCCAACCAACCAAACTTTAAAAACCTTACCAATCTTATTAAACTAACCAACCTCACCAAATCAAACCAATAACTATCAACCAAATTTTTCTAACCTACCAACCTTATCAAACATACCCAACCCATCAAATCACTCAAACTTATCAAATAAACCAAGCTTATTCAACCAACCAACTTTACCAAACCAACCAACTAGCTCGTAACCTCAAGAGCCATTGGTGCACCCTCTTCCTAGGTAGTATACACTGCAAGGGGAATCATATGCCTTGATCCTTGAAAAAATTTAAGGAATTATATCCTTAAAGTCCCTCAAATCAAACCCATCAATGTTTCTCTTCCAAAACCCATTTGGTTCATAGAGAATGAGTTTTGTATGTATCATCATAAAAATTGATATGTGGTAGATAGGTGTGGGTCTTTTAACATGATCATCCAAAACCTTATTGATCAAAAAGAGGTTCTAAATGATATTCTCCATATTGCCCCAAACTTAACCTTGAATGTCTTCAAATAATCAATAATTGAACCTCTTTCTACACCTATTATTGTGTAATTCCATGACCAAAGACATCAACACAATAAGGTCCCTTCATTAGATTTAATCCTTAGTGCATCTATAACTAGGGGAACAATAATCTAAACCCCAACTGATACACTTGTTAACTAAGTGCACCCTTTTTAACTTCCTTTTAAAATCATCACTAAGGAAGAATCAACCTTAAACCATCCGTTTGTTGACCAAGAAGAGCCTTCTCAACTCTCCTTTAAAACCATCATTAAGGAAACCAATCCACCTCTTCCACTTCCCCTTTTAATCGATCCAACCCAAGATCAAAACACATTGCCTATAACTAAATCCACCCAGACTCAATTAAAATCAAACCCATTAAATTCCTTTATAATCTGTTAGTTTTCATCTACCTAATGACATTGTCTTTGGTTTGATTCCCATTTGAATAGGGTCAAACATTTGTCACCTTACCTTAACAAAAAAACCAAAAAATTAAGCAAACCTAACCAATAAGTTGGATCAACCACCCATACTACCTCCCTCAACCAATAAAACCAACCTCTAAACTAAATCAATCAGCTAGGATCAACCCAAATTTTAATTCAACCAAAAGCAATTATCTATTAAGACAAATTAACATCAACCCTCCATTTAATATTTCTTAAATCTTGGCTACCCTTTTATAAATCTACCTACACCTCACCTAAGCTCCCTCATTAATATAATTTTACACTCTTATCCACCTCACCTTTATTTCAAGATAATGTTCTCAACATAATTTTTGGACCTCAAACCTATCCAAATTTGACCCAATAATGTTTTCCTTACCATAGCACCATAACGGTGATCCTATATGAACCACGAACTACAAACATAACCTAATAACACCTAAAAACTAATACCCCCTTCTATGGGTAGATGAAGTCATCTTCACCCCTCCTAAACCCTCTTATTAAAAAACACCTCACCTTGGGATCATTTTCCCATCTTTGACCATCCATGGAAAGAGTGAATTGGGGGAACTTTCCCTCCATATGGATTTAACCATTATCAACCCAACCTATAGCTTAAAAATTAACAAAAATAACCCTTGGAATTTTTTACTCAACCTATAAAATAACTAACCTATTTGGGAGTCACCTTCTCCCCAAACTTTAAAGAGTACCTTATCCATCAACCCAACCTAAACCAAGTGGTATACCAAATTGGGGAAATCCATTTAGACACCACCCAACCTATTTCGGAGTCACCTTCTCCTTAAAATTTAGAGAGTACCTTCTCCATCATCCCAACCTAAAACAAGTGGTATACCATATTTGGGAAACCCATTTGGATACCACCTAACCTATTTAAGAGTCACTTTATCCCCTAACCATTGGAGATTACTCTTCTCCACTAAACTATCACATAACCAACCTTACCATTTTTTCAACCTAAATCATTTCCATGTCTCATCAAGTATAAATTAACTAAGGGACATCTATCTCTTGATTAACATCAACCATTTATGCATGCATAGATCTAGGGCATATCAGAACTCAAAACCCTAAATGCTTTTGCATTTGCATCATGTTCTTTTGTTAAACCAAGTTCTTGGTCACCTTGGGTCTAGCTTAAGCTCATCCTTTGCTTTCGCACCAAAATAATATCCCTTTTTTAAGGGGAAATTGACTAAAACTAAATCGTGTGATTATCTTTCATAATCATCACCTAATCTTGAACTATGGTTACCATGGCTCTACCCATGGCATGATTATCATGGTACTTTCTATCTCTCTGAGATAAGTTCCCATGGTGATTGTCACCTAAACCTCTTTTCACCTATTAAACCTTCTTGTGATCTTAGTTTTACCTTCATAAAGGTAACCCCTTGATCATGTTTAAGCAAGTCTATGTCAATCTAAATCAAATAGAAGCAAAAGGCAATATCAATAGTTAAAAAATAAATCATGGAGCATTCTTAGAATTCATAAACTACTCCTTTGAAGGATATTAGTTGAAAAATTATTTAAAATTACAAAACATAAAGTGGAATACTCCCTTAAAGGATAGCTATCAAAAGCATTTGTACTAAGCACATAAACATAGACCACTCCCTTAAAATATGGCTGAGTAAAGCATTTATAAAAGCTAGTAATTTATTGGAAGCTTCCTGCATTGATCAAATTCCCCAAGCCTCTAAGAAAAATCAAAATAAGAAAAAGACCCATAAGCAAAACAAAAGAATTTTGAAATCCATAATAAGCTCTCATAAAATCAATAATCTTAAAAAGCCACAATTGACTCTCATAAGTAGACTTCCCACATCGATCAGTCTACACTTTATATGAGATAGAATTGTTGACACTGACTCTTTGGAAACCTATAGAAGAGGGGAATCCTAATAAGGTTCCATTTTCACCCATTTCCCATTTTCCAATATAAACAAGGGATTTTTAGCTTACTTTCACTACACGATCAAGCCACTTCTATTAACCAATGAACTAAAACCAATGCAATGTATGAAAGGGGCTTATGTTCATAAGCCCACCCATCTTATCATTATGGTATTTTCCAATTGGAGAGTTTATCTTACTCCTTTTACTTTCATAGCAACTTATCAAAATGTATATCTTCCCCTCTTAAGTCATTAATACCCATAATTAATCACTTTTCACCCTATCAATAGGAAATGGGGTACCCTTTTACCAAACCAAGTGGTACCCAAAATTAGGCAACCAATTTGAAACACCACTAACAATTGAAGATCACCTTTCTCCATAAGTTGAAAATTGGAGATCACCTTTCTCTACAACCAAACCTTCCATTTTTTTACCATTACCTACACTAACCATTAGATATCACCCTTCTCCACCAAGCATCACTCACCCATCGAGTTACCTTCTCCACTCACCCTGACCACCTCATCACCTTGCCATTGGTCTATTTCAGCCCAATTAGTGTACTTTTTTGTGATGATTTTTGCCTAGTCTTTTGACCACCATGACAACATTTCCATGTTGATCCTTTTGAATTTTTTACCACCTCATGCATATCAGACCTATTTTTGTATTTTTGGGATCAATTCTTACCTTAGATACTCATGACACTTGACCCATTTGTGTTTTACCTAAGAACACTTCCTTTCTTTGATACCTATCAAAAACACAAAAATTCTTAGAAGACTTGCATTTATGAGTATTTAAAATTGCCACACCTACTAGCAGTCACATGATTCACTTGTCACTTATCCTTCTTAGCACTGACCCTTATTTTTACCAACATTGGTAGCTTTATTCTTTACATGATATTTATTAATCACACTTAGTCACATTTTATGTGCAATTTTACATTTCAAATGATCAACCTCATGTTACTACTTCATGACTCACCATATACCATTTATCAAACCCTGATCTAATTTTGGTTTCACCTTATCAACTCCCACTTTGAGGGGGACCACCTCCTCCTACTCTTAGGGCAAATAGACCTTTGACCCATACTCTATTTTTTTTTTGTATCTCATTCACACAAGTTTCATAATAAAAAGGGGGGAAATGTATACACCATAAATATTCACACTATTATCTCAAATGTCAAAATTTCCCTTAGACTACCTAAGACCCTCTTGGGACCAATCTACACCAATCTAGCCTAACCAAGCTCATCCATAGTCAGTTTTACAAACTATCTCAACCTAGCCTTCAAACCCTTTCTTCCTTTGGGACCTAACCATCAAAAATTAAGGTAACCATCGATGGTTACCCTTAGGAAATCCTGACCATCGATGGTCAAGGTGCACCACCTAAACATTCAACATGCACATCACTCTACCTTGGTTTTTTATAATTAACTTATCCATATCTATATGTGAATTCATGCATGATGAAGTTAATTTTAGAGAATCTCTTGAACATCTTATTTAACATCTTGTTTATCCTCTCCTCTTTGCATATATAAAGAGAAGAGAGGAGGAAAATTAGGGGAGAGAGAAAAGAGGTACATAGATCATTAAGAACAAGTCAACAATCATCATTAACTTACTATGTAGGTATCTCTTCATCATTAATCATATTTAGCTAGCTCTAAAACTTCTCCAATATATCAATTATCAACCATAAGCTAAGCATATTGTTCTTGTTTTATGTTTTATTTATTTAGTTTTAACATTTTTACAACTCTAAACACCCCATCTCTATCAAGCATCCCTTGACTATTCTTAACCAGCTGAGTACCAATCCTTTACCCTTGATACCTTTAAGGCTCTCTAGCTCTCATAACCATTAATCAACCTCCAGTAACCTACATAACCCTTTTATAACCAACCCACAACTTATTCTATCCAAAATAAGTTATAAAAAATCCATAGTAACTATTGAAAGTAATCCTAACCACCGACGGTCACCTTCACCTTTAATCTTGATAGTCAATGATTAGCCTGAGCATTGATGATTACTATGTAAAACTAGACACTCACAATTATAAAGTAGAAACTACTTCTCAACCTCAACCAAAGCCCTATTTTCTTGACTTCTATCATAATACAGATAAGAAATAATACCCTAACCATTCTTGGACTACATTTTAGACAATTTCGCATTCACCTTATTGTTATCTTGTTAATCTAAGTATTTCTTCTAAAAAATATTTATTTCATCTAAATTAAGTACCTTTATTTATGTTATGAAATGTTATTTTAACAACATTAATTTATCTTAAAAGGTGTGTTAATAGCCTCCAAGGAAGTTGTGTACTTATTGGATCTAGCTTGCTTGGTAATCCACCTTCCTACCTAACTAATCAACCATTTATTTGGTGCTTTCTTATTTTTATATCTTTCTCCCAAGCCAAAGAGGAACTATTCACAATATTTTGATTCAATACATTCACAACTAAACAAGTTTTTTAACCACACCCATATCAAATTTCTTTTCTCTTTTCCCTAGAACTTCAGCTAAAAATTTACATGAAACACCTACTAATGAAGTGGGATAGAGAGGTAGCTTGATCTTGGAATGATGGATTTATTGGATTTGTGTTGAAGGTGAAAGTATTTAGATTTGGTGGATTTGTGAAGATTTATGTACATGAATCTATTTGGTTTGTGAACAAATGTGAATTTGATGTAGTTTGGTTCAAGTTTATGAATGGGTTGGATGCAAAATCAAATTATTGATTTTGATGTTTATAGAAAAGTTGGTTTTGATAGATGTAGTATTTTAAAGGTTGATTTGGATGGAATATATTTAAATTTAACTAAATTTGGGTTTAATTTGTGAATGGATTTTGGTTCAAAGATAGATTTGAAAGTGGTGGTGAAGGTGAATCAAAATTTTAATTTGGATTGATGCCAAGGTTGGAACTAGATGGATTGGTTAAGAATTTTGACTTTGAGTTTTGGGATGAATTAGATGCAAAATCAAATGATTGATTTTGATTATTATAGAAAGGTTGATTTGGAAAAATTGAATGACTATTCATGTTTGAATTTGATTCATGGATGGATGAGGATGAATATATATTCAAACTTAGATTTGGATTTGTTGGATGATTGATTTGATATTGATTCAAATATGTGTTTTAATAAAAATTGGTTGGATGGAACCCTAGGTTAAAACAAGGATTATTTAGGTTTGGATTTGTAACCAAATTGATCAAGGGATTGTTTTACATAGCCATGTGACTTGTAATGAGTGATGTTTTCTAATGAAATACTTGACTCAAAAATGAAAAAGACTTAAAATTAAACTCTAGTAAAGAAAAATACCAAAGTGCCTAAAATTTTGATTGTCAACTAAATGCTTTTGAATTTTTAGACAAATTTGGATTTAAGATATTTGGTACCTTTAATATTTAAAAAGACTTTATTTTAAATCAATAATAATTTAACACATGGTAAACACAAATAAATAACAAATAAATTTCTATTTTAAATAGTTAATGAATTACACAAAAAAGGTGGAAAATTAGGATGAAGGGTTGTGAAAAACTATTTAGCCTTCCATTGTCACTGATTCATCCATGCTCTTAGTCGTGGCTTAATATTTCAAGGCACTAATCATGGAGGATCCTACCATTCCCATGTCCCACTGAGTCCAATTTTGAGGGTGTGTAGAAATTTACTTCTTGATACTAACCACTAACTAATGCACCAAAATAAAACATCAAAAAGGTTATCCTAGGATTAAGGTATATATGAGCTTATCTAGGGGAAAATAGTAGAAGAAATTGATAGAGTAGATACACACTATTAGGTCTTGTCCAAAAGTTCCCAACATAGTTGTAAGGGTCTCAGTGTGTTAACAATCGACAATATCAAATTTTGAGTTAGTTATTGAAACACTGGGTATTAGAATATTAAATCCCCTCACATCACAATATGCTTAAAACACATAACTACTTAGGTAATTGAAATAATTAGGTCTCAATTTATATACCCCACTGGTAAACAAGGTTTGGTCTACTATGTGGTGG
The DNA here is from genome assembly GCA_037957365.1 of Torreya grandis. Lineage (NCBI taxonomy): Eukaryota > Viridiplantae > Streptophyta > Pinopsida > Cupressales > Taxaceae > Torreya > Torreya grandis. The sequence goes on from JARHVA010005144.1 coordinate 721,521, forward strand.
TGAAATCCATGGTCAACAGAGCCCCTAAAAAATAAAAATAAAACTAAATACCTATTTTTTATTTTCAAGTTTAATCACCAATGTAACATCAATGAAAGAGAATATGTAGATATTAATTGGGTAACATAGATTAATTATGAAAACATTTCTGATTTTCAAGTATCATTATCAATTTAATGCCAAGGAAAGAGCATATGAAAATTTCACAACCATAAACAAAAGATACTAAAATGAAAGTGATACAATTACTAAGAATTTTTAAAAATAAAAAAATAATATTAGTAACAAGAAAAATTGGCTTTTATATTAATTCTTTGTTGATCCTCTTTAGCAAGCATCCTAAAAGCAAGGTGTTAAAAATGTTTGTTTCGATAAGAGATGAGATAACCTTTAATGAACAAGTGAAAAAACATGAAAAATAAACAAAAAAATATTCTTTGTTATGAAAACACTATTACACAATTAAGGCAAAAAAGTGAAATTGAAAAATGACAATGCAAGAAAAACATATATAATAGAAAATAAGAAAACCATGTTTATAGAATGATTTCACTATGTATAGAAGTGATTTTGATATGATAAATGATGAATTAATTGCTAACCTAGATGAATTCACTATGAGAAAAGATGAAATCACTACGTAAATAAATGATTACCCTACATGAACTGATGATTTTGCTATGAATTTTTTTGATTTTATTGCAAGGTTTTATGATTTCACTATTTTAGGATGAAAACATTGTTGATTGTGAAAAATTTTATATTTTCAAATGAAATCATTGTTGACCTGAAAAAATAATATAAAACACAAAAAATGGAAAAAAAAAGGAACAATTTTGTTATTTAATCCTACAATTTTATTGCTAAAGCCTTTGAATTTATTGTTACATAGAGAAACATACATAGCTAAATAGAAAACTAGTTAAAATAACTTTTAGTCCATACCAACATTAAAATAAGCAAGATTAAATGTAAAATATAAAAATAAACAATAAAAACTAGAAGAGAAATGTTATCTATGTGCAAAACAAGATTAAAAATATGTGTGAATCATCCCATTGGGCATCCTTGAAATGTATGAACTAAATTTAGATATGTAAATAAAGTAAACTAATCCTAATCTAAGTTAAAATTTAGCTAATCTAGAGAAAGAAATAAATAAAACAACAATAAAAAATTCACACTTTGAATACAAGATTTCTCCATTTTGATGTATATCTGATTTTCTCTTTCATGTATGTGGTGCTCACTCCTCTAATGCAAAGAGATAATGGGTAGAATTTTGGTTTAAGAGGATATATTTTATTCACTTTGTATACAATATCTCAATATTCTATAATTCTAAAAGATATGATTACAATTTTGAGTATGATTGTGATTTCAAGATTTATGATGCTTGATTGTGATTGTTGAAAATGGAGATTTTCAAGATTATTTATAAACACTTGGAAAAGTATCCAATAGTGAAGGATCATTTGGAATTTTTTAATTCTTTAAATTATCAATAATGTAGGATGAGCGCTCACCCATGAGGATGGAGACCTTTTCAACTTGGTTGAGAAAAGAGTGGGGTTGGTTAGCTAACTCAACAAGATTTAGTCAATTTTATTGACAACTCAGGGGAGGAGTCATAAGAGGTGTAAAAATTTGTGTATTTGGTTGGGATGAGGGATAAAAAGGTGGGAGAGGTTTGAATAGGAGGAAAATCTACATATTAATATTTAAAATAAGGATATAAGGGTGTATAATTGACTTATTCAATATGTTAAATTATTTAATTATTTGATTTTGGAAGGAAATGTTATTTATTACTTTAAAAATAATTATTAATAGATTTAGTTTCATTTTGACACTAAATGAAATTTAGGTGTCTATATAAGTCAACCAAAATTCAAATTATAACCAAGTAAAAAATTCTAAAAGTCAACTTTTAAATCAAGTCAAATATTCTAAATTCAAACTTCTTAAGTCAATTTTCCAAGTCAAAATTCAAATTTAAACTTATAAAAAATTAAAGCTTAATTGAATTCAAATAAAATTCAAAGATAAAGTTTCTAAGGTGAAAACAAGTCAACCTTTTATAAATCTAATTTTTTAGTCAAACATTAAAGTCCAATTAAAAAATCAAGTCAAAAACCAAGATCAAACATTCAAATTTTAAAAACTCACTTTATTGACACATATCCTTTAACAATAAGTACTTGACATTCCATATTTTTGGGATTGTTAAAAACAAATGACTTGAACATATATATGTTTATTTTGACATCTACATTGACAAAATTAAACATTCCACTTTGACTAAAGAGTATTCCATAATTACATAAATATATGAATTGATCCAAATAAACTTTTCAAATATAAAAAAATTCATTTAAATTTATAAGCAAAGACTTTACATAGATTGAAATCAAATCAATTTTAGCATGCATAAGTATACATAAAGTGGGGTTTCATATAATTGATGAGTGGTCTTATGATTTCCTTGGATAATTTCAAAATACTGAAAACCCAAAAGATGAGGTACATCAAACTATATAGGAATGTGTGCCAATCACCATGAAGGAAATATGTAGTTATGTTTGAATAAAATAACTACACAAAAAATCAACTGATAATTAGGAAAAATATATTTTACAAAGATTCAGTCAAAAACCATAATCATCTAGCAAAGGGAAATGGAAACTCATTGAACCTTCCCAACATAATCATGCAATTATTGCCCAATAAAAAAACTAGTTAGATTTTAGATTCTTTAACATCTCTCTAGTTAATGATTTATTTAAAAATGCGTCATATGTGGATCAAAATCAACCACTTGAATAATAAAAAGATCCATTACCCAATACTCCATCAAACATAGATCCCTTAGATAATATTGAATAAACACCTCTAGTGAATCCATTACAACAAGATACAAATAATATGCAACAAACATTCCTTAATCCACATAAAATCCTTTATAGTTATCAACACATCCCTTCTAGTTCCCAAAAATCACCTTCAATTATCAATACTCCCTTTCAATTCTCAATAATTCCCTTCCACTTCTCAAAATATCCCTTCTAGTTCCAAACAAGTTCTTTCCAATTATGAACAAGTCCCTTCTAGTTCTCAAAACATCTCTTCTAGTTCCCAAAAAGTTCTTTTCAATTCTAAACAAGTCCCCTCTAGTTCTTAATGTCCCTTCCATCTCCCAATAATTCCCTTCTAGTTATCAATATGTATCTTCCAATTCCCAACATGTCCCTTCCAATTAACATTATGTTACCAATAATCCACCCCCATATAAATTTGTCACCAATCCATAATAAGTACCTTTCAAAATAAAAAAAGTTACTATTAAGATATAATCCATCCCTTAAAGTCAACAAAAAATTCATGTCAATAAATAATAAGTACCCTTCTAATAACATGTTCCTTTCCATTCATGATAAGTCCATTAGAAATAAATTTTTCCATATTGATAATAGATCCCCAAATTCAAAAACACATTTCTAATCAAATTATTGGTAAAAGTTAGAAATAAGTTCGCAATTAGTATTAAAATCATGGTTATAGTGTGAAAAAACCTTATATCTTGGCATAAAGGGTACCCATTAAAACATGTTTCATTACAAATCCTTCTATTTACCCAAGCACATAAAAACATGCACCTATTCCATCACATAATGTTTCCACTCTTCAATAATGGTAAGAGATAAAAGAGGTTTTTTTATGACACCAAAAATGCAATCAAGGAAATAAGTATAAGTTTGATGAGATATGCCCCCATCGCTTTGATATTAATTTCTTCAAGCACTTTTCCTACCTCACTTTAAGGCATGCAAATTCAAAAAATAAAATGGAAAAATGTGATTCCAAATAGCCCCTAAAAGAATTTTTTTATGGTTTGTCAATAAGTAACTTATATAAATGTTTATCTACTTTACTTATTTCCATGCAACTTAGGTGGACAAGCCTTGGAGTGGTTTCTCCATCTACTAATGAGAGCCATAATCACTTTTGATTACCTATCTAATAAATTTCTTTGAATATTCGCATATAACATAGAGCATGGTATGACCACAATTGACTTATGTAATTACAAACAATGGTGTGGGTAAATTTTTTATACCCACCTACATTTATGAACTCTACTTAGCCGATTTCCATATAACCTTCTATACAAGTAGTTAGAAAAAATTTCACTTCCAATATTAATGTAGAGCTATCTCATAATATAATGTTTCATTGTGATAACACATTTGTAAATATTATAGACAAGGGGTTAAAATTTTAAAATTCTCTTATAAACAAGGCAATATTCAAGATTTATTCTTAGATTCAAGCACAAGCTCAAGCCCTAGATCAAGCACATGCAAGAATGTATGAGAAGCCAAATGTATTCATTAGAAAAAATAATGTTGTATGAAATGGAGTAGCTAAATTAAGACATGTGAAAACATTTCAACCACCACCTATCCAAAATACTCTACCTACTCAATCCATTACATTACAAATACCATCTCCACAAAGAAGATAGAATCAAAGAATATTTTTCTCTCACCTCAATGAGCCCATGGAGGTAGTGGTCTAAAAGTAGGTTGCAGTAATATGGTCATTTGGAAAAATATAAATCCTATTTATGAAGTCCAACCAAAGCCCACATGGTATAGGGACAATGAATATTATGATTACCATAATATTAAATTCCATACAAATTACATATATCTACAACTCAGACACTTCATTCAAGACTTTCTTGAGAATAATGAAATTGAATTAGAGAATGTTGTTTCTACTTAAAACCAAAACATGAGTCTATACAAAAAAACAATTTATAAATAAAAATTCTAATGGTTAGCATAAACCAAATAATTAAAATCAGAATAATCATCCTTTAAATAATAAAAAATAGAATTAGGGTCATAATCAAAATCAGAATAATCATAATCAAGGACATCATTCCCAAACCAAACATATTGGAGATAATAATGTCTCATACAAATATAATTTTTTTTTGTGCTACATCACCAATAATTATGTAGCCAATATTAAGATCAATCCATGTCTATCATATAACACTAATAAATGTGTTACTCCTATTATAGGACCTTCAAATTTATACCCTAGTAACCCTCTTCTGACTTTAAATTGCATTATTATAAATCGATGTCCACAAGTTACCATTCTTAGTCCTACACCTCATCCTTCCAATTCAATTAATCCTTTTCTAAATTGATTTTTTAAATTAAATATTGATGTCTATGGGTTACATTCCAAGGTCCTTCATCACTTCCAAACAATAATCTAGTCTAAGGTCCTTTGCCTTCAAAATCCATACCATGTTCTTCCTCTACTGAGAAACAATATGATCATATGGAATAATTAAATAATACACAAATACAAATTTCTTTATAGATCTTTTGCATACATTTGAAGTCCAAAAATAAGTACTATATGAAATTTTGCAACAATCAAAGATTTTAAATGATTGTAATCCTGCCCAATTAAAAGCACTTATGGTTAATTTATCCCTAGGTTAAAACTCAAATTTTATGAAAGTGACATGTCATTAAATTCCATAATAACCCCATTTATATATAATAAGTCATTTCACATCACAAGATCAAGAAAGTTCTCATAGACAATGTTTTAGGTTCAAACATCACATCATTGAAATTGGTCAGGAATTTGGGGTACCCTTTAATAGATATACAACCAAATACCATCAATATTAAGACATATGGAAATATATAAAGTGAATAATAGGGTTTCATTTTCTTGTCTTTCCTTATTACGAATATCCTTCATGATACCCTTTTCCATATCATTAATTTTGAACTCCTGTACAATATGTTTTTTGTATGTCCTTACATCCATGAATTACATACAATACCTTATACATTACATCAATTTTTTAAATTTATCCATCCTAGAATGGAGGTTAATGTTCTCAGTGATTGTTAGCCTTACCAATATTTTAAACATTTGGCAGACAAATATGGTTGGTAAAACTATTTTCCTAACATCAATCGTACACCCAAAAAGGATAAGGATGTAGTTATTGAATCTCATAAGTCTAATTATATTTATCAAATTAACCTTGTATCCATTTCTCATGTTCCATCTCCTTAAATTTATTTACATTTCATGATTGAAGATAAAGGTCATGACACATATAACAATAAATATGCCTTCTACATTGCCAAATTTCCCAAGTTTCCCAAATATCATGGTAGGCCCAATATGGATTGGAATTATCATCAAAATGGACCTCCCATTTTTTTATAAAGGTTTTGTTGAATTAAGAATAAATCAATAATTTTGGGGATTCCTCATTGTATAACGATGAATTATCCTCTTGATATGAGAGCACTAAGTATCTCATTCACAATAAAAATAATGACACATAAAGATTACAAAGGAGAGGGCTTGAGGGTAAAATTTAAAAGTATTCTTGAGCTCATCTCCACAACTAAACATAAATGTACTTGGATATAAACTACACAGGGATGACTCCTCAAATCTAGATAATGACACAACCTTTATGTCCAATGAAGATGATCTTAGAAGTGACACAAAATCATAATATTGTATCTATGATGAGATATCCAAATCTAACCTATTTGATAATAATTTCATCCTTACCATCACAACCAGATCCAATTTCCCTCTTACCTTCCATTATTCAAATTAATTTATTGGGGCCAACAAAATCACATTATATGATTGGATGACTTTAAAAAAACAATAAATTTTATAATTCCTAGGAATTAGGGATGGTAAATTGATTTGAAATCACAAAAAATGATTTTAAATGACATTAGACCCTACTTCCTATGTTGGAAAGCATGCAAACTTATTTAGTCAATAAAAGCAAAGATAAAATCAAATAGTGAGGTCCATTAGTGAAAACCTATCTAAGGTGATTTTAAACTAGGGAAAAAGTAAAGATAAGGATGAATCCATTTGTGAAAACCTATTTCATGTGAAAAAATATAAGGAAGTTCTCTCTCTTCCATGATAAGCATATATCCCAAAATTTTGCACATTATATTTAATTTACATATTAGTTTAGATAAGTAAAGGACATTTGAATGGTTTGATCAAGATTTTCCTCAAGAATTGGCAATTACATTTCATGGGTGATTTTGATTCTTTTTACATGGGTGAGCATCATGTCCCATAGTCAGATAGAGAAGATAAAATCCCATTCATATCAACTATATTATAGGATGGTGTGGAAGACACCATAAAAATCAACATTAGTATCATATATGATCTTAAAATTGTCAAGCTTTGTGCATCCCTCATTGTAGAGGGGCATTAATTCATCATCATCATTCTTAAGGAATTCACTAATTTTTTTTCATGGTCTTATGTTGATGTGTCTTGGATAAATACATCTTTGGTCATAAACCATCTTGTTATGCAGGCAAATACTAATCCTATTAAATAGAAGTTATAAAAATGCATCCATGTATCTCCATCTTAGTTAATAAATAACTAGATAAATTTTTAGGAGAAGGATTAGTTATACCAGTTTATTATTCTAAATGGATTATAATATTTTCCTAGTCACTAAGAACCCGACCAATATTTTCCTATGTAGAGATTTTAGAGACATCAATAAGGCATGTACCAAAGATGATTTCCCATTGCCTAACATTGATATGATTGTGGAATCAACAATATGATATGAAATTCTATCCCTCATGGATGGTTTTTCGGGGTACAATCAAATTAAAATAGTACTATAAGTTCAACATAAAATAACATTCACCACTCTACAAGGAACATTTTATTATCAAGTTATGCCATTCAAATTGAAAATATATGAGTTACATATCAACATGTGATGATCATCATATTCCATGACATGATGCAAGACATTTTTGAGTATTATGATGATGATATTATCAATAAATCAAAATCATGTGCAGAACACTCAATAATTCTATAGTAATACATGAGTGACTTATTGAATATAAGGTGTTCCTTAATCCAAATAAATGTGTATTTGGAGTCACTTCAAGAAATTACTAGTCTTCATTATTTCACATATAGGTATTGAATTTGATCCTTCCAAGGTTAAATCCATCACATAAATGATGCCCCTTTCCAAATTAAAAAATTTGTACATGTAAGGAAAAATCTAGTCCATTCATAAATTCATTTCAAATCTTGTTGATTGATGCCATATTTTTACTCACATCTTAAAGAAGGGAACCTCTTTTTAATGTCATGTTGATTATCAAGAATTATTTGGGTATTTTAAAACTTATTTATTAAGCCAAATAGTGTTAACCCTACTTATTCTAGGGAAGTCACTATCAATTTACATTTTAGTGACTGAACATTCCTTGGGGGCACTTTTCACCCAACATGATGATCATGGAAAAGAAAATGAAATATATTATCGGAGCATGAAATTGGTTGATTATGAACATAATTATGCACACATCAAGGTGTGTTTAGATTTGGTGTTCACATCCAAAAAGTTACATCATTACATGTTGAATAAAAATACCATCTTAATTTCTAAATTTGATCCATTCAAGTACATTATGTCCAACAATGATTTGAATAGTCATATGGTCAAATAGATTATGCTGATAAAAAAATTAGATAGTAAATATACACATGATAAGGCCATCAAAGTTAAATTACTTTTAGACCAAATTATTAAGGCATATTTATCTAACACACATACTTTGAACGTAAAATTATTTAATGAGTGTATTTTTACACTAGATGAATCACATCAATATAAGTTGTATTACGATGGTTCCTTCACCTCTAATGGTTTAGGGGTATATATTATATTCATTAAGTTGTAGGGAGGTTTAATTTACAATGCATTTCAAAGTGTTTTTATAAACACCAATACTATCATATAATATGAGGCACTCATTGTAGGTCTTCACCTTTTAATACAAAGGAAAATTCAGCATTTGGTTGTCTATGGAGATTCAGAGTTGATTATCAGTCAGTCTATAGATCAATATCAAAAAAAAATGAAAATTGCATGTGATACAAAGTCATGGTTGATAGTATAAAACAAAATTTTTCATGAATTATTTATAAAATACCAAGACCTAATAACAAATTAGTTTATGCCAAGGAAACTATTGGCTATTCTAATGTACATGAATATAAATCTGTCATTGAAAATCTTCTCACACTAGCTTATGGTCATCAAAAACTATAATTGGTATGTGATATTTTTGGTCCTAATTTTCCATGGTACTAAGACATATAAACCTACCTCCAAGATCATATTATTTACATTAACTTATACATAATAAAAAATAGTAATTAATTAATAAAACATCATGTCACACTTAACTCTACTATATGCTCTATTGTAAAGGCTATGATGGGACAATAATTGATTGATCAAACTCAAGTGAATATAAATTAAAACTTAAATACAAAAATAAATGGATTTATGGGGCACACACTAGAAAAATTATCCTTGCCAAAAAATTCCTTCAAACATCATACTATTAGCCCATAATGGAATCAGATGCATGTGATTATGTCCAAAAGTGCCTTGTTAAAAACATGGTGATTTAATTCATTTTAATTCATAATAAATTCATCCTCTTACTTAGTATTTGTAATTTTCAACATGGGGGGTCAATATTATAATGAAGATAAACCCCACATCATCAGATGGTCATAGGCATATCCTATCTACCACTGATTATTTTAACAAGTATGTTGAGGAAATCCCTACCACTTACTAACCAGTAATTATATATATAAATTCATTATAAATCACATAATTTTTCATATTGACATTAAAAATTCCACCATCATCAATAATTTAAAGTCATCCAAGAATAAGGAGGTTAAATCCCTCTATGTATAATTTTATATCAGATATAGATGGTCAACTCCTTATTCCTCTGAAGGTAACAACCAAGTTGTGTCATACAACAAGATAATTATAAAAATTATTAATAATATCATCAATTATTTTGGCCATGATATATATTTAAAATTATTCTTTACCTTGTGGTTTTACCATATAAACATTTGCATGCCTATAGGTGTAACACCCTATTCCTTAGTCTTCGGATCTGAAGTTATTTTCCACATTGAGATGAATTACCTTACATGTTATTTCATTGAAATATATCATTGATGATGATGATGAGTATAAATTAAATCAACTAAAATAACTTGAACTACTATATGATAAACATCTAAATGCATTGAACCATTTAAAATCATATTAGAATCGGCTACACTATAGTAATAACAAATGCAATATTTAAAAATACTTTAGAGTTGGTGATCTTGTGTTGAAAGAGAATCATAAAAACACCAATGATAACTATGAAAATAAATGAAAATTTGAGTCTAATTGGTTGGTTTCATTCATTATCACAATAAAATATGGTTATAGAGCATACAAGTTGGCTACAATAGATGGGCACAAGCTAGATGATCCCATAAACATTATGCATCTCAATATATTTTATGCTTGATTTGTTTGAACATTATTTATGAGTTCCCTTGCTTGGGGGTACCCCTCGTGTGTCCTTTCACATTATCCATCACTCCATTTTCAATTCCTAAGTCTATCTTCATCATTTTCTCATGTTCTATTATCCTTATGATCCTTATTACGACCTATAATTATTATAGGTAGCTTCAATAAACATTTTAGTATGTAGTTCATATTTTGTCATCATTAGTTCATCTTGATAGGTAGAATATTAAAACATATTTGATACAAGATTATTTAAATATTTAATATTCTTTATTGACCAAATTTCACCCTAGGTCAAATTAGGTTAACCACCTTGCATTTTAAAACTTTTCATAGGTCCCTTCAAGGTTTGAAATGTTCACCATGGTCATTAGTGAAGTCAAATTACATCTTGAGGGTCATAAAATATGTTTTAAGCATTTATCATATTTGTTATTATTTCTTAATGCCCTTTTATACCACATTTTGGTCATTCTAAGGAAGCTATACATTTTTTCCACACAAGAACAAATGTCAAGGCTTAGGATAACATACCACATGTCAAGTAAATGTCAGAGACAGTTTTGAAATTGAAATGTTGTAGTTTCAATGTAAAAGAAAGGATATCAACTACAAAAAGGGTAGTTTTAGATGTTGTATAGATTGAGATGACTCCTTTGACATGTGTGAAGGTTTTTGTAAGGTGTATAGAGATCCTCATAGGTCATTTTTAGGTTTGTATAGTTTAAATAAATCCAAATTTGAGAAAATTTTTGTTCCTTTGTCATATCACTCTCTTGGGTGGGTTAAGAGAGGTCAATGATTTCCCTTTAGTACATATAAGGTAAGAAGATTTGTAATGAATGTAATTGGAGGATTTTAGGGTTCCCTATGTACTTACATTTCATGGTCATGGTTTCAATATTGGTGGTCTATGTTGTATGAACAACTAAGATTGTTAACACCTCAAAACTTCCTATACAACCCTAATAGCTTAGTTTTCTCATTTGATTACATTGGTATATGTGAAATAAGTGGTGTATGTATACTTTAAGAGCATTATCATCTTTTTCATGTTGGTTTCAATCTATTTGGCATGTATGGAAATGAAAGAATAGATATAAATATATCCTTGTGCTAGAAGTGAACACCATTGAGAGCTAATAATAGTGTTTCATCAGTTTCAAAGTTTATCATCCTATGAATGGATTTAGCTCAAGGTTAACATGTTTATTTTCAACTTCAAAGATCATGGTGATGGTATAAATATGATTCAATGGATCAATGGAAATGCAATCTCAAAACATTTAAAATCAAGTGAAGTTGAAGATTGAACTCACATGCATAGTATATAGTCACCTATAGGACTACGTAGGAGTGCTTATATAGTGGGTTGATGAAATATTTGGAATTTAGGGTGGATCCTTTAATGAGTTTATAAGATTGGTTTGAAGGTCTATAAGCCTTAAACAGAGTCAAAACTACACTCAAAACCTTTATTAAAACCTATGGTCAAGTCAATTTGAAGAAGGTTGAAAATGAGAAGTTTTACCTTATCTTATTTGAAAAAGGATCATTCTCTATAAAATATCATTTGTTGGTGAAAGTTGGTGAGGTATAAGTAAGCCTAATGACTTCATTTTTATAGCCTAGAGCTAGAGATAATGTCTTAACACAAGAGGAAGATTCTAAGTCAAGAGATATAAATGGTTGAATGATTTTCAAATAAGTCAAAATACTAATTGAAATGCTCAAAGAGTTATTTCTATTAATCAAAAATAACCTAGAACATTATAATGTAATAGTGACACATAGTGTATAGATTATAGTGGAATGGTAAAATGGTCTCAAAGTAGAAATGGATGAATTCATGTGTGATATGAATTTAATGACCTTAGGAGGAAAAAAAGAGTGAAGTAAAATAATCAAGTACATATCACCATGTACAATAATATCTTATACTCCTGAATGCCCACTTATAATCTGACTCAAGAAACACACTAGCCCTAAGTTAATGAAATATATATTTTGGATGGTGAGTAGAGATATAGGATGAAGATGAACATGTGTAACACAATCTAAAAATTATAATATAAAAACTTAATGAGATTATTATAGGGAAAGAGGAAATCATAGATTGAACTAAACTAGGTTTTTGAACCTCATACTTAACTAAAGTCTTGCACTCAACCATTGTCTTATAATTTAGTCTTGAGAACATGTGATGTTGAAGAGTCTAAAATCATGGCTAGGGATTGAAAATTGGTACATAGTGTCATTAATATTTTGAATAAACCTTCATGGTCTCACTTGGGTCAGACTAATAGGTTAAGTCTTCTATGTTTTGTCTCAGACCAAAGGCACTCCTTAGGCAATCCAACCTATAGACCTAATACATTTTGGGTAAAATGATGAAAAGGAAAGAAAATAATGATTATTGGATGATGTATAGGGTTTAATTATATTGTAAAAAGTTTTTAGGAACACCTAAAACCAAAAAGAACACTCAAAGGTGGTCATATACTTAGAAACACAGTCTATGCCTCTTAGGCCTAAAACTAGGCATGAACCCTCATGGTGTCTAATGTCTTTAATATGACCATATTATATTCCCAAAAAAATTTAAAACTTTAATGGGATAGTGTAATAAATATTGAACTTATTGGTTTGCAGAGAAAAACTCATAATTGGGTATTTTTGCCTCAATTGATCTCAAGAGTGTCTATAATGCATGGTAAGAACTCAATAAGCCATTTTATTTCACTAATATATGTACAAACAATGTGAATGGTGTCTAAATCACTTAGGTAATTTTAGGGGTGTCTTATAACTGAACTCAATGGCATTGGTTTAAAGGTTAATGGATTAACCTTTATGAATTATTATTAAGAAGCTGAATGACCTAAAACCCTCTAAAGAACCCAATGAGAAATATATGGTTAAAAATGCATCCAAAATGGTTAAATTAACTTGGAAAGTAATTTTAACCTACTTATAACTCTCCCAGGATCCCTACCACTCAATTTTTTTGTACTATCACTTGTATAGATAGGTCAAATTATCTATTTTCTAGAAGATTTGGCTTGAATTGAAGGTGTAGAAGGGAACATAAATGTGAAATTCATGGTGGAAGGTGTGTATAGATGTATTATAACTGATAAAACTAAATTATCACCTCAGTGATGAATGAATAGCCCTAAGCTAATATTTTTATTATAGGCAATCTTTAATATAACAGTGAGAAAGAAGGTGAATGCTAAGTTTGAGATGAGGAATGTGTTTTGAATATTTTTGAAGTATATATATGATATATGAGAGGATAAATAAAGTTTTAATAGGTGTCTCACATATATATATAATAAATATCCTTGAGCGTGTAAAAGTGAACACATTGACAAGTGTGTGAATTTAGGCCTAAAAGGCTAGTCAACACCTGTAAGGAAGTGAACAAGTGTCAAAGATAAGGTCATCAATTGAGGGGTGTATAATGACTTCAAAAATATTGTTTCGATATTATATATTAGGGAACATGTGTTAGTTAATTCTAATATATTTCAAGACAAGTTAGTAGATGCCTCATCAAGGATTTAGTTTCAAGAAAAGATAATAAATTGTCCTTACACCAACTTTAGGAGAATGTTGTACTTTAGACATGCACTTATCCAGGATAACCTCATGACCTATTTTATAAATCCTCTTGAATTTTAACTAATTTTGAATATTTGACACTTGGCATGGTGACTCTTCAACATCACTATTTCTATCTCCTTCATACGCCCTAGATATTAAAGCCATTTTGGCATTATAAACAATCCAAAATTGGTATGGTGAAGCCCTATTGGATTTAACATCTTATTTTACCTTTGAATAATGTTTTCTCAAGATGGTTTATTATTTAAAATTATTGTCTAATTATGTCAAGTAGTCTATTTAGATGACAAGTGATGAATGTTTTCTCCTTGCTTCCATTTTGCTCTTATATGTATTATGTGAGTATCATTTCTTCTAATAGGTATCATGAAGTGTATATGTTTTTCAGGTGTATTTTGAAGTGTGAAAGGGACTAACACTATTTAAGATCAGACCTCCTAGTTACCCATCTTTGGAATTTCATGGAAATTGACCTCCATGTATAAATACTTATGCTATAAGAACCCTTTATTTGAGATCAATTTTAATAGTCTACCTTCTTCATTTAAATTCATGTTTGTGGAGATATCTTTAGTGTATCACCTCCATTATTATAGGTTGATTTTATGTTTCCTTATTCCATTTTCACCCTCAATAATGATTATTCTATTTTAGTGTGTGAGCTTAAAAGATAGATCAAGGGATCTATCCCCTAAATCTAGAGGTTTACCCCTATTATATACAACCCATAGGTCTAGGGGTAATCCCATGTTTAACCAAATGTGGGGAGGTATGACCAACCTTCTCCTAGGGTGAAAAATTTGGTTATAATAGTATTTTAAATAAATTATTATGCATTCATCCTATCCTTTTTCCCATTGTGTGTCTTCTCATCCCTATTTTTTATTGAGTGGTAGTCCCTTCATATCATTATTTATTATTGAACCTATAACCAAAGTTGTTTTCTCTTTGCTAGATGGTTCCTTGTGCATTTTTTATATTCCCATGTATAACCTAATTTTGTAATACTCATGTATATATATTATTCCAAAATTCATCTAAAAATTAGAAAACCCAAAATTCTTATAAATTATAAAATCCAAAAATCTAAAAAACATATCCAAAAAATCTAAAAAAGAGATAAACCGACAAACTCGTTTAGTTTACCATCCTATTTTCTAAAGGTTTTTTCATAATAGATATTTTTTGAGTGGAAATATTTTTTTATGATGTGGATAAACCCATTTGAATTAGAACATTTCAAGGGATGGATAATCTTTTCCAAATCATGATTTTCCCATCAAATTTAATCCAATCTAATCATCATTCTAATTTTGATCATCCAACTTCCCTAGGTGTTTTCATATGTCTTGGGAGGGTACCATTCATTTAATCATAATAATTATAATAAATTTCATCATTTATCCATTACAATATTAATTTTTAGGATAACCACATCAGCTAAACGTCCACATAGACTATGTAGGCAACACTTAGATACATGGGGTATTTTGGTTAGCTCAATTGCCATCATTTTAATCTTCATCATTCCCCCTCTTTGACATTTTTCACTATTAAATTTAATTTTTAATAAAATTATTATGATTTTATCTCCTACCCTATTTCCAATTTTCAAAATAAATTATACTACACTCTCACCATTTTATGACTCACTTCTATATTTTCTTTGTCAGTTTCATCTATCAAATTTTCATCACATTCCTCCCTTTTTAGGAGAGCTACATTGGTCGAAGGTCCCCATAGACTATATAGATACATGGGGTATTTGGATTCATCTTAACCACCATCATTCCCATTTTAATCACCCCCCTCTATGACATTTATCAATATCAAATTCATTTTTTCTTCACATTACAAGGTTTTTATCTCCTATGCTCTCACCATTTAGCAAGACAAAATATAATATGATCACACCATTTTATGAGCCATTTATTTGTTATTTTTTAATTTCATATATCAATTTATCATCACATTCTTCTCTTATATGGAAAAATACATTGGTATGAGGTCTGCAATGGATTATGTAGGTAGTAATTAAATACATGGGGTTTTTGGGGTCAACTAGGCCACCATCATTCCCATATCCATAATCTACCTTCTTTCATATTTATCAATATAAAATTCAATCTTTCCTCAAATTATTATGTGTTTATCTCCTATGCTCTTGCATTTTTTGAGATAAATTATACTATGATCTCACTTTTTAAAAGTATCTTCTATATTTATTCTCTGTCTGTTTAATATATCAATTTCACATCTCATTTGTCCCTTTTGAGGATAACTACATCATCCCCAGGCCCATGATGAACTATGTAGATAGTGCCTAGTTGCATTGGGAATCTAGGGACAATTTAACCACTTATTCCTTATTCATCCATTACTCCTTTTTCAATATTCTTTTACAGTATCCTATATAATGTTCCCTAGACTTAGGGGGAAAACACAAAGAGTAACACCTTATTACTACATGCTTCCAAGGATGTAAAATTGTGTGTTTATTATTTTAAGGTGCATGTATTCATGTATGTATGTATGCATGGAATAATTTATTGCTATTTTGTGTGTTTAGTTAATTGAATTTGTCTTGGTTTAATGAATTATGTATTGTACTTAGGTCTTGATATTTTATATCTTGATCTATGGTTATTATATTTTTTATTTGAACTAGTCTTTATGTAAATTTACAATAATGTTTTCATGATTCATTTTATAATTATGATGCATATTGTGATGTGAAAAATTAAAAATAAATTGGTTAAGGTTTATATATAATTTCAAATAAAGAGAACCCATCCCCCTAAAATACCCATCAACATGGATAAGCTTCTCATGTGCATAGTCAAAACATCAACACATTTTCCACAATTTAAACAAAAATTTGAAAAATATGGATATGTGTGTGTGTGTGTGTTATAATCATGACACACACACACACACACACAAATGAGCATGGTAAGAGAGTCACATACATTTTACATCATGATTGATATCAATAAATCACATCAAATCACATTATAATCAGTGTTAAATGAAAAGAATTCATCACATTTTCTATCTAGATAAACTACAACATCATCATTAAAATTATAAAAATAGAATCATGGGAAAACATACATATTAAAGACATCATCATAATTAGCACATCCACATCACACATCATGAATCAATATTAATTAATCAAAAGTTAAATCATATCATCAAAATAATATTAGAGTCCATGTACACCCTATAATCAAAATGAATGTATATATACATCTCAAAACAAGGTTTATACATGGAAAATATAATCATTTAATAATTAAAAGTGTAGAGATAACACTAAAAAATCAAATCTGACTATGATCATCTTGTAGTGGTGGTTGTGATATCATACCCATTATTGTGCAGATTTATTACCCAGTTACTACTAGATTCTTAAGTCTAATTAACATTAATTGTCAACCTAGGGTACATAGGCTTTTCAAGGATGTTAGTACTATATATGCATTATTTATCCATAGATTATCTTATTTACTAGTTGTATTAAAATGAGCTTATACTAAATTCACAAGATAGTTATACTTGGAATTTATTATAACATAAATATAGAAACACTTCACACTCATGAATCACACATGCATCACAATTTATATAATCAAAATAATAATGAAATCCACTTACACAACACACTTAAACTAAGGAGGGTTAGGATATTCATTGCAACTCCTTTCGAGGGGGCCCTTCCTTGTTTAGAATTGAGATCCAATCCTTCTCTAAAAGACTTATAAAAACTTCTTACAAAATCAGCCTTCTCATTACTCAGATCTATAACAATTAAAGATTTCTACAAAGGATTATAATATTTAGAATGCAATGACTTCTAAAATTCTACTAATTTTTTATTATCTATTACCGATCTAATCTAGGTTATGCCATTAAATACATAATGCAGTTTATTAGTTCCAACAAAGAACACTAAACTAGGAAAGATACAAATACTTTGGGAATTACCCTAGTCAACCTTCATGTGGTTGGTAACTAATCTCACTTGTTTTAGACCTAACTAGGTTAAAGACAATATATACTAGTTTGTTGTTTTACTTTTTTTGTCTCCTTTCCATTGTCTACCTTATTTATCTTCGGCAGCACATCCAAGACTATTTTATTGTGAGGAGTATATACAATAGCTATGGAAGATCCTATTTAATCATCCACTTGGTTCTTAAGATAGATATATGTTTCCTTAAGAGTTAATCACATATTATCACAATAATAGTACTATTCTACATAGTGGTTATATGCTCTTATAGTTGAAAGCCTGTAGTTGTTGTAGGCAACCTATAGGTGAAAAATAGTAGTTGTTATGGGAAACCTACATGTGGAAAACAATAGTTGATATAGGAACCCTACAAGTGGAAACCAATAATGGCTACAATCACCCTCTAGGTGGAGGCCAGTAGTTGCTATGGGCACCCTACAAGTGGAAGGCAGTAGCTACTATGAGTAACTTATAGGTAGGATCCAACAGTTGTTACAGATAACCTATAGGTGAAAACCATTTTGTTGTGGGTTTCTCTATAAGTGTTGTGCCCAAAGATGATTCATGCAGTCTTAAGTTACCCTTCAAAATTTTATTAAATAAGGTTACACAATTATAATCTAATCAAAGAAAAAACATCATTAATTCATAACATATAATGCATATATAAATATACACATAAAATCATAAATTCTTTCATTCATTTGCATGCGTCATGGATGGTTATGGGGATTTACATAGAAAAAGATGTATACTAGGTATGGATGAGGTTATAAAATAAAATAATTAGTGGCCTTATCACACCCCCTACTTAACCTCTTTCTCGACCTCGAGAAAGCCTTAGCTACATTTTGAAACCATAGAATTTTTTGAAATATAAGGGCTCACTGTAGCCCATCCCTTTAAAGATATAGAAACCTTTAACATCATCAATGTTCTTCCATCTTTTCTTCTCTACCTCTCTGTCAGCTAGGACCTCTCCCTCTTAGTTAAGAATTATGAAACAAAACATAAGTGGTTTAAACATCAACCCTGATCATTTTATCATTCTCCTCTTGACAAGATAAATATACATATACACCATATGTATTCCCTCCCTAAGGTTTTGAGGGGAATAAGGTTCCTTTATTTTCAAATCATTAGATATTTCTACCCATCTGTGAGAATAAGAAACAAAAATTTTCTTTCCATATCCCTATATAAGACTCAAGTAGTGATTATAAACCTCTACTTGTTTCCTTGTGCCACATGATTGTGGAGTATCTAAGTTTATGAAGGAGATCCATTCATTTATTATATCTTCTAGATTAGTTGATTCATCCCTAATCATTAATGTAGCTTATTTTTCTTTTTCTTTTTCTTTTACTTGATACTCCTCCACTTGTTTATCTATTGTTGTTTAATTAAGGACATATGAAGTAAATGCATTTATATCCCCCAAGTATATATTTGGATTCTTATTTGTATCATGGGGTAAAACATATTAGTGTATGTAAAACTCACTCTACTGTGCTTTGAGATTAGGGTCAACATGTTTATAGAATTTAAAGAAATATTTAGAGTCACAAATCATGTAGGAATAATCATTATAGATCCTATAATATTTGAATTTAATCCATATTTATTCTAAGTATAAAACATACACCCTAGAATGTGATCTGCACTCCATAAACAATTCAATGGTTTCATGCATTTTACTAATCTTTTCTTTCAAATAATTGATCCTAATTTTAGTTTTTCTAGGATTTTTTTAAGTAATTTTATTGATCTCTTATTTAAACATATACCTTAAATATTTATACCAACTCCTTGTGGTAAGTTTAATCATCAATAAATTTATCTTTGAGAAAATTCAAGAGGTCATCAATTTTTACTAGCCTAATAACTGAAAGATCCACATCAATTACTTCCTCTGCTATAGGTATTTTTACAGTGGTCAATGGAGGAGAAAATATATTATGGAAAGGTATCAAATCCATATAATTATCTTCTAGAAGTTATTTTTAGGGTACAACAATTCTATCTATGGGAAAGGTAGATGAAGTTGCTACATGCACTTTAAAGGAAGTTATTATAGGTTCCTCCAATAACCTTTTTTTTCATAGATGGTTCTATAAATTATAATACCCCAAAAAATGTTTCTAGGCATCTCTTACCTTTCAACTCTATTATCTCATTCCTTAAGAGTACATATTTATTTCATGTCTTGTTATAAGGTTTGGAACTCCTAGTCATGAAAAACTACTTCTTCCATATTCTTTTCTTCAATCAATTCTTCTTCTTCTATAGGTTGATATATCATTCTCATCTCTTATTATATATACCTAATGTGTTTGAGGAGATCTATGTCTTCCTCAGTGAATTTGGGTGGCTTAGGTGACTATACTTCTTCCTTGGTAGGTTCCTCTTTATTATACCATTCTACAATATTAAACCCATTAGAGGTCTTTCAAATCCTAGGTTATTTCTTTTCCTTTTCATCTTCATTGATGTCTATGGGTGAGGAGGATAGGTTTGTATTCTATTTATTAATTCTATAAGATCTCATAGAAGGATGTCTCTTTATTCTTGTTATAGAGGGTTTATTTTCTTTAGTTTTCTTCTTCTTTTTATGAGGGGTAGTTATTGGAACTTATTCTTCCTATGTAGTAGTTGATGCAAGAACTTCCTCTTCCTGTGAAGGAACCATGGTGGAAGAATAAATCCTTGGTGTGGAGATAATTAGAACAATGAGAAAAGGAATATTATATTTAGTTTGTGTAGATGTATTTTTCCTCCTCTGTGTAATGAGGTATGACTAGTTTCATTCTCCTTCTTCTACATATAGTAGTTTTAGATGAACCTTCAATGGCTATGGGCTATCTAATAACACTAGTGCATGTAGTACCTTATTTTGAAGTCTATTGGGCCTAATATTTAGGATATTTCTTTTCATTATTTCCCTCTTCTTGTTGAGGTTTGCTAGTCTTTAGGGTTAGAAATTATTCTCAGTTGAGGTTAGGTCTAACAATGTTTATTCTAGGTTTAGCTATCAACCATATCAAAAAATGATGAGATAGGGCTTTCTTAAACCCATTTTGGTATTCTTTGGACATATTTTTTTTAGAATTTTCCATAAGTGGTTTTCAACATTAATGGTCCTATCATGCCTTAAGTGATTAAAAAATTTAAACTTGAGAGTATAAATCAGAGAGTACCTTCCTTCATAAGTCATATATATAATGATGTATGAGGATACTTATTTTTATATTAGGGGTAGGTTGAGTCTCTCCACACCACCTTTCTTCAAAATTAGACTTTTATCTCCCTAACAGAAGTGTTTCCTGACTTCTTGACCTTTGGGTTTGTGCTCCCAATTTTCTCTTATACTTGGCAGCCCAATTGCCTAGCTTACCAGTTGTTTAGTGACTAGAAATGTAATGCCATATACATTAGATTTATCTCTTGTAAATGACCCTAAAAATTACCTAGAAATGAATTATAAGAAATGCTATAATTTCTAGATATAAGTGGTCCATCCAACTCTGTTGAAGATAGCCTAGCTAGTTGGGTCTCCTTGAAGTTTTCTATGATCTATGGGTTCTTGTCTCACAATTGACCCTCCCATTCTAGATAGTTTTATATTTTTGATGACCCTTTTAATTGATAATTATGAACACACTCAATTTAGTTTCTGGAATTCTATTTGTAACAAAGCAAGTTTTTTCAATAATGGTGGTTTGTGGTTGTCGGTTGTAGCTAATGGCATGCTTCCATTTTATTTGAATGGGTTGTACTCATAAGTGAAAATAATAAAATATATTATTTTCCCCATTGATTTTATAGTGTCATCATATGCATTCAATATACATGTATGGACTATCCTAGAGTACATGGAATTGATTGCCCATAACATTATCCCCCTCCCACGTGAGGTGTCACTTGTCCCCAAGTGATGTGGAAAGATTAGGATAGGGTCATGATGAGGGTATGAGTGTGAGTAAAAAGATAAGAATTAATAAATGACTTCTTAATGATTAAATATGATTTTCAATATAATACATGCTATATTAAGAATAAAATTTTCTTATGACCAAAAGATATGCTATACCTTTTTAATGGTTTGCCTAGGGTTATGTAGAGGAAAGTTACATGTGAGTGTTTATAGGAATATAATTATTATATTAGTAGTTATAATTTGACTGAAGTGACTCCCTTGAGTAATCATGAGATAACAATATGTTAGTCTTCCATGATTCCCTGCATGAAATCATGACAACCTACATGGAATTAGATTAGGGTCTTGTAGTGGGATGATAGATTATTTCCCTCATACCACAAGGTTGTCACTATGAGTCTTTGTGTTATCCAAGTCAAGTGTTGTATGAATATGGAAGAGGGTAGATGAGAGTTTTACTACTTTGTGATCTTCCTTTTCATGAGCTTGCTGATGATTTATCTATGAGCTTGCTATGGATTCTATGCCTAGTGAAATTTTCCTTTAGCAACTAGAAGGGTTTTCAAACTTAGGACCTATTCTCTAAAAAAAATCCTAGATCTCACTATTTGACATAGTGAAATCATCTCCATAAAATGACCAAAATTTTAAAGTGGTTCATGTGTGTCCCTATATCCATAAATTCTAGTTTGCAACACTCCAAATAGAGATTATAAGTACATTCATTTATTGTGGCTCTTACCTTGTTATTAAAGGGTATTATTTTATCAATGTTTTGACTTTTTTCTTTAATCCTCCTTCATCCCCCCTCTAGTTTTTTTGGTGTCTTCCATGTATTGCTCAAAATCTCATAGCCAAAGCTAAAGCTTAGATTTTGTGAAGAACTAACATGCATGCACTAAAGAGGTGTATATAGGTGTTAAGATGTACCTAAAACAACTATAGGTGGAACCCATAGAAACTACAAAGTTGTACCCAACTATGGGGAAGGCACCCATAGCAGTTACAAAATAACCCATAACAATTAGAGGAAGATGAATAGTTTTTATTAGAATGATTATTTATTTTTATTTTTAGTTTTTACCCTAAATAGCCAGTAAGCTAATTTTATATTTAGGCCCATTTTATAGTTTTGGAAAAATAATAGGCTAGTTTTCTAACCAAAAATTTATAAAAATTCCCAAAAAGGTTTTTCATTGTTGGGTTTTTTTTACTTTGACTACTATCTATAGTAAAATATCTATTATAGGTACTTGCCAAGTTAGTTGTGAGAGTGATTAGTTAAGGACCATGTGAAATCCTTCTTCATATGTGTGCTGGCTAGTTTTCCATTTATCTAGTGAGACATCATGTTGATCTAGTACATCATTGTATCTATTTTATAATTATTTTGATATGTACTTGGTATACTTCTCCTGAGTGAGTGGATTTTTGTATAACTTTAGTTTGTGGCCATTGACTAGTAGATGGAGTCTTACTAGATTAAGTTTTTGGAGTTTTACTTATCCATCGTCATAAACATATTCAATATCAAATAGACCAAGCCATTTTGTCTAGAGTTTACCCTTGTGATCCTTATATTTTGAATAAAAAATAAGGGCCCAATCTCCTACATTGAATTGCCTAGTCTTAATGTAACTTTCATACCACCCAATCCACTATTGTTATCAAGTTTTTTATTTTGTAATGCTTTCTATCTATACTAATATAAGACATTTAGTTTCATAAGCCTTTTTATCTATGATTAAGATATATCCATCTCAAGTTATAGTGTTTTCTATAAGGTCTTGTACTCAAATTTAATTAGTAAGATAGGTTTATTCTCATAGACCAAATCATATGGGGTGAAGCCTATAGTGGTCTTCCGAATGATTCTATAAGCCCAAATAGCTTTAGGAAGTCTATCCTCCTAATCCTTATAGAACATACTAATAGTCTTGGTCAAAATATTTTCTAACTTCATGTTGGTGACTTCTACTTGTCCTTTGAATTATGGATGATATAGAGTTGATTTATTATGACTAATCTCATATTCTTAGACCAAGGCAATAATTAAACTAGCAATGAATTAGGGTCCTTGATCAGTGACTATTTTTCATGGCACACCATATCTTGGGAATATTTTTCATAAAGGAAAGCTGCCACCTTCTCATCCCTGGTGTGTGTAAAAGCCTTTACTTCCACTCGTTTAGTGACATAATCAGTACATACAAGGATGTAATATTTATTATTGGATTTTGGATCATAAGGTCTTACAAAGTCTATTCTCCATTTTTAAAATGGTTTAAACACCATTTGAGGATGCAAAGGAATCTCATCTAAACATGTGGGTCTCCCTATATGCTGACATCTATCATAATGAAAAGTATATCTTATTGCATCTTTCTAGAGTGAGGGACAATAATATTTTATATTCAATATTTTTATTATTATATGTTTGGCTATAAGGTTATATCCATAGGGTTCATCATGGTAGGCTTTGAGGATAACTATAATTTAATTTTCTTGTAGACATCTTCTAATGATGGAGTCAGGCCTAATATAGAAAAGGAATCTGGATAGCCATGAATACTTGTCATTTTTCTAAATCAAATCTCCTTTTTTATTTAGGGAGGAAGTGATGTGGAAGTAACCCTGTTATAAGGTATTTATCAATATCATCATACCAAGGTGTGTTAAGGGTGAGGGAGAACAAGTGCTCATTTGGAAATGAGTCATCCACTATGGTATCTTTTTTAGGGAATTTTAGTCATGATAAGAAGTTAGTCATGACATTGTCCTTACCAATATTATCTATAATATTTAGATCAAATTATTTTAATAAGAGCAACCATCTTATCACTCTACTTGAGATAGATGATTTATTCATAAGGTACCTAATGGCTACATGGTCTGTATGAACAAAGACTTAATACCCTATTATGTAGTGATGAAACTTATTGATAGCATAAACTACTACTAAGAACTCTTTTTTAGTGACTGTGTAATTTAATTCTACTACTTGTAGGTTCTTGTTTACAAAATATATGGCATAATTTAGTGATCCCTATTTTTTTCCTAACATATCTCCTAGGGTAGTATCTAAAGCGTCTATGTGAATATGGAAGGGAAGATTCCAATCAGGACCATGTAAAACAGGGGTGGTGGTCAATAATTCCTTCAATTATTTGAAGGATATATCATAGGTAGGTGTCCATACAAATCCAACATTTTTAGTCAAGAGAGTGAATAATGGTGCTTCTACTTTATTGAAATTGTTGATAAATCTCTTGTAGTAACTAGAATGTCCTAAAAAATCCTAAAAAACTCTTGACATCTTTTTATTTGTTTTTTATGATGCTGATTTTTGTAGGGTCAACATTAATTCCTTCAATAGATACATGGTGGCCTAGGATAATGTCTTCTATCATAATCATGTAGCATTTCTTATGAATTAAATACAAATGGTGTTCTTAATAGTGTTGTATCACTTTCTCCAAGTTCTTCAGGCACTCATCAAATGTTTCTCCATAAATAGTGAAGTCATCCATATAGATTTTTACACATTCATTGGTCATATCTGCAAAGATACTTAGGACATCCATTTGGAATGTTATAGGAGTATTACATAGCCCAAAAGGTAATATAACATAAGCATAATTACCCTAAGGACAAGGGAAGGTGGTCTTCTCCTAGTCCTCAGAAGTAATTCTAATCTAGTTATAACCACTAAATCCATCCATAAAGGAAAAATATTTATTTCCTTTTAGTGTGTCCAACACCTGATCAATGAAGGGTAGAGGAAAGTGATCATTTTTGGTTATTGTATTAAATTCCCTATAATCTATGCACACATTCCATTCTCCATTTTTATTTTATACAATTATTAATGATGAACCCCATTCACTATCTAAGATGGGATACATAAATCTAATGGTTAGGATTTTCTACAATTCTATTTTGACTATTTTTCCAAGAGCTAGATTCATCCTACGCTGTGGCTATCTGATTATTTGGCACTCTTATTTGATATAGATATGATTTGTGCATTTTTTTAGGCTAATTCTTTGCATATCCTTGTAATCCCATGCAAAAAATCATTGGTTTACATGCAACATACTTACTAGGCACTTTTCCTCATTTGACTCCATCTTGCTATTAATAAATAATGTTTTTCCTAGAGAGATTTCAATTTTCCATGAGAGTGATTTCATCATTTCTATATTTCTAATGGATATAGTTTGGCTACATCTATGAGGTAGTAGCTGGTGGAATATTTTTTATATAGATGCATCAAAATTATCTTCTTCTTAGAGGCTAGAAAATGGGCACTCAACATATTGTAGGTGGTTGAGATCTATAGAATGAATTTTGTAATTATTCTGGAGAATATTGGAGAGAATTGTATCTTCCTCCTAATCAACCAAGGTGCATGCATGGTCTATGGTGAATACAAGAATGAAGGGAAGCTATTCTATCTCATCTTCTTCAGCCTATAATGTATGCTCTAGTGTCAAGGATGACTATGCTGAAGGATAGAGGACAAGTTTCTTAGTGTGGTTATCATTGGATGTTAACATTTTATCTAATTTATAGCTGATGAAGGTATCAACTATGGTAAACCAAGGTCATCCTAAGATAAAAAAGTATATACGTAAATTAGAGTTTGGTTGTAGCATAATGAAATCTATAGGATACTCTCAAGAATCTATAGTAATGATAATATCTTCAATGACTCCTTTGAGTCAGACTATAGACTTGTCAGCCATTTGCAATATTATAGATGTGGGATGAATATTATTCAACTATAGTTTGTTCATAGTTTAAATTATCATTACATTTATTGTAGTTTCTAGGTCTATCAATGTATTGGGTAGTTGTGGTCATGGATCTATACTATTACTACTAGGCATCCTAGATTTAAATATTTATTTGGTAAGGTGTTTCCCAACATAATGTCTACTAGCTAGCCAATCACATACACTATATTGAGATCCTTATTCTTCCTTATAGGTTTTTCTAAACATAAGTCTCTAATAGCTTTGGAATATATGGATATATCTTTGATGGCTTAGAAGAGAGGAATTTTAACACATATTCTTTAGCTATCTAATGAATTAAAATTCAAGCTCAGTTACATGGTGCTAAAGGCTAAGATATTCTAGAAATGGTGGGGTTATTTCATCAACAACTTTATTTATTGGTTCAAAGAGTTCTTGTGTTGGTGAAGGTGGGTTAGCATGATATTTTGAAGTTTCTTGATCTAACTTCATTATTATGGGTGGGGCTATGGGTGATAGAACTTTCCTTGAATGTAGGTGAACTTTATGGATGTTCACCACATATGTTGGGTACTGAACATGTTCAATATTGGATGTCAATTACACTAAATTACTTTCAAGATTCTACATCAGCTGGTTAGGGAACTAGTTAGACTTGGGTGTAGCTTGTGTATTAGGCATAAGATTAAGAGTTGTTATTGTTGTGAAGAGAATCCTCCTTGATGGTTTCCCTAGGGTTGATTGGGTCTCCAAGGATGATCCACTAGTTTGTGAAGGGTGGGTCTTGAGGTGGTTTCTAAGCTTGTATCCAAGGTGGGGATACATTTTATGGAGGCTAATAGGAGGTAGTGCGGTAGCCTATCTAAGGTGGATACCAGCTGGAATTAGTAGGTGAGACGTTCATCCATAGACTAGTCTAATTATGAGTAGTATTTGCAAATTATGAATCAAAGGAGGTAAAATTTGTAAAAGGTGGATTTTATCTCATACTTAGATAAGATGATCATTGAACCCATGGATTTATTTTTGAAACATATAAAACTTGGTCTCCATCTCCTCCTACAACATGTATCTCTATTATTTTTAGTTCTTCAACTGTGATGTTAGCTACTTTAGCCCAAACTTTGTGACACCTATAATCTATCTTTTTCTTCTTATAATCCACACAATAGATGGTAAAAAATTGATCCAAGGATAATTGATTTTACCTTGAGTGTAGGCTATCTATTTGGGTGGTTAAGTGACTAATGATATCCTATTTCATATCTTGTAACAAATTACTAACTTCATATTTTGATAGGCCACTTGCAGCTACCAGTGGAAGCTTGTTTCCCCTAACTTTGTTTATGGTAGATCTAGAATAATTATTTCTCTAATCCTTGATGTTTGTGAATGGTAGGTGGGATATATATCCCCAAATAATTAGGTCCAAGGATTCTAGACAATATTCTTTGACTCCTTTCAAGAGGATGAGTTTTAGAGGCTCTTTTCCTAGTTCACTTTGCTTGAATTTTTGTACACTGAACATGAACTATTCAACATAGTCTTTAAAAGATTTTTCCCCTTATTAAGTCATCATAAAGATGTAATTTATCCTATAATTTATTCCTCATCCATATTCTTGATAATTAGACAAAAAAATCATGTCCTCCCAAGTGTCGACTAAATTATTACCCAATTCCATGAACCAGAGAAGTGCTAAGTCTTTGAGGGTGGTTGGAAAATGTTTCAATTTATGTGCATCCTACCTATAATCATAGATTATATAGAGGATATAAAATTTGAACAAAAAAGTATTTAGGTTTTATGATAATGTACCTCTAAAATTAGGTAAGGTTGAGGGTGGGATATTTTTCATTCATGTTATGCCTATTGCATTTGGAATATGAAATTCAAAAGTAACTATGTTTGGAGTCTTGTTGTCATCCAAAAAGTCATTTTATTTATTCATGATGGATTTTATTATGATATGGATACTAAAGGTACTTAGTATCACATCTTCAAATTATGTATCAGTCTAGTAAACATTTATCTACTAATCTATAGTCTTTTACAAGATAAGAAATCTAAAGATTCTCTTGAGATTTCTTTGATTTGTTCAAGAAAGCCTTGTTAGAATTTTGTTTCTATGTTATTTTATAAGGTGTTTGGTTTGTGAATTTTTTATTTGTTGTTTTTATTTACTAACTCAACTAATTCTTCTTCTATTTTTATTTCCTTTTTCAAATCTAATAATACTTCTTTTGTAAGCTGCATCCTTTGGTTTGTAGTATTTCTTTCTTTAAGTTCTCTCCAACTTATGGTATATTTTTAAACAAGATTTTTAGTTGCTATAGGTATTTTTGGTTCCTTCCTAGTAGAAACTCATGTCTTGTTTGGTAGGAATCTCTCTTGAGAATCCCTTTCTCTCTACATAAATATTGAGTCACTCCTTTAACTATCCTTTTCCTTCCTGCATAAAGTTAGTGTTTTTTTATGTGTTCCAGGGGTTTTTTTAATAATAAATAAAAAATAAAATGTAGAGAAATAAAGGGGTGTAGGAATAAAAATTATTGGAATTGAAATTTTACTTCTAGAAATAAATAAATTTATCTACTAAGTGGTAAAATTACTCTAGAAAGTAGGAAATGAAAGCAGGAAAATTACCCTAAAAAGCAAGAAATGAAAGTAGAAAATGAAAGACACTTTGAGAAAAGTAAATCACTATTACAAGAAAGTAAATTCTAAAGAAAAACATTAGCTAATTAAATCACAAGATTTCAAAGAAGCATTCAAAGTTGTGCACCATCAACATCCAAGAACTTAGACATCTAGCATAAGACACCATAGTGCTCTCACTCAACTTGTCTAACTAGGTAGGATAGTGTACTAAAAATATTATGCACCATCAACATCCAAGAATTTGGACATCTAGTATACTACATTGTATTTCCCTTACTTGACTTGCTTGACTAGGTAGGATAGTGCATTAATCAATCTTGAAAATAAGTAATTAAACTAGAAAGTAATAATTGATAGCCTCCCTGATAATGGTGTCAAAATGTTGTGTAGACTTATCACCCAATCAATACCAGATTATTAAGTTTGATTAATATTAATTGTAAACCTAGGGTATGTAGGCTTCTCAAGGATGTCATCGCTATATACACATTATTGATCTATAGATTATCTTGCTTACTAGTTGCAATACAATGAACTTATACTAAATTTACTAGATAGTTATACTATGAAATTATTATAATATAAATACAAAAATAATTCAGACTTATGAATAACACATGTATCACACTTTATATAATCAAACTACTAATGAAATCAACTTACACAACACACTTAAACAAAAGAGGGTCAAGATCTTCAATACAAATCCTTTTAAGGGGGCCCTTCCTCATTTAGAACTAAGTTCCAATCCTTCTCTAAGAGACTTATAAAAGTTTCTTATAGAATCAGCCTTCTCATTACTTATATTTTTAGAAATTAAATATTTATACAAAGGATTACAATACTTAGAATGAAATAACTTCTAAAATTCTACTACTCTATTATTATTATTAATATTATTATTATTATTATTATTATTATTATTATCTATTACCAATATAATCTAGGTTCTACCATTAAATACATAAGTAAAATTATTATCTCCAACCAAGAACACTAAACTTGGAAATGTAAAAATACTTTGGGAACTACCCTAGTCAACCTTCAGGTGGTTATTAATTGAAGTTACTTATTTTAGACTTGATTGGGTTAAGGAAAATATATAATATTTTGTTGTTTTACTTATTTTTGTCTCCTTGTCATTATCCTTGTCTTACTCATCTTTGGCAGCACATACAAGATTCTTTACATGTGAGGAGTCTGAACAACATCTATGAAGGATCCTCTTCAATCATCCCCTTGGTTCTTAAGATAATTGGATATTTCCTTAAGATATAATCGCATCTTATCAAAATAATATTTTTGTTATGCATAGTGGCTGAGGGCTCATATATGTGAAAGCTTGTAGTTACTGTAGGCAACGTATAAGTAGAAACTAGTAGTTACTATAGGTAACCTATAGGTGGAAACCAATAGTTACTACGGGCACCCTAAAGGTGGAATCTAGCAATTGATATGGGAATCATATAGGTATAATCCAATATTTTCTATGGGAAACCTACAAGGAGGAGCTAGTAGTTACTATGGACAACCTGTAGGTGTAAGCCCCTTTTACTTTGGGCTCCTCTATAAGTGTTGTTCCCAAACAAGAATACTTTAGTATTATGTTACCTTTAAAATATTTGTTAAATAAGGTTACACAAGTATAATCTAATCAAATACAAAACATAATTAATTCATAACATACAATGTATATATTAATGCACACATAAATCATAAATTCATTCATTCATTTTCATGAGTCATTGATGGTTATCGGGATTTACATATAAAAGAATATATACTAGGTATAGATGAGGCTATAAAATAAAGTGATTGGTAGCCTCATCACCCATCCCTATATACTAAGGATGTGGCTATGCCACTGATCTCTATGAATTTGAGGTGAAATGTGACCTCGATGGCCTCAATGTCCAACTCTTAATATACTCTAGAAATTGAACTATCTTATAACATGTAGGCATAATTACCTTATATAAAATTATATAATACTTAGCATCATACTTGGCCTACATACTCTTTATGAGGGCCTTATATAGGCCTTTTTTATCATACTATTTTTTATCCTAATCCCATTCCCCATGGAGCCTCTACATATTAGCATGGATTATGTACCTATCACTAGTAAGCTATTGTTTAATAACAATCATATGTAAAAACATAACCATCATATTATTAATCTATATCTATAATTTGTAAATATGTCCCTACATATCTGATAGTTGTGTTTGTAACTAGGATACTATGGCCTCTAATATTGAAATACATACTATTTTGGCATCAATATCCTAGTATAACCCATTTGTCATGGCCTAGTTTGAATCTAACCTAATAATCCCTAAAGGACCTACCTATTGTCTATCTTTCCCATCATGTATAGTTCTTTCTTCCATATCTATATCCTCCTTAGATGACTATCTCTCATTACTATTACTATTACTATTGCTCTCAAATCTAAAATATATGACCATAGGTGTAAGTTATTATAATGGTGCTAGTATAGGCTATTGAGGAGGCATTTTTATCTATAATGGTATATGTATCTATATTTATCCATATTTTTATACCTATTGATCCTACTACTAATTAGGATGTTGAGATATATGATGAACATATTACCTCAACAATCATGCTCTTGGTGGTCTAGAATTGGTCAATCTAACTATCCTAAACTAACTTCACTAGGATGTATATTTCTATATGACCTTAACATCTACCACTCCTATAGTATAAGTCAACATAACTAGTTGTACCATAAAAATACCAACTTCCTTAGTCATTGGAATATGATGATCTTAATGATTTATATCATGTGTCACATCTAAAAATTAGTAATGCCCATTAAATCTAAATTTCTTATGCACTTAGTTGGGTTGATATCACTGAATAATGAATTTATGGTGACCTATGATATAACATGGCATAATAATAAAACAATGTCTAGAATCAATCCTCAAATGATATAAACTAAATGGGCATACAAGGGTGACAATTATTGTCTCTATTTTCCATCTCATATATAGATTACCATTAGAAGAGTACATCCCCTATATGTCCCCATTAGCCTCCTAATATCAATTAATAGATATAATATAGAAGTTATTTTGGTACCCAATTTAATCTCTATCTAACTATCCACTTAATCATAATGTTCTCATATGCTTAAACCTTGAGCAACATAAAGGGCCTAATGCTCTTGTCATGAAAATATTCAACCATGTATAAATATATATGTAACTATAAAAATACCATATCACCCAAATAAAAGTGAGTATTATAAAATATCATATCACATATCACCCCTCCTAATCCCATGTGAAAATTATGGCCACTCTTGGCAAGTAATAATATGCCATTAACAATGGCCATAAGGATGACAACCTCTCACTAAATCAATGATTGAGAATGTAGCTCATCTATGTTAACCAATCCTTCCTTTATGAAAACATAAATGACTCCAAAATCCTATAAAAATATCTACCATCCTTTTCATAACCAATGAATCACCCATCTTTTGATTATAATGTGGATAATGTTATAATCAACCTCCAAGGTTAATATCACCTCACTAGTAGGAAGGTGAAATGTTCTCATATATTAATGTCAATGTTTGGATATCATAGAGATAAATACATGTCTACCCAAGTAATTGAAATCTATGTTATGTGTAGTAAACAAATCACATTGATAAGGGACATGACCTTCTTGATACAAAACCTCAAGTGTCATAAGATGTGTGATTGATGCTCACACACTATCAAAACTATGACTCAATCTTACAACACAAAACATGTTATCACACTTAGTCAAATCTATTTGTCTTAATAATAACACCAAATCAAATACATCACACCAATATTATTATATTCTAAATCATCAAGTCAATCATTCTAATCATTCAAAAAGATTCTTAGGCAATATCGCCAGCTTATAATAATATCATCATTTAGTAGGATGTTTCTACTATTTAGTTGGGTGTTATCACTATTTATTATATTATTTTGGTAACCTCTAATTAACCATGATGTTTCTATAGTTTTATTATATGATAACACCATTTAGTAGGATGTTCTAGCCATTTATCAGGTCATTCTCATTGTTTCTTAGATCATTTTTGCCATTTTGGCATCCTTTATTTAACCAAAAAAAATCCACTATTTTTCTTCATAATATAATTATTTTTCATGTTGATCCTAACATTTTTTTTATTTACCCCATTTATATATATTTCATCATTTTGGTAATTTCTACCCTATTTATGTGATCTCATTGATTTAATTGATATCAACAATTTTGTTAGCATTATTATCAATTTCAGCAGTGTTCCCATTGATTTTGTCAAATTATCACTATTTTTATGGATGATCTCACCATTTTCAATTTTTTAAAAAATTCTAAGATCAATAATTATACTATTTATATGTAGCATTAATGACATTAAATGTAACAAAAATCATAAATTAAAGGTATTCATTGAATTGCTACTTCTCAATAATCACCTTTACTCTTAAATGTGCTTACCAATATGTTTGTGCCAAGGGATATGCACCATAAATCTTGAATAATTCATGCACAAAATGTAGAACAAATATTTCTAAGAGAAGGTGAAAATGAACTGTTTTCATGCCTCATGGGTCAATTTATAGCTCAAATTTTGAATCTTTACCCCCAACCCTTCTCATTTCATCATTCTTATTCCCAAGAGGCCTATTTATGGCTCCTTTATTTGTTTCAAGTCTCATTTTTACATATCTTCTCTGATTCATAGCCTCCTATACTAGAACATGTCATTTTATACTTTTTGATGGCATGCCCATCAAAATTATTTCTTATCCACTCTCTCAAGGGGGCATCCTAAGCATCCCAAACATCATTTAGGCATCATTGTGAATTCATATTTCAATAAATTGAACAAGAATAAACAAAACATGAACACATCATTATTCAATCATTATCAAATAATTTTAATGAATTTTTCAGTCTTTGAAAAGTTTTTACTTTTTCTATGTCTCAAAACACCCTCTCAAATATGGGTAAAATGTAGACAATCCACTTTCATCACTTCCATTTAAAAATTATGAATCATAATGATTTATTCAAATAATGAAAAAATCAAGATACAAATCATTAAAAAATTCCAAATCATTAATGTAATTTAATGTGCACATTTTGTGACACTTTGGTGCATCCATGATTGGGGAAATACACTAATAAAATCATCTAATCCATCATCAACATCCCAAAATTGTTCCCATTTTTACAAATTCCTCATTAGGAATATTAAATAAAGTAAACCAAACATTTCAAATGAGACTAAAAGCAGACAAAATCAACCCAATTATCTAATTGAGTGATTAATCTAACTAAATTTCTTGTAAAAATGATTTTACATGGAATACACGTGTCATAAATATGGGAAAATCAAATATTACCTAATATCATCATCATACATCAAGCTTCCAATTAGAAATTCACAAAATCCTCCTCTTTTTGAAGTTAAATTAAATGAAATTTGGATAATGTGTAAGGAGGTTTTCTTAAACTTTAAGTCATGGGAGATAATCTCTTACATGTCCTTCCACACACCACTCCTTAACATTAAACTCCCAACTTCCCTTTGAGGATTAGTTTTCAACCACACATCTTGATTTGATATCTATAGTCCAAATTCAAAGGATAAATATATAAATATGAGGGGTCTCCCTCTTATTCAACATTATTTTTTATGCTAAACTTATGCTTCCCAATATATCAAAAAATCTTCACCAAATTCTTCAATTTCTCAACAAATCACACATAGTGCAATGGTATATGTTGACCAAGTTACTTTGAGGCATTTACAAAGACCTCAAACACTATATCTTAGCCAATCCAAACTTGAATTATGAATTAAAGGAGACATCCATGGGTAAGGTATACTAATTTTATTTCATTTTTTATTTATTTTTTTACTTTTTAGACCTTTCCAAATTCTAGGACATGTGCCTAGGATGTTAGTTTTATATTTTTTGGATTTATTTTCATGTTAATAAGAAACTAAGCTCCTTTGTAATCATGCCATCATAGTAGGAATAAAATATTTAGTATACATAGATAGTTCTAGATGATTAGCAACCCTAAAAGGCACAAACATATTTAGTATAGCAATAACCATAGAAATGTTAAGCTTAACTTGTATTTCACCATGCCATGAGTGGGAAAAACTTGTGTAACCATAGGTGTAGACATGTATATATTCACAATATGATTAGTGGTATGAATTCATCTTGTATGATATTTTCATGTAAAAGGTAAATAAATATCAATTAAGAGTTCAATATTTCATTCCTAAAATATAGGTTCCTTAATAGTGTTTACATTCTTAGCCTTTTACATTCAATATCTTATTCATATCATAAGTTTTCTTAATAATTCAAATAAAAAAATAGAAAGTGTTAATACTTTTCCATGATATGCACATTAAGATCTTCATGATGTATTTTAAAATGATATTTATATAATTATTTTCATTATCATCTTCATAATAATTTTGAATCTTAACAATATCAATCAAAAACACATTGCTTTATCTTTATGTGTTTTTTATAAAAATTTATATCAATAGAAGAAGGAATTTCCATTCCATAAATTTTATCCATTTTACATTGCACACAAACATGTGGTTGTATCAAAATAATATGATTATGATTAATTATAACACTATTCAACCTATCACTTTGCCTTACAAATACAAGAGAGTTAATGTTCTTAAGTAACATATGATATGCTCATGAAAACAATGAGAAATCTAATAAAAATATGGAAATATTATTATCTCATAAGTGAAAATTTTAAATTAGTTATAAAACCGTGATGCAAAATAAATATAAAGACATAAGGAGTAAATAATAAAACCTCATGGAGGACCTAGTTTTTTACTTAAAATAAAGATCAAGTTCACCAAAATGTTTTAAATTATTTTGAATTTAGTGGATATAAATAGGTCAAAACTATTGAATTTTAGATTTCATATGATAGATAATTAACCATAAAAATATGAATAGTAAAACATATTGATTTCAATTAATAAATATTGAAATTAATAAAAAAAGAGGGAATAAAAGGAAATTATTTGATTATATGATCTATACTAGTCACTACTTGTACAAAAGTCCTTAAGATGAATCTATATAAATTGTGTGACTACTCAAATCAAGAAACATATTGTCAAAAATTGCTTAAATAATGATAGTGAAGCACAAACACCCATATCAACAAGTTATATCCATTATTTATTATTATTTTTCTTGTTTTTTTCTATTTATTCTACCATAGATTGTTTTGTCTACTTACCTAGATGATTTATACGTAAAATTTGTATATCTTTCCTATGCATAGATCATGCTTTTGTCTTCTATTTTACTAAAATGATAGCTCCACTTTAAACACCTTTTTGATCTAAAATAAATTCTTAAAATGTTAAATGGACATACCAAACCACTCTCCATTGAGTTGTTGAGAATTTACTACATTCTAAAACTATTAAAAGGGCTCAAATTATATGTATTTATCTTATCTATCTATATGTGTGCTCAATCTTGATCTAATATAATGTAATACAATACTTTAGATTTCAACACTTGAAAACATGAATCTTTGAAATTATGTTTGTATTTATAATTAGATTTATATATTTTTACTTTGAGTATTTTTTATATTTTATGTTTTATGGTAATGCCTCAAAGGTGTGCATTTATATTTCTCAAGTGTTTTCCTAGATGATTGTTAGATAAGTGTTATACACTAGATATGTATGGTCTTAGGAATGATTTGTATTTATAAATTAATATTTATTAATTTCACCATAATATACTTAAGAAACATGATTAATTTAACTTGAGGGAGATGTTAGGATTTTCAAAAATAGTCATTAAGGATCTTATACACTATTGGTGAAGGCAGACAACTATGATAGGTCAAAAACTTTCTTAATTAGTGATATTGGAAACTTTATGTAAAATTAAGAATGTGGGAGTATATAAATTAGATTTATGTTTGTATTTATAATTATATTTATATATTTTTACTTTGAGTATTTTTTAGATTAGATGTTTTTATGGTAATGTCTCAAGGGTGTGAATTTATATTTCTCAAGTGTTTTCCTAGATGATTGTTAGATATGTGTTATACGCTAGATATGTATGGTCTTAGGAATGATTTGTATTTATAAATTCATATTTATTACTTTCATCATAATCTAGTTATGAAACATAATTAATTTAACCAGAGGGAGATGTTAGGATTTTTAAAATAGTCATTAAGGATCCTATACACTATTGGTGAAAGCAGATAACTATGATAGGTCAAAAACTTTTAGGATTAGTGATATTGGAAACTTTGTGTAAAATTATGGATGTGGGAGTGTATTAATTAGATCTATGTCTATATTTATAATTATATTTATATATTTTTACTTTGATTATTTTTTAGATTGGATTTTTTTATGGTAATTTCTCAAAGCTGTGAATCTATATTTCTCAAGTGTTTTCCTAGATGATTGTTAGATAAGTGTCTAAAACCACAGTACACAAAATACCTAATAGATCAATAAAATACAAAAAATACCAGAAAATTATAAACTAATATATATTACTTTCATCATAATATACATATGAAACATGATTAATTTAACCTAAGGGAGATGTTAGGATTTTCAATATAGTCATTAAGGATCTTAGACACTATTGGTTAAGGCATATAACTACGATAACTACCAACATTCAAATTATGTTGTCAATATCTAGAGAGGGAAAATTAGAGATCTATAATATGGTGAAACTATAATGAGGATCTTTTTAATCATATTCTAGGGATATACTAAATAAGGTTGTCCAAGTCCATAAAGAGATAAATAGATAAGGGAGAATGTGATCAATATTCAAATGTGTACACACAAATCATGTATGTCAAAGACAAGTCAAAAATAATGTTTATAATTTTTTGATATCAAATATAGTGTCTAAATAAAAGTACACAAAATACCTAATAGATCAATAAAATACACATAACTTACCTAAATTTATCACATAGTACATGAAATACTAAATCAATAAATATCATAAACATAAATTAACTAAAGTTATCATATAATTCAAATTACATGAATTCAATAAGTGATTAGTACTATATATTTGTTAATATATGTAATTTAGAAAAGGATATTACATGAAAGTACCAAGCCACCAATGGTATAATATTTTCTCATAATAATTTATTGAAGTTAAATTTTCCATAATTTATTTTTATTAAACATAACACATTAAAATGAGGTGATTTGTCATTAGTGTGAAAATGACTTTAGCTCTAGTTTCATAGGGCACAACAATTTTACCTTACTCATTTTCATATATTAGTCATAGACAACTATTTATCACTCTATAAAATTATTTTCTAACTGGACAACCTTGACATTATTTTATACATAACATATCTAACTAATCATAAAGGACTAACCTTAGTGGCTAACTCTCATGTGAAACCTATCTTTAATAATTAATACGCATATATATAATCCAAGCCATAGTTATTATCATTTTTATGTTTCCATAGGTAATAGTAGGTTAGAAAACATATGATCTATGCATCGTATATCATTCCCATGTTCTACCTTTGTTAGTCCCATGTAATTTGAACATTTGATATACAATTTTGGTTGTGCCAATTACCTTGTCTCAACTATTATTTTGGTGTGATAATTTACCAAGTTTACTAAGAGATAAAATCACATTACCTATAAAATACATATTGTGGTTTCTTATGAGAATTAAAATATACATGATAATGGGATTTTTCCAATATCTTGGCATAATCATCTGAGTTACTAAAGTTATAATATTTCAGAAAATTTAACATAAACCTTGTTTTTCACATAGTTTATTATAGTGTTTTATTTTAAACTTGTTATCTAAAATTTTTAATATGATATTTAAAACCAATAGTTTAAATTATTAAGTTAATAATATGATGCATTTAATTCAATTTCGCGTTAATATAACACTTAAATATCCAAAGATTTTAGTATATGATTCAATTCTAAAATGTGAGATTCAAATCTATAATGTATAAAAAACATATAAATATTACACAAAATATATTATTCATTAAGTTTTAATTTAATCATAACCTTACATTAAGTGGATATATATAATAATTACATGTGATTATGGAAATACTTGAATGTTTAACTAGTAACTCATTCCATTAAAGTATGGAATTATGACATCAATTAGATATTGAAAATTACAATGCTGATAAAGAATTTACATACTAAATATGGTAAACCATTTTAATAAATATTTTAGTTAAATAAAAAAATAAAATTACTTCATAATTAATTAATCACATTGAACAACATTTTGGATCAAGAAAGTTTGAGAAGGAATTCCCATGTTTATTATAATTCTATCAATATTTGATCAACAAATCTATCCTATTCAATTACATTCTTAGTTTCAACCATACATGTTAAAAAATTTATCCTTACTATAATTCACATTTTCCTTAAATGTTTCAATAAGATTATTAAATATTTACCTAAGGTTTATCTCCTTACAAATATTTTCCATGTTTTTATTTGTAGTGTTTACTACCAAAATTAATGATTTTCCAATAATTAAAAAGTTTAATATAAAAAATTAACCCAAAACTTAGGATATAAAAGGTGTACCCAATCAATAAGTTATTTCACTTACCTAACTATGGTTTTAAAAGATTTAATTGTTTCCTCTTTTGAAAAATTACCCATAAATTACACCATTTTTCTATTATCAAAGATAAAAGAAGAATTATATTATTTAAATTTTTAGGATAAATAAAATTAATTTTAAAATATATTTTTATTTATTCTAGTTTTAGCTTAAAATTTTCAATTTTGGAGATACATCCTATAAATTTTCACTAATTTTTCACTTGGTAATGTATTAGTTAAGGGAAACTAGGGCTAAAAGGTTTTCATAGTTGAAACCCATAATTGTAAGATGAATTAGACACCCATATATTAGGAAATGTTTAGTTTTTTTTCATTTTTTCAAATAAAATTAGAATATTTTATCTTATAAGCGTGCCATGAGAAAAGAGAAAACCAAAAATTCATCTTGTCATTTCTTCTAGAAAATTTTCATAAATTTCAAGTCAAATGAAAAAAATTAAAAACTCATAGAAATTAAATTAATTTTGTATCTAATTAAATAAATAATTTAAATTAATTAATATATGGTTAACATAATCAAAATTTACTACATAATTTCATGAATTCGAGAACCAAAATAGATGCACTATTTTACGGTTTTAAAATTTAAAAAAAAAAATCTGTAGTATTTTCTAGAATGCCAAAATAAGGGTTTGAAAAAAAAATTCCCATACATTTTCCAAAATGTCTCTTAAAATATAATCCAAAACTTGGGTTTTAATTTAGAAAATTAACAACAAATTTTTCATAAATTTATTCTCAATAATTGAGTCCAAATTAGTGTTTTTGAAACATAAAAGTGGTAAAAAGGGATATCCAAAATTGAGTTTCAAATACATGGGTTTTCCACTAAATTTCAAATTTTGATGATTAAAATATAATGCCACAATTTAAGTTAAAAATGATATTTTTTCATCAAATTTATCGTAATTTATTCATCCAAAAAATTATGATAATATGAATAGAAAATTGTGTAATTCCTCAATCGACATCTTTTCTTAATTTCCTTCTTTCTCCTCCTTCTTTCCCTCTAAATTCTTAAAAAAAAATTATAAGCCAAATGAGCATGCTTTCTCTTCTCCATTTCTTATTGTTTCTCCCCCATTATTTATTTTAGACACAAGTGCCCTCCATGAGAGACAATTATAATTTTTTTGTGAATAAATTCTTAAAGAGTTTTTATAAGCCAAATGAGTGTGCTTTCTCTTCTCCATTTCTTATTGTTTCTCCCCCATTATTTATTTTAGACAAAAGTGTCCTCCATGAGAGACACTTGTCATTTTCAAAAAAAAATCTTTACTTTATTTTTTAAATTATAATTTTCCTTTTCTTTTACTTTTTTTTTCTAATTATTATTTTACTATATATTATATAAATATTAGGCTAATTTTATATATAAGATAGTTTTTTTTATGTTCCTATAAAATATATAAAATATGTATGCATATATTAGTTTAATATAAAACTTATAACATATTTTACTACCAAGTCACTATTGGTCTACTAGGCAAGTTGAAACAAATACATTATAAATATATTTTTAGAAATAATTATAAAGCATCCAAAATGAATTCAAACAAACACAATTATTAATAAAATATATCAAAACAATTATAAATCTATAACAAACATAATCCATTAATAAAAGTTATGAAAAAACTATAAATGTAATATAAACCAATGTAATGCAATGGGAAAATCATTAACGAAAATTTAACTCGGTCCTTGAAAAACTACCATAAAGTTAGTATAAGCATTGTTAGTACTCACAAGGGTGAGTAATTATTTTAACTCATGTAGATAGAGGTATTTAAATAATTTAGTGATTTTTAACTCATGTAGATAGAGGTATTTAAGAAATTTCAAGAGATTACTAGGGGAGAAGTTGAGAGAATAAAGGTTTATTAAGTGATTTATGGGATTTGATATTGGTGTTGACTCCTTATATGAAGTAATTAATTCACCTATATATTTTAAACACTCAAATTAAATAAAACATCATAAACAAGTTATAATATGATATTTTCATTGTGTTTTTTATGAATATTTATTGTATGAAAAGTGTGTTTAGATGTTCACAGTGCAAATCTGAACCAAATAAAAGATTTGGTATTAGAGCAAGTTTTTGACATTAGTTATGAGAGTCAATAGAGAGTGATAACTCATATGGGATAAATTTAAAAAACCTTAGGTTTATCTTCTAAAATATTTATAATCTTCTTTATGGTTTTTAAGATTCTATCAAGCCCAAATCATGTAATATATGAATTCATAGTATTTAATTATTTATGATATTTATATTATTTGATCAACTAAACATCTTGAAGAACTTTTATTACATGTATTAAAAACTCTTTCATGCACAATATGCATCATTATTACCAAATATAGTCTTATCTTGCCTTTAAAATCTATGTTTAGCCTTCAAAATATCCATATGGAGTGAGATTTAGTGATTTTATTTATGTTGTATTCTTTGTGTTGGTTATTTATTTTGTGGCAATTGATTTGGTAACTTAGTCTCTCCAATAATAGAGTCAACTATAAGTTCCAATCTAAGTGGATTCTATATCTATCCATGACATACTCCAAAAATTATCTACATTATCATTCATGATAAAATCTCTCAATTCAAGCTCCTAGATCAACATGGCATCAATGGTGAAAGAAACAACTCCAACCATTATACTCTAAAATTCCCAACCCAATTAACGTATGTGTGACCCTTTCAAACAAATTGGGTGATATGTTTTATGACTTAGCTCATT
The DNA here is from genome assembly GCA_037957365.1 of Torreya grandis. Classification (NCBI taxonomy): domain Eukaryota; kingdom Viridiplantae; phylum Streptophyta; class Pinopsida; order Cupressales; family Taxaceae; genus Torreya; species Torreya grandis. The sequence goes on from JARHVA010005144.1 coordinate 764,510, forward strand.
TAGCCATCCTCAAATGTCATGTTATTTTTATAATATTGGTTATAAGACTTTTTAAGGTTTTTTTTTTTTTTCTTTAATGTTTATGTTTTAGAGTATAACCTTAGATTTAACAATTCTAAATATATATTTAAGGTTGGGTCATTTAGTTTAAGTCTATTTAAAGGTAAAAATAGTAATTTTAGTGTATATGTTCACTAGCATAGAGTAACTATGTGTCATAGTGGTCATTCATCAAGATATAATTAAAATATTCCTTATAAGTGTCAAATGAGTTAGATTTAGTTTCATAGTAAGTTGTAGAGTCTAAGTGTCACAAAAAAATTGCATAGATTGTAAAGGATGCATTATTAGAGAAAATGAAATTGTTAAATTTGTATAGATTATGGGGGTACAAAATGGAAAAGTTTACTTTGGTATTTAATTCAAACCAAATTAAATATTAGAATTGAATAGGTAATATGAAATTCACATGATGAAGGGAATTAGATCAAAAACCCTAACCATGAAAAATAAGAGCTAGAGTCAGAATGAAATAAAAATGAATCTAAGCATTTAAGAAACAAACGCATTTGTCTTTATTGTAATAATTAAGGGCATATCCTAATTAATTACATTCAAATAGTAAAGGATCTCATTAAAAAACTAAATTAGAAGGATATACTTGTTGAGGAAGGTAGTACTTTTAACTCTTATTATCCAAGTGATGGAGAATAATCTCATTTTGTTACCATAAACAAGAGGATGGAGACAATAGATGAAGGATGAATTTCAACATCCTCTCATTAACCACTACTTATAAGGTTGTAAAATTATTTAGTGGCTTATATTTTAAATTATTTTCATGTTTTTCATTTTTTGCATTTTCTTGTCTTCGTTATGTGCTCAATAAATCCATACAAAAACATTTGGGAAAGATGCATATTCCAAAGAAAAACTCTTAGAGGGTAGGGTAGGATTTCAAGGTAAATTATACATGGATGGTTATATATATAGTTTAGTGGCTCTATAAATTAGGAGGATTCAAAATTTAGGAATGAAGGGAATGAAAATGATCCCGTACAATTTGTCCTAGGAGATACACCTTTATTAAGGTCGTGAGACAAATTGATGGACTTATACTAGATCTATGTAGTTTTTTCAGAGAGCAATGGTAATAGAATATGTATTTGTCTTCTCCCGTGTTTTCTCTAAGAGGGGAATATTATGAAAAGTCTTGTTAGTACTCACATAGGTGAGTAAGTATTATAATAGTTAGAGTAAAATAAATAATTGAGTGAGTTGTAACTCATGTAGATATATGTAGATAAGATATCTTGTAAGAGAGTCATAAGGTAAAATTTGAGAGAATAAAGGTTTGTTAAATGATTTATGGAATTTAAAATTTGTGTTGAATCCTTATATGAAGGAGTTCATCAACCTATATATTGTAACTACTCAAACTAAATAAAACATCCTAAATAAATTTCAATAGAATATTATTAATGTGTTTTATGTGAATATTTATTGCATGAAAAGTGTGATTATACTTTTTTAGTGAAAATATGAACCAAATATAAGACATACCAACTCATGTTATGATCCATCATCTCCATCACTTCCCTACTCAATTTCATCATCCAAATGATAAGTGGTAATAATTTTCAAAGTTAATAGAAAATACCCATGACTAACATCATGAATTAACTATAATATCAAGTTAACTATTTTAATATATAAATCAAATAGGTTGATATATCAATGAATGTTTAGTTAAATTGACTATACAATGCCATAAGAATATTTAAATGAATATAAGAATATTATAAATATAAACATAGCCCATGGATATCTAGCATATATACCATCAACATCAATTATTCATACAAGAGTGATATTAATAAATATAGACACATTATATTAATTATGCATAATATATAATGTATGTATGTGTTTTACCATATTTTGTATTTAGAATATAAATTTTATTTAATAGGTATAAAACTTGATATATCTAGTAAGTTTGGAATATATGAAATTTAAACATAAATATGAATGTAAATCATAATTAACTAGATTTCCTGGGAGATCTTTTATGGAGGATAAATCATTAGATTTTTGTTTTTCTCCTAGATCTAGATAACAATGACAGATGGATTTTATCCAATGTATATGCCCTTAATGCTAAATCCACTAAAAACCTTCTTTGGAAAAACATGTTGAATTTCCATAAGACCTATGTAAATTGGAATTAGATTGTTGTTGGAGACTTCAACAACCCTCCTCACTCCTAGGGATAAAAAATGGGGTCATATAGACTTAATTGACATCATACTAGAATATAATGATTTCATTATAAATGTAGGATTAGTAGATGTGGACCTGCATGGTAATCCTTTTACATGGTCCAATAGAATATTAAGTGAAAAATTGATCTAAGTATACTTTGATAGAGTTCTAATTTTCTTAAATTAGGACATCCATTTCTCCAACAGGTTCTCTGGATCATAATCTTATGGTTTTTGAAGGAGACAAAATCTCAAAACCCAAATGTTGTACCTTCATATTTTAAATCATGTGGCTCTCTCATCCTAATCTCATGGAATCCCTTAAGTATTGGTGAAAATAACCTTTCTTATGCTCCACCATGTTTATTCTTACTAAAAAACTTAGCTTCCTTAAAATGAAGTTAAAAATTTGGAATAAGGAATTATTCAAGGATATCTTCCTACACAAAAAGGCTCTCAAAGTAAAACTTTGAGTTAATGAAGATCTTTGTGCTTTGGTAAATTACAATGATCACACACTTTCTAGGGAAAAAGAACTTCTTTATCAATTTCACAACTTTGAAGCAACACATGGTTGAAGGAGAGTGATAAGAATACCAAGTTATTCTATCACTCTGTAACAAGATAGGAACATCAACATAATATCTCAATTAAAAATGGGGATATTATTAGGGATTAAGAATACATCTCTTGACAATATTTTTTTTTTTAAAAATCTCATATCGAAAGAAAGATTACTAGATGATCATCTTATAGCTACCACACTCAATAACTTTGATGAAGTCTTATCTGATGCTAACAATGTCTCCCTAACCAATGTTCCTTTTGATGAGGAGATAAAGATTGAATCCTTTTCAATGGATGTCTCCAAAGCATTGGGACCTGATGGGTTCTCCCATTCTTATTCCAAAAATTCTAGGACATTATCCATAAGGAGGTCGAGGTAACTACTAGAAAATTTTCTAATCAAAATCTATTATCAAGGAGATAAATAATAGTTTCTTATTATTAATCACAAAAATTTAGGGTTCTATCAATGTTAAATACTTTTGACCCATTAGTTTCTATAATACCACACACAAAATTTTCTCCTCTATCTTGGTGAAACTAATGTAACATCTCCTAGATAAAGTCATAAGAGAGTAATAGGGGCCTTTATGGTTGCAAGACAAATAATAGATGACATCATCCTAGTTCATAAGGCCATTCATTCCATCCCTAAATCCTCAAGGTAGGGAATGTTACTTAAGTTGGATATGTCAAAAGCCTATGATCAGGTCTCCTAGTGATTCCTCATGTAGATTATAGAAAGGCTATGATTGAATCATGATACTAAGAAGATCATCCAAAACTTCATTTCCACTCCTAAATTTTATATTATTATTAATGGTATTATAAAAGGTTTCTTTGCTACTTCAAGAGTACTAACATAGGGTAATCCTCTCTCTTCATACCTCTTCATCATTATAGAAAAAATGTCAAGTAGGAGTCTACTGAAAACCCACTCTCATAGACTGATTAAAGGAATTCTAGTGGATTTAAATATAGAATCTATAATGCATGAATAGTTCACCAATGATACCATCATCCTTGGTGAATAAATTGTAGAGAAATAAAAGCATCTATAACTCATCCTAAAAAAATATGAAAATTCTTGAGTCAATGCATTAAATTTTGAAAGAGATCTTTATTTTTCATTAACACTCCTCTCTTTCAACATAAAAGAATTTCCAGTATCTTAGATTGTCTAGTGGGAAAACTTATGACAAGTCATTTAGGCATCTTTCAATTTATATTAAAAATGGATTATGAAATTTGGAACCCTCTCATATATTGAATTCAATGTAAACTATCAAGATATAAGGGTCACCTTTATACTCAGGTAGGGAAATACCAACTACACAAAACCTTGATCTAGAGCATTACTATTTACCAGATGTTCATTTTTAGAATGCCTTCCAAAGTGGCCACTAAAATTAAGCAAATTCAAAAAACCTTCTTATGAAGGGGAACTAAAAAATATTCAAATATAACCTCATCTCATGGGTAAAACCTTGTCTTCTTGAAGCTAATGGAGGCCTCAGCCTGAGAAGCATAAAATCTATGAATAGAGCCCTATTGGAAAAAATGGGCTAGAGTCTTATGTAGTAAAATAGTGAATGGGAAAGAATTATCAAAGATAAATACCTGGAAGGAGTGGAAGAAAATTATTTATTGTGGGATGAAGGTATTGTGGATGGATCCACTTTTTGAAAGGCCATCACCAATTGTAAATATCTCTTAAAGAAAGGAATTATATGGAAAATTAGCAATGGGGAGAAAATTGACTTTTGGAAAGATGCTTGGGTGTCCTCTACTCCCCTGTCCTCATAATAAATTTGGGTTGACTACTATAGAGACCTTAAGAAAATATGGGGATAAAAAATTTAAGATTAATGGGTGATGAAAGCAGGTGTAAAAAGTAATAAAATTATCCCTTATGAAGGACTCCCAGTAGAAGAATCACATGCTATACAGAACCTCAAATCTTTGATGAGTCAGATCTATATCCTTGCATTTTAGAAGGAATACCAATTTATTAGGGCTACTAAAGATAATGGATCATACTCGGTGGCCTCAATAAATACCATCAATCTTAATTTATAAGGTTAATGGAATGTTTGGAAAAATCTTTGGGTTAAGCATTTGATTCCTAAAATTAACTTTTTTTTGGCTAGTGGCATAAGACAAAATCCTAATAGTGGATAACCTAGATAAAAGGGGATTGATAGTCCCAAATATATGCCCTATATGCTAAAATGTGGAGGACCTTATACATCCCCTATTTTTAGAGTGCTATTTTGGCTAGAAACTATTTAAATAGATGCTAAATAAATTTAAGTTGATGTGGTTCAAATCGAATAAGATCCTTGACATCATAATACAATGGAAACCACCCTAGATTCTCCCATATATGGAATTCCTATGTCATCTAGCTCTTACACATTGGTTATGGTGTGTCTTAAAAGTCCACAATGATCTCATTTTCTTGAACAAAAGGAACTATCGTAATGGGGATTTCCTCTATCTCTACTAGGCCATTTGTAAAAATTGGAAAGATTTTCCCCATAAAGACAAAGAACCTAGATCTCCTTCAACACTGTAGATTTTTAGCAACTAGGACATAATTGAGTACTAAAGCTCCCTTGTAAAATATCTCATTTATAAAGATACAAAATGGAAGGCTCCACTATAATTTTGGGTGAAATTTAACTTTGATGCTACATCTAAAGGCAAACCAAGCCGTATAGGTAAGGAAGGAGTCATAAGGAACTCAAAAGAAGAGATGATTGATGCCTATGCAGGACCTTTTGGAAATAAAAAAAATCACCTTGTTGAAGCCAAGGTGGTCCTCTAGGGTATCTAATTGGCTTCCAATATCAAACTAAAAATAATTATCATGGAGGGTTATTTTTTAAATATCCTTAATGTATTGGAAAGGAAAATAACCTTTTCTCACACTATTAAAGACATCAAGGATGACAAAAATAAACTCTTGAGGGGCATAACACAACTTAAAATTATACATAATTACCAAAATAGGGTAGTAGTTTAACTTGCCAACATAAGATTAGAACTCTACCTTTTAACCAACTATCATGAAAGATGCCATGTCCCTAATAATGTCCTAAAAGCCTTATAAGATGAAATTAATATAGTTTGAATGGGACATCATGTCATCACATGTGATAAATATTTATTACAAGGGGTGGATTTTAAACATGAAGATATATAATTATGATCTTATGAGGTGGTGTAATTTTTATAGGGTGATAATGGTGGGATTCTCAAGCACCATTCATATTTTTGAAACTCACTCTCTCTAGAACCTTCTCCTTGTTTACCTCAAATATATCATCAAAAAATAAATGGGAGGAGGTAGAGAATGGCTTGATCCTATCTCATGTATGAAAGTGTGAGGGCATAAAGATCATTTTCATGGATTAATTTTTGGGGAGGATATTAAAATGTCTTGTGAGGGGATAAATGCCTTCAAAAACAAAACCAATAAGTAAGATATCATTCAATGATATTTTTGGATGAATGAGTTTGTGAAGATTGATAAGAAGGGTTTCCCCCAGGTAGACCTTACTCAACATTAGCCAAAAAAAATTCTTCAGGTAATGCATTAAATGACCTTAGAGGGTAAATATACCCTGATCTTTTCTCATCATGTTTTTCTACCAAATCACTTCTTAGGCTATAAAATCAACCCCCCATTCTAAATACTTAAATAACTTGAAGGCACTACCTTGGATCATCAAATAAGTAATTTTAACCCCATCTAGTACCATGGGTTAATCCTATTACTCATCAAGCATTACCAAAATCTATAAGGGAGGGAGGTCCCTAAGGAGATCCCTTACTAGGGAAGATTATCAGGAGGAATCCCTAGAGGAAGAACCCACCTCGAGGTTCTATAGACCATTCTTGGGCACCCTCTAGGCTAGTCCTTATAAAATCCCTATTGATGACCTTCCTCTCAAGCTCTTCATATATAAACCCAAGGTGGTCACCCTTGATGAGGGAAATTTTGAGGAGGGTGCCTAGAAGGTTAAATCTATTATGTTGAAGGAGATTATAAATAATAATGAATAATTGGATAAATTTAATTATAAGGTGTAGGAGGTGGGTTGACCCTAGCCAATCTTATACAAGATTGGAATGCCCTCCAGAGGTAGGTAGAATCCATTGTGTTGTCCTTCATCTAGTCTTATAAGATTTATTGAACCCATGTAAAATAGTTTCAAAATATCATGAAAACCCCAACCCCCCCACCTAGTTCCTCAAATTTGATCCCTATAAAGAAGACTCCCTTATAGGTTTAAGACTAGAAGAGGTTATTTATGATTCCTCTCGGAGATGTATCAAAAGGACCTCATAATAGTACATGGGAAATGGTATAAAAATTCAAGTAGGATATCCATAATAAGAATCTTGAGGAGGAGGAAGAACCATATGAGGGTCCCCCCTCTTGATATTTTATATTAGTATTTTTTCCCTACTTTCAATATGTTATAGTTAGTTTTTATTGATTTTATTGGTCAACCTTGGATTGGCATATTGATACTTCTATATAATAGTTTCATGGGTCTAATATCCATATAAAACCTAGATATTTAACCTATAAAATAAAAAAATAATTGATTGGAATTAAAAATGACAATTGGCATATGTTAAAAATAGTAATTAAAACCAATAATAATATACATACATTTTTTGTTTACTATAACTAATGTCTAAAAAATGAGAAAAATAGTAATACAAGAATATGAAAACTCAAATATAGAGATAAAGTATATAAATGTCCCTATAAAACATCTAATTTTGGTCATGTTTATTGACTATGGACTTGTATATGTTTACTATGATGAAAATATGATGATTCTTCCACATGTGCCTATGTTTGCTAAGTGGGTTGAGATATTTTGATTATTTAAATACCATGCAAAAAAAATTGTTTTCCTTCACTTTGCCTTGGAATTCTTAGGGGTACTTTTGAAAGATATAAACTTGAAAAAAATAAGGGGAGATATAATGCGTTGAAATGAAACCAATCACCCACATGTCATGATCACTAGACTCTCTATTATTACTATTTTAATGCATTGATATCTATGGTACATTTGGATAAATTTTATGATTACATTGTGAAGTTTAAAACATGTTATTTTATTCAATAATTAAGTAATTATATTTTATTTGAGTTAACATATATGATGATTGTATTTTTTTTGTCATTCTTCATGGTTATAGGTGTTTCATTGATATGAACTAAGTTGGGAACAAAATATTTGGTCCATTATTAGATGAAACATATGCAAGTATAAGATTATGATAAATATGAATGAGACCATTCTAATCTATACATTACCTTTAATTTTTTAATTTATCTATCTCAAACCATTTTATGATGTGAATTCCTCTTCTTTGTTCATTTTGACTGATTTATGACTATTTCTTGTGTGGTAATTTATATGCATGTTCCAATTTGTGTTTATTTATAAATCCATTCATGATAGTAAAAAATGAATAACAATGAATTTTATAAGTCATACTAGGATTTTTATCCATAAAAATTCTATTTCAAAAGTTGAGATGAATCTCATTGAAAAATTGAACATGAATGTTGAAGGTCATAGGTCCCTATTGATCATGTTTTAATACCACCTTTTGTATTGTGATTTTTAAAATGTCTAAAGGATTTGGACCATGGAAAGATTAATTGGAAGACATATAGGACTTTCACGTTGGCATAAACAAATGTAAGTTTGTTAGACTTAGGCCATGGTAATAATTAAGGTCATTGAGACCTTAGTCTTCATGGGAATTGATTCTATAATATTTTTTTATCATGCATGGTTGAGTTCAAAAATATAATCAATTAAAGAGTTTATATAATGCATGGGAAGCATTAGTTACATGTTCTTTATTTTACACTTAATACTATGGAATTTGGACTGATACAAGGGTTTCTAGGTTTGGTGGTTTCATGCACATAAAACCTATGAAAATATAAGCCCTGGGCTGAAAATGAAAGTGGTAGTTTCAACAAGTAATAACTAAATAGTTTTTCAGGTTGAAACTATGGTCCATGGAAGTTAAAAGGAAAAATGAAATATGGAAGAAAGGGGAAGCAATAAAGGAAAGAAATAAAGGATATAGAATAAAATTAGGTTTGTGGAAGGTTCAATGACTATCAACATAGGTTGTGAGCACTTTTTGAACAAAAAAATTTAAATTTGGCATTTTAATTTGAATAAATGTCCTGACTGTGGTATATGTTGGTTGGTTTTATTTTATATGCATATAAAATTGTCTTATGGGAATGAAATTCCATAAGCAAGGAAACTCGATATGGGTGAGGTCATTTTATCTCTATCTCACCCTTAGATGACATATAAATGGTATATAAGTGATGGTATTTTGTTAAATATTACCTAAAAATGCATATGGGTAGACCACTATATGAGTTATTACTTGTAAGGGTATTTTATTTTGGTTATAATTTATGGCTTCCCATGGTTTTCATGAGTTTGATTCTGTAATGTGGTTATTTTAAGTATTTTGGAAACTTTTTTATTATGCCCAATTGTGTGTTGGTTTGTTTTGGGCTTGTTGTGTATCTTGGTTACCTTACCTATGAACAACTTATCCTTTATACCTATATCTCATTTGTATCTTTATCTTAGTCATTTAATAATGTGTATTTTATAGAATACAAGATAATTTACTCCATTTCCAAGATAATGGTTGTGGTGGATAGGGATCCACTATATGATTGGGATTATTTGGATGCCTGAAAGCCTATTATGGTTAATTTTTGAATGTGTTGAAACTTTAGACCCTTATGGATAATGATCAAAGTTATTAGTTGATTATTATTCATGTTTGAATTATTTTTGAAATGTAAATTTTTATAAATATCTAAAATGATTCACTATGTAATCTTTTGGTATTTTTTGTTTAGAAGAAAAAATATCTACTATAGAATTTGGCAACTTCCTTATGTCATTAAGGATTATTAAAATGGTTTTTAACCTTTACCTATCAAGTTTACTTTTGTATAACAATTAAAATTAGTTTTTAGAGGTGTTTAACTTAATTTATCACATATATGTTATTTTCTTTAGTGGATGAGCTATCTTGTATAATATTTTGTTTATAGATTAATTGATTAGTTAATAACATGGATTATAATCATTTGTTTATGATTTAAATAATGTTTAATCTATTTTTAATCAATAATAACTATTAGGGTAAATGATAGTATTCATATTTTAATTATATAAGTTTATAAGGTTTTGGTATCCTTTAGAAGTTGTGAATGGTAGTTATTTTGGAATAAATCCATATTTCTCTACTTAGGTTTACCATTTTGTGCATGTACAATTATATAGTTGTGTACATAAGTAATTTATGAAAGTTAAATTATATTTTGGTTATGGAAGTTGAAATATTCCTTTTTAACCTTAAATGACCAAATAAATCCTTTAACTTTGTATTTTACATATTTAATTCATTATGAATATATTGGCTAGATCTAGCCCCAACACAAAGTGAATATAGTTATAATTTAATCATTATTCAATCCTTATATAATCATGTATGGATCTAGTGTTTATTTGGGTATAAATTTTCATATACATGGATTTAACATGTTATTTTGCCTATACATGTCTATATT
>JARHVA010005144.1:780000-875000 GCA_037957365.1 Torreya grandis
ATGAATGTTAAAAAAATATTGAACTTGATCTAAGAATTTTTCAAGACTCATTTAAACATATTCCTTACACCATTTGGATCCTATTACCTAGTTTTACACATGAATTTGTTACATAAACATCAATCAAATCTATATTACTTTAATAGAAGGATATAATGACTTGACAAAGGTGATAAACCCATATTAATAAAAGGTATCATTAGCCATTCAACCAAAAATATTATTTCAGCCTTATAGTTGCAAAGAGTATTAAGAAAAGGGTGAAAGCTATATTATATCAAGATTAATGAATTTATATACTTTGATACTATCCTATCTTATAATAATTTGTGGATGTATTTAATGAATAAATACTAGGATTACCTCATAAAAAGGAATTTGAAAATTTAATTGACATCATACCTAGATCCACACATGCATCCAAATCTCCTTATAATTTGAATCTATAAAATATAAGATAGATTAAGGTTTAACTACAATAACTTCTTAATAAAAGATTGGTTCACCATATATTTTCACCTTGAGGAGCTCTAGTTATCTTAGTTAAGAAGAAGGATAATACTCTTATACATAGCATGAAATATTTTATGTTGAATAAGGTCACAATTAATAACAAGTATCCTATCCATAATATCAATGATCTCTTTGATCAAATTAAAGGAGTAGTTGTATTTTATAAAATAAATCTTCATTCAAGGTATAACCAACTTCATATCAAAGAAGAAGATGTTCAAAAAAATAATTTTGGAATAAGGTATAATAATATGAGTTTATATATATGCCCTTTGGCCTAAACAATTCCACTATTAATTTTATGAACCTAATGAGTTATGTTTTTAGATATTTTCTTGACCAATTTGTGTCATGTTTTCTAGATAATATTATAGTCTACTGAAAAAATGAGAAATAATATGAAAACACTTAAGGATGGTATTTAAAAGGCTAAGAAAACATAGGTTATTTGGTAAATTATCCAATTGATCTTTTTATAAAATTTAAATTCACTACTTGGGGCATGTGATTTCAATGAGCTTATAGTGGATTAACAAAGATTACAACCATTAATAAATGTCCACATCCTAAGAAATTGCATGAAATACATAAATTCATGGCTTTGGTTGGTTAGTATTGAATATTTGTATAATATTTTGAATAATTGTTAATCCCATTACTTTAAAAATAAGGGGAACAATTTTTTTTAGTATTAAAAATGTGAATCAATTTTCCAAAGGCTAAAATAATTGTTAAATTTAGCCCATATCTTGGTCATTATAGATCCAAATAGAAATTTTGGAGTATGTGTTTATGATTTTAAATTGGGTATTGATTTTTTCTAATGAATTATGATAATTTATTTATTTATAAGTCTCAAATTTTGAAAACACATGAATATAAATGTCCAACTCATGATCTTGATCTATTGATGCAGGAACATCACTCCTAGGCTAGTTTCCTTTCAAATTTTGGTTTTATTATCCAATTTTGGTTTTGTTATGGTATATGAGGTATTAATATGATTATAAAATCCTTATTTTTCAATTATATGTGTTATTATTATTCATAACTTCTCAAAAATTCAAAATTGGCCTTTCTCGCCAAAATTGAGTTTTTAAAAATTTGAATTATTTTGCATAGATTAGGTGTTATAGGGGTCTTTAAAAGAACTATTAAATGTATAAAATTATTTTAATTATCTCTTTAAGACACCATGAATCCATACAATTTTTCTTAACTCATAATTGTATAGAAAATCAAATTTGGTATATATTCTCATTGTTTAATTAGCCTTTAGTGACTGTTAAAAGCTCTAAAGGTAGTTAGAGTAGTTGTAGGATGTAAAAAAGGTGTGGTTTTAATTTAATATCATGTATGAGAGTTTTTAAAATGTTACATTTTCAATAAAATAATAATATAGTTCCTTATTTTTGAATATAAAGTAATTGTAGACCTTATATTCATGTATGTATGATTAGAAATTGATTTTATGTGACTGGACAAAGAAGAAAGATATAATAAATATTGGTTTATAAAATTTATTTTACATTTATTAAATTATTTAAATGTTTTTTTAATTATATTAAGTGTTTCATTTGATTATTTCAATACTTTATTGTGAAAATAATGTTACATTCATGTAGTTGCTAGTATATTTATACACAATCAAGCACAAAATCCAATAAAAGTGTGTAGCAGAGATGTTAAGGAGAATATATGGTGATTTTGGAAAGTTTTTAATGGTTTTAAATAGGTCATAAATATTTCATAGAGAATTAATATTCATTATGGAAATAAATAACTCTAAATAACTTCTTTAAGGTATGTACAGAGTAGTTTAACCTTGAGTTGGGGTTTCTAGATATAATCTTGTTTTGTGGGAGTTCTAACCAGCCAAAAAACTTAAAACTTTATGATTGGGTGTGATTTAAAGTATTATAAAATAATCTTGAGTTTTTATATCTTTAAAGAGTATATGGATATAGATAAATAGGTCTGTGTGTAATTAGGCCCTAGGAGACCTAATTAGGAGTGGACAGAGGCTATAAAAGTGGCATAAGAGTGATTTTAAACCAATAAAACCTATGGGGACATAGAAATAAATATAATTTAATATAAAAGGGTTTTATTTTATATTAACCAATCTTTGATCATCTATACAATCAAGAAAAGCCAAAAAAAAGGTTACAACTAAGCTTGTGAGGTTGTGACAAGTGGGTGTAAGTTGTAAGGTTTAGACTTTGAGGGAATTTTATCTAAAAAATTTTGGTATTGTAAAAAAATTAAGATAATTTGAAGTGATTGGATAAGGTTAGATTATATGAGAGTTTGATAAGATAGGATTTGTTTATGTTTTAACAATTTTGGGAATAGTAGGGTTTTATTCATAATTTAGTTAAAGGGTCTAGATTGATAAATCAATAAATAATATGTAATAAATAAGCTATTAATTTGTGAAATTTATTTTTAATTATATATTTTATAAAATTATTAATAAAAGGGAGAAAATAAGAATTAGTTTAAACTATGCTAATCTGACTAAGACAAGGTCTCATATTCGTTATGTAGGCCTAAGACACTATCATAAAGAGGAATATAGATTTTGTTTTTTGATTATATAGGAGCACCAAAAGTCGACATGAGTGGCACTAACATTGTAGTCCTTGTTTGGAGCTATTGTCTTAAGATATTAGCTTTCTAGTTTTTGTTTCATAGGTCTATGTGAGCCTATGTACCAAATTTTAGAGGTTGAAAGTCAACAAAGCTCACTATAGAGTAGATTATTTATTCAAACTCTATATTTCATTATGATTTAATCAATTTTTGAGTAATATGGGGGGTTACTATGTTTAATATGCACTAGACATGCTTCACACCTTGTGTGTGGGCATGTTACCTACATACCAGTACTCTGAAGAGGGATCAAGCCATATGTAGTTCTCCTTTTGAAAGTGATTGGTGAAATTGTGATATGAGAATGTAAGGAAATTCTAAACTAGGTGTGCTTGAGATGACTATGGACTAGTGTGGATATTTATATGTGCTTAAGACTCTACTAGATGGTTGTATATAAAGAATAGGAAAGATTACCCTAGTGGTGTCACTTTTAATCTTGCTTGCTTGATAATATTTTCTAACCCCTTTCAAAATGATCTTTGAATGGGATTTTATAGGGATATATTAGTCATATATTGAATTTGATCATGTTAGGTCAACAAAGAAAAGGATGGGGGACTTGAATAAATTAACCATTAGGGCTAGAAATGAGATTTGGAAACATCATTGAAAGTAAAAAATAGTATCACCGATGCTCCTATCCTAAATGGGCACTATTGTCCTAGGTTGACAAAAAACCTAGGGGGATTGATTGGTCATGAGAAAAGGGTATTAGATTAGATAGGGTCAAGTTTGAAAGGCTATGGATAATTAGGAATTAGTGAAAATAATCCTATGAGGGTCATGAGAGAAAGCAAGAGGGACCTATGCGTTGGGTATTAGCCATGCTTAGGTTACCAATTTTTGTATTTTATATGTCTGCATTTGCCCCCCCTTTATTCTAGTGATGTAGCAAAGTGAAATACCAGGATAAAGGAAAAATAGAAAGCATACCTAAACTTACCTATAAGGGTGAAGCTCATGAAGATTATGTAATGTTGAGTAAAGTAGGTTAGTATATATAGAGCATGTTGTACAAGTGTGAATCTATGAAAGGAAAACAAAGAGTAGATCAGTTCTTATTATATGAAATATAAAACAAGAACATCCAATGCTAGGTAAGAGAGAGAGAGAGAGGAAGAGAAAGTAATTAATACACCTCCCTAGGTATTTTAACCAATAAAAAACCTATTGTGATGCTAAGTAACACTGAGTAATGCTGGATGTGGTAGATGATGTTATACCAAAAGTTATTTCATGAATGGAGTTGAGTGTTCAATTCCTCAAAATGTGGATCAAAAATGCAAAGTATAGCCATTTAGCTCCATCATCTCCCACTAATTAAAGCTAGGTGTTCATGCATGTGTTTATTGATGTTTGTACTATGTGTCTAATCCCTTTGAATAGGTGGCTCAAGAATACAAAGGCTAGTTAGTCCTTTGGCTCCATCATTGCCCCACGAAGTGAAGCTATAAACTAATACTAGTATAGAATGTGTGTCATATGAGATGGATATTGAATCCCATGAATGTACTATGATCTAAAAATGTTTTCATGCATAGATTAATGTATGATAGAAATTAGGCCACTCTTGGCCATTTTAAAAGATAGAGATTAGGCTTATATGAAAGCCACTCAAAAACTAAGAATCTAGCTTATGTGGAAGCCACTTGGGAACTCAAAAGTTAGGATCATATAAAATCTAAACCAAAATGATTCCAACCACTTATAGATGGAGTAAGGCATGTAACTATTGAGAATGCCAGGGTAAAGCTAAACTCAAAAAGAAAGAGAACAATGTGCTACACACATTAACCTAATCACTAGTGTCTAAAACATGGATTATGACTTGGAAATTTTATGAATTTTCCTATCTAAAACTATAAGTGAGATCCATCATGCCATACATGGTTTCCCATAAATCTAGATTCTCTAAGAAAACTATACTAAAACTATTGATTCTAGTCTAAACTGTAGCTGACAAAACTATAACTAAACTTACCTTTCTATCTATTTTTAGAAAATATGGTTTTTCTATTATTTGTAAAAGAGTGATAGAAATGGATAGTAGTGCCACCAAAACTTTATTCTAGTCTTAGTTTTATTGTCTTAAGCCAAATCTGATGACTGTTCTAGATTCTTGACTATCTACCTGGTCTATTCTGATTGGTTTGATGTCTAGTTGCTATTCTGAGTGTTCTAAAACTAGAATTTTTTTGTTGATAAGAGCTCTAATGTCTATGATAAACCCCATATTTATTTCCCCCTATTTTAAGGGTAGGAATGGAGACCTTAAAATGAATACCCTCAAAAGAAAGAGCCCTGCAAGTGTGTTATGTTGCATGGATACATGATATAGCAATGATAGTTGGTAAGATATCTTAAGATATAACATGGGTTAGAGTGAGATTATTACATCAATATGGGTATGCCTAAATATATATAGTAATATAATATCATGTGTAATATAATGAATTAGAATTTAAAGTCTATTTATTAGTTAGTTGTTAGTTAGAGGGATAAAGTATGATGTCCATCATGGCATCCAAGAAACATGAATAATGCAAGATATGGATCATGGCATTGTATACGATCTAAATCAATCAAGAAAAAATCACATAAGGAAAGAAGAAAGAAGCATACAAGAGTGGCTAAGGGACCAAGAAAATAAGGGATGTGGGTACATGTTACTCAAACTAGAAAACAAGCATACAAGGCATGTTCAAATACCACATACACATACATTTGAAACAAGTAAGTTTGTTTTAAATCTATAATCACATATAATAGTATAGAAAAGTGACATTGGTAAATGTTCAAAGTTACACATAAGACATAAAATTAAAGGACATTAGAAAATGTCCTAAGCCACATGTAGGAGACAAAAAAGAATTGGTAATGCAGTCACATCAAGATACAATAAGTAAGAAGATAAATCATGTAAGGCACTAAAAGTAAAATCACATCTAACTAATCAAATCAAGAAGGAAAGTATGCAAGAAATTTTAGTACAAGACTAGGTATATGCAAAGAAATACATAAGTGTTAAATACTAGTGAGTGTCGATAGAGTAATCTATATATGCTAGCAAATAATGTACTTCAACATGATAACTAGAGTGTGTGGTGTAGGAATGACATAATTTGGATGGTGTATTCATTTATAATATGCCACCAATGGGTATATGTATCAATTTTTATCTTGATGTATAAGTAGGATGCCCCCTCAATGGGTAGAGTGAAGCAATCAAAGAGTTGGATGTCACTACACACACTCAAAATAAGATCAAGTGAAGCATGGTAATGTAGATAAATTAAAAAAAAATAACCATAGGACAAAAAATATAAGTATATCATTGTATTATAAGTGTAAATCATGGATGATGCATACAATTGAAACAATTTTATGTTTTTGATTTATGTGAATGTTTTTGAATTTTTTATACAAGCTATGTGCAATCAATCATAAGGAGACTATGTATAATAAATAACAATAAACTATGTATAAGTAAGAAAAAATAAACATGATAGAGGTACAAACCACTAAGAGTGAGGGGGGGGGGGGGGTGAATTAGTGTTTAACAATAATGTAATCCAATTATCCAACTCTTGAAGCTACTTAACTAATAACATCAATATGCAAGATAGATGAATCAAATAAAAAACATGAATTCAAACATTACACAAAGATTTATGTGGGAAACCCTCATGGGGGAGAAAACCCACTCTCATGTTTACAAAATAATGGACTATAGTCCTATAATATGATCACAAACATGAGGCTTTAGTGAAGCACCAAATTCACAAGGAGCACCAACCCCTAAAGATGACAAGAACCAACTTGCCTAAGATGTTGAGAACCAACATAACACCTATCAAATAAACAATTATTGGACTTTGATTGCTTATAAATTTGATAAATAAACCCTACAAGAACACTCTTCTCTAAGTCTTTAACTCCACACAAGTCACCAACACCAAATTATCTCTTCAACACAAGTAATAATCTATTCACAAAATCTTTCACTCATATACAAATATGAAACCATAAATATATTAAAAATAATCAATAGAATCATAAAATTATGCTGAGTCTAATAAAAATTTTCTCTACTTAATCTCATACAAACATTGGTCACCAATACTCCCAACAACCTTCACATAAGGTGTTCAAATATCAACACACGCACTTGTTTGTCAAGTTTGATACACACCCCAAGAGCATAAAAATCATATTGTATATATAAAATAATAAATTATGGTCAGCTACTTATCCTTATTATATTTTATAAAAAATCACTTATGTCTTCCAAGGTCATCCATGAACCTCTACAACAACTTTTTAGTTCATGTAGTGAGCTTATGTCTCATACTCCTTAAAAATGAAGCTTAGCTTCACTTTATAAGACAATTTTTGACCAATATAATATTTTTCAAACCTTAAAAATCACTAAAAAATATATTCAATGAGTCCTCAACACTCTCCAACCATCAATAACACTTGATCTAACAATCTATCTTGTAATTAAACTCAATCACTCAAACTGAGTTCCTTCTACTAGAAAAACCATCATGGTCAACTATGAGTCAACCATTCACTCAACTCCAAGTGAATAGGAAAAATAAAACTTGCCCAAAAAAATTACATACATCCCATACATCACCTCCAAGAGCTCATAGCCATCCCTAATCATTCATTAGGCCTTCCAATTCCACTTCTCACTTTGACTAGTTTTTCTCACTCATGGCACCCTTTCCTTCATATTGACTAGACAACTTTGAGGACCTATAATTTTGAAAAATATAAATGAATATTATTTAAAATTTAAATTTATGTTTGAATCAATTTATAATATTTATCACACACCCATTTTTTCCCCTAGTTACTTTCAAAAATCTCTCACAATATCAAAAACATTGTTAAGAAGTAATTTTTATGGGAACCAAAAACAATCAAATTTGACCAAACACATCCTATAAATCCTATAGGATTCATATAAAACCTTCAAAAATAATTTTTACATCCAAAACCTTATTAATAATCAATAATAAATATATTCAACATTGAGTCTTAAGATTATGGAATTTTGTACATAAAAACATGTTTACCTTCTTAGTAATCATTCATAAAGAATATGTCCTTAATCCATGAAATAATGATTTGGAAAATTTATTATTAACCTTACATAATATATCAAAAAATACTCATCTCCCCATGAAAATTTTACATGAGCTAAATAATGTGAGAACTTTCCTCTCAATCTTAAAATGCACTATTTGAGCACCCTTTGAAGCACATGAAGACTTTTCTTGAATGTATCTCTCCTTATCTAACCTCAAACCTCATAAATATGATTGAAAAAACTTTCATAACCATATAAAATTTAAATAAAATCTTTACGAACCTGTAAACACCCTTTGACCCTTCACAAGGCCTCACAAGCCCACCTAGGCCAATTAGGCCAAGAGCCAAATAATCTTGCATACCACTAGCCACCTTTTGAAAATAATATATAAAATATATAAGCATCCTATACATGTAAAATATTTATATTATAATAAAAATAATATCCTTAACATGTCATACAAGACATAGGACTCAAAACCCTATAGGCAACCATACATGGTCAAACATACCAGACCTACATACTTCATGAGAATCTCATGAAACCACTCTGACCTACATAGAACATTACAAGATCATGTATTTAAATACTATACCATGATCCATGCCACCATACATTCATCCAATCAACCTTCATGCAAGAATCTCATTTCACTAAGCACATTAGACCACATGCTCCATCTCAGTACACCTGCTAGACCACTTTATCATTGCACATGCCTTGTATACATCAATGCCAACAATTACCATAAATTTCCAATAAAAATATGTATAAATAATACTTAG
The DNA here is from genome assembly GCA_037957365.1 of Torreya grandis. Classification (NCBI taxonomy): domain Eukaryota; kingdom Viridiplantae; phylum Streptophyta; class Pinopsida; order Cupressales; family Taxaceae; genus Torreya; species Torreya grandis. Next base: position 789,061 of record JARHVA010005144.1, read on the forward strand.
GATAAATGATAATAACTAATGAGTCTCATGGGAGATTCCTTATCATGGTGTCTTATATCAAATAAAGGAAGCATGTGTGATTGTGAAGCATGAGGGAATGGATATGAATATGATTATGAATATCTAGATTCATTAATGGTATCTTGGAGATCATAATAACCTATGTTATTCCACTCATCATTATTATCTTGATTTTAAACTAATGGAATGTTGGTGTAGACTTTTGTTATATCTAAATCTTTAGCTAAATTATGTCTATGAATGATTTCATTTATGATGTTTAATAAATCCCAAACCTTGGTGACAAACATTATCAACTGCTAGAATAGGAGTAGTGATGCCTTGATCATGCTTTCCCAACCCTTGACCTTGAAAATCAATATTTTATAGATATGGTTGACCAAACCCATACTATTTTGAAAGCTAAGCCTCATTTTGGAGAGGTAGATTTGCATATTTTTCATGCTTTAGTTGTGCTCATGGTATTAATCCTTGCTCTAATTTTGATTTTTGATCCTTTTATTATTTTTAGTTATGCTTTGGTAACCACTTTTGTTTTATTTCTAAATTTGACCCTTTGTGAATTTGTTCCTATGTCACTATGGATTTCTTGATTAATATAACTTATATAGGGTCCTCATTAGCAATGATATGTTGTATATGTTTTTTCAATGCCAAACATGAATATGTGTGATTCCCATGCATTCTATGGTATGCACAATAATATCTAGATCTTCTCACTAGATATAGAGGAGGTAGTTTTATCAACTTAGATTTGATTATTTCCCTTAGTAGCTCACTTTAAATCTTAGTTTATCTTTGAATGCTTTTTAAATCACTAGTTGTAGAGTTACTTTGTTGTGATTTTATGTTTTGATATGTAACATTGTTTGTAACCAATTGACTAGGTGAAGGTACATAGACATGATTGGCACTAGGGTTCCTTTCAGGATTTTGCATTATGATTTAATTTTCCAATATTGTGATATTTTCAAGTAATAGTTGATTCTACATTTGTAAATCTAAAAGTAACTTGCTGATACTAGTGATTTGATCTCGTAGAGTCTCATAAGTGTTAACCCTAGTTGTTTTTTATTAAACATGTAAGCACATATGCTAAAGAGGGTTTAAAGAAGCTATAGGTTGAATGTATGAATTAGGAACAACAATACATGTTGCCTCACCTTTTGGAGGGGTGATAGCATGGAATTGGTTAGAGGAAATTAGAGATGATCCTCTTGAGGAAGAGAAGGATAAGGGATTTGTTTCCTCTACATGAAATATGACATTGAAATAAGAGGATCTAAGGAGGCATATGTATCTAAGTAGAAACCATGTATATGGGCTAAAATTCATGTAAGTGGAGTTGTAAATTGTATATAAATATGATTATAGAGAAAATTCCTCATGAGAGATCACAAACAAGGCATGGAGAGTATAGAAATGTGTATTGATGCATACAGAACTTTGACATGTGATATGATATGTCTAATATGTTTAGATAGATAAAGTTGAAACTTTTTCCATATGAGAGATAGAGAGAAAAAGGTAGAGAGAATGAGATTGTGCATGAATGTATAGAAATTTTTGACATGAATCATAACATTTATAACATGTTTAGCATGATAAACTTGAATTTTTTTCCACATGAGTGAGAGGGAGTATGTAAAAAGAATATTGAAATCATGTTTAGAAATTAATTTTGTAATATCATCCCTGATAATGAAAAATAATCATGAAATGTAAATAATGAAGATTTGTAATAACATATGATATAATTCATCATTAATGTGCATTATAGGACCAATGATGGTTTCCTTATTTTGTGCAAGAAATGCAAAAAATAATTGTAAATAAGTGAAATCCATTTTTGAAATCTGATTTTATAATGTAAGGTGATATATCACAAGCAATATGACTTATTATGGTCAACTAGGGTTTTAATAGATAATTATTTGAATAATTACTATGAAATTTTGAAATTGAAAGTGAATTTTTGAGGTAGAAATGTAAGAAAAAAATCAGAAATTTAGTGTAAAATTAGTGAGTTAATGGGACCTATTAGATGCAACTAGGGTTTTTTAAAATAAAATATTTTTTAAAATTACTATTGATTTTTGAAAATGAAATTGGATTCCTAATTTAAATATGCAACTGAAATTTTAGAAAATTATTGGAAAGTGCTTGATTGAATAGGACCTAGTATGTGTAACTAGGGTTTTGATTTTTTTTTAAAAATTAATATTGAATTTTGAATTTTAAATGTATTTTCTAATTTTAATATTCTATAAAAATTTCAAAAAATTGTTCAAAAATTATTTGAAAAATACTGGGACCTAGTATGGCCAACTAGGGTTTGAAAGTAAATTATTTTAAAATTTACTACTAAATTTTAAAATTTTATATGAATTTATGATTTAAATATTCAAGTAAAATTTCAAAAATTTATGGTAAAAATCAGCTAAGAATTTACCCTAGGTTTTTAGGGTTTTTATGCACGAACAAAGTAAGTTAGATGCACCAAATGATTTAACAATTTTGGAAATATTGGGGTTTTATTCCTAATTTAATTAAAGGGTATAGATTGATAAATTACTAAATAATATACTAACTTTATGAAATTTATTTTTAGTTATATCTTTTCTAAAAATAGTAATAAAAGGGAGAAAATAAGACTTAGCTTAAACTATGCTGATCTGACTAAGATAGGGTCTGATATTCACTATGTAGGCCTAGGACACTATCATAAATAGGATTTTATCTTTCATGTTTTCATTGGATAGGAGCATCAAAAGTGGAAAAGAGTGGCATTGATGTTTTAGTCCCCATCTATTGTTGTTGTCCTAAGAGTCAAATCTTTTTGGGTTTTATTTTTTAGGTTTGTATGAGCCTATGTATCAAATTTAGGAGGTTGAAAGTTAAAAAATCTCATTATAGAGAATATTATTTATTTAAACCCTATATTTCATTATGCTTTGACCAATTTTTGAGTAATAAGAGGGGTTAATATGTTTAAGATTCACTGGACATGCTTCATACTCTGGTGTGGGCACATTGCCTATATACCAATACTCTGAAGAGGGATCAAGCCATATGTAGTTATCCCTTTGAAAGTGCTTGGTGAAATTGTGATATGAAAATGCAAATAAATTCTAAATTAGGTGTGCTTGAGATGACTAGGGATTGGTGTAGAAATTTATATGTGCTTAGGACATTACTAGATGGTTGTATGTAAAGAATAAGTAATATGTCTCGAGTGGTGGCACTTATATTCTTGCTTGCTTGATAATATTTTCCAACCCCTTTCCATACAATCTTTAAATGGGCTTTTATAGGGATCTATTGGTGATGGATTAAATTTTCTCATGTTAGGTTGATAATGAGAAGGATGGGGAACTAGAATAAATTGACCATTGGTGATAGAAATGAGCTTAGACAATAGCACTAAAAGTGGAGAATAGTGCCACTGACACTCCTATCCTATTTAAATGATTTTATCCTAGGTAGACGGGACCTAGGGGGATGGATCGGTCATGAAAAGATGGTCTTAGATTAGCTAGGGTCAAGTCTGTAAGGCTACAAATGATTGGGAATCATTGAAAATAAGCCTATGAGGGTCATGAGAGAAATAAAGAGGGACCTATGGTTTGGGTGTCATTATCCATGCTCAAGTTACCAATTTTTTAATTTAATATGACTATAGTTTGGAAAATTACTTAATAAAAGACAAGATGCCACTAAAGAAGAATGCAACAGGTGATAGGGAAGCAACCATAAATATGGGAGATACAATATTACAAGAGTTGAGGAACATTTGAGTTAAATTAAATACTAGACTCATAATAGTTAAGGTTAATAAAAAGAGGAAGAAGAAGATACTAGATTAGTCACAGGTGATTTAAGTAACCAAGAGGAAGAAGAGCCATAGACACTAGAATTGGAAGATGAAGGAGGAGAGAGAGAGAGAGAGAGAGAGAGAGAGAGAGAGAGAGAGAGAGAGAGAGAGAGAGAGAGAGAGAGAGAGAGAGAGAGAGAGAGAGAGAGAGAGAGAGAGAGAGAGAGAGAGAGAAGAACATAATTTTGAGAGATTATTGAAGGTGGTGAAAGGGTAAGGATCTAAACCCAAACTAGATCTTCCAGTATATGTAGGCAACCTTAGTGGAGAATAAATCCTTTATTGGATGGGAGAGTTGGATAAGTACTTTAATTTTGAAGATGTACCAAAAGAGTAAAAACTAAATTTTGATAGGATAAATATGAAGGGTTATGTATCCTTATGGTGGGATTACATACAATATGATAGAAAAAATAAATGAAAAGGAAATATAAAGTTTTGGGATAGAATGGTTGACAAATTGAAGAGCAAGTTCTTGCCTAGTGACTACATCACCAACTTGTATAGTAAACTTCAAAACTTTAAATAGAAAGAGATGGGGTAATAAAATATAATAAATAATTATAAAAATTAAGAATAATATAATTTCACATAGAATATGATAATGATAAGGTGGTTAGGTATCTCAATGGTTTGAGATACAACTTACAGGATGAGTTGAGTCTTTCTAGTCTAAAAACACTAAAAAATGTTACTAGTTGGCTTTGAAAGCTGAAGACAAACTCAATAAGAAATAAAACAAATAAAATAGAGGTAGAGTCAAAAGTTTTAGGGGAATAGGTCATCAAGGAGGTAGATGATATTAAAAAATAAGGCAAGGAGAGACTATTACCTCTCATCATCATCCATCTAGTCCAAGAGGAGTATTTAGAGGTAGAAGGCATTTATTTCAGGGATGGATATACATCAAGAGGTAGAGTATCAGATGGTTTTATTGGATGGTTTTTCAAAAAAAACTAGGTTTGATGGACATAGATCATGGGAATGCATACAAGATCAACTATTAAGGAGTCTAAGAACAAAAGGAAGAAATCAAGTTGCATATGTAGTTGAGAAGGAGAGTCTTTATTATCCATCACTTATGGAGGAAATTGAGGTAGGAGAATCATTGATAATGATGATGGTGATAATCAAGACACCCAAGGAGAAAGTTCCACCATAAAGTAAAACCCTTTTCAAGAATTATTGTAAATGCCAAGGTAAATGTTATAAAATGGTCATAGATTTAGGTAGTATAGATAATCTAGTTTCTATTGAAATGGTAAATAAACTTATATTGAAGAATTTACCTCACCCCACACCATAAAAATTCTCATGATTGAAAAAAGGTCAACACATTTTGGTATGTGAACAAATTTGGGTGAAATTTCAAGTTGGGAGGTACAAGGACAAGGTCCTTTATAACATGATCCCTATGGATGTTTGCCATGTGCTTCTTGGGAGGCCTTGGTAATATGATAGGCCAACCATCCATGATAGTAGGAAGAATCTATACACCTTGGTCAGAGATAGAGTTAGTCATACCTTGTTTCCTATGAAGTATTAACATAATGACCAAAAATTTGGGTCAAATGTGATGATGGTAAGTGGTAAAGTGTTTCTAAGTGCCATGAATGAAGAGGAGTTAGAATTTGAATTTGTATTCAAGCTTAGGAATTTTATAACAACCATCAAGATAAATGAATTTCCTCAAGAAATCAAATACATGTTGAAAGAGTATGCAAAAATTGTAGTTGATGAGATGCCAAGTAAATTTCCACTTATGAATGAAATCAATCGTCACATAAACTTTGTTCTAGGAGAAATTTTGCTTAACAAGGTATCCTAAAAGATGAAACCTAAGTAGAATTTATAAATCAAAAGACAATCAAAAGAGATATTAGACAAATGACTAATCAAAAAAGCCTCAGTCCTTATGTAGTGCCTACAATATTAATACCTAATAAGGTGAGTGGAGAATGTGTATAAAATATATGGCTATCAACAATATCACCATTATACATAGGTTTCCACTTCCTAGGATGGAATATTTGACGTATTTATTGAGTGGACCAAGATATATTTACAAAATTTATCTCAAGAGTCAACACTATCAGATTAGTATTAGACAAGGGGATGAGTAGAAAACTGCTTTCAAAACCAATGAATGATTGTATGAATGGATGGTTATGTCATTTGGTTTGACCAATAACCCAATCACTTTCATTAGGCTTGTGAATAAAGTCCTCAAACCTTTTATAGGTAGGTTTGTAGTGGTTTACTTGGATGACATACTTATCTATAGCCTTAGTAAGGACAAGCATCTTTATCATTTACATCTAGTCATGAGAAGGCTGTAAGAAGAAACGTTTCTAATCAACCTCAATAATTTTGAGTTTATGAAGTCAAAAATATTATACCTAGGATTCATCATCTCTCAAGGCATGCTAAAGATGGATAAGGACAAGGTAAAGATAATCATGGAGTGGCCAACATCTAGAAGAATTGGAGAGGTAATAAGGTTCCATGGACTTGCTAGTTTTTATAAGAATTTTATTAGAAATTTTAGTGGAATATGTTCTCCCATAATAGACACCATTAAGGGAGATAAACAAAGGTTTGTTTGGAGTGAGAAATATAAAAGGAGTTTCTAATATTTGAAGAAATAGATAATGGAGCATCCTATCCTAATTACTAGACTTAAACAAAGTGTTTCAAATATAATATGATACAAGTGAAGTGGAAATATAGGTTTTACTAAGCCAGGAGGGAAAACCTATAACATATTTTAGTGAAAAGATAAATGATGCTAAGAAAAAAAACTCATCTTATGACTTAGAATTCTATGTAATGGTGCAATCATTAAAGAATTAGAGGCACTAATTAATGCCAAAGGAGTTTATTTTCTATACATACAATCATGCACTTTGGTGCATCACCAATAAGCCTAAGATAAATTAGATACAAATGAAATGGGTGGAGTACATGCAGAATTTCACCTTTACCATCAAGCATAAGAAATGAAAAAGTAACAAGGTAGAAAATGAATTGAGTAGGAGAGTCTTGTTAGTGCATGAGATAAAAATTGAGAGTTTTAGTATTAAGTCACTAAAATAAATGTATGAAGATGATGGAGAATTCAAATAAGCATACATTACTTACAAGCATCCAACTACACTAAAAAAAATCCATTGTTGGATTATGTCATACAAGATGGATTTTTGTTCAAGGGGACATAAATATGTGTTCCAAGAAGTTTAATAAGAGAGAACTTGATTAAAGATAAGCATAATGGGAGTATGGTATGCCACTTTGGGATTGATAAAACCTTGGATCAGCTCATTAGACACTACTATTGCCCTAAGATGCAAGTAAAAGTGAGGAGATATGTTGAGAGGTGTCAAGCTTGTGAATTATCCAAAGGTAGTATCACTAATTCATGTTTATATCAACCTATACTAGTCCCTAAAAGACCTTGGGAATCCATTAACATGGAATTGTTATGAGACTGCCTATAAATAAGGAGGATTTGACTCCATATACATATTTATGGATAGATTTTCCAAAATGGTACATATAATTCCATGTATGACCAATAATGATGCTACCCATGTGACAAATTTATTCTTTAAGTAGGTATTAAGGCTTTATGGGCTGCCACTAAACATTTTATCTAATAGAAACAATAATTTCCTAGGCCACTTTAGTTGACACTATGGAGAAATCTAGGCACAAATTAGAGTTTTAGTTTATATTACCATCCTAAAATAGATGTTTAAAATGTGGTGGTTAATAGTAGTATAGGGAAACTATTGAGGTGTCTATCTAAGGATAATACTAATTAATGGGATCTTATGTTTCTTCAATTAGAATTTGCCTATAATAAATCTTCTAATAGGAACATTGGAATGAGTATTTTCCAAGTGATATATGCTATGTAGATTAGAGGAGTGTTTGAAATTAAAAATATCAGTCATATGGAAAAGATGAGTGATGAAGGGGAAAAAATTTTAGTGGCTATGAAGGAGGTACATCAATAGGTAAGGAAGCATCTAGAAGCTTGTATGCAAAATTACAAGAAACAAGTAGATGTAAGTAAAAAAGAGGTCAGTTTTTAGATTGGAGATTTGTTTTTGGCTCATATTAGGAAGGGAAGGTTTCCAATAGGTGAGTAAAATAATCTTAGTATGAATAATATTGGTCCTTGTAAAGTACTTAGGAAGTAGCCTAATAATGCCTATGAGTTATAATTGCCTAGTGGTATAGGAATATGACCAATATTCAATGTTATAAAATTTTAACCTTACAAAAAAGGATTAATAGGTGAAGACATAGTAGGAAGAGAAGTTAAAATAGATATATATTGGCTGAAATAGTTGCCTCAAGCCAAACTAGATGAATTAGAATGCATTCTAAATAAGGAAGTATTCAAATAGATTAGAGACAAATAATATTTCAAGTATATGGTCGAATGGAAACACAAAAAAATTGAATATGATACATGGAAGATAAAAAATGCAATCAAAAAGCATGGGAGTACTATAGAAACACTTATAGACAATAATCCCTAAGTCTTTTTCTCTTTCCATTGGGAGTATGATGTAGGAGCATCACTCCCAAGCTAGTTTCCTTTCAAAATTTGGTTTTATTATTCAATTTTGGTTTCATGATGGTATAAGAGGTGTTAGGATTATTATACCATCATTATTTTTCAATTATATGTGTTAATCTTATGCCTAGCTTCTTAAAAATTCAAAATTAGCCTTTCCTACCAAAATTGAGTTTTTGAAAATTTAAATTATTTTACTTAGATAAGGTGTTTTAGGGGTGTTTAAAAGAACTTGTAAAGTATAACATTGTTTTAAATGTCTCTTGAATACACCATGAATCCATACCATGGGTCTATTCATTATCAATGGGTGGGAAGACTAAAGTTAGAATTTTTAATGCGAGTAATGGGTAGGAAGAGGATGAGCTGTAGCCTAGAGATCCTATGAAGGATGAACTAGTAATATCATTTGATCCAAGATAGGGTACACCTATTATTTCAAATGATGTCATAGTTCATAAATCAATTTTAGGCTAGGGTTCACTAGACATAATACCTGATCTTTTTGAAGGAAAACAATCAATATCATAGACTAGCATGGTGTCTAAAGAGTGTTTAAACAAAAAAAATTAGAATATTCCATCTTGATCCCAACCATAAAAATAAATTAGGTATGTATAGATGTCCCAAATTCTATCATAGAGAAAGTTGACTCTTCCTTGTTAAATACTCTCTTGGTTAAGTTCAATGATTTTAGGCCTAATATTAACTCAGTTTAAAAATGGGATAAATTCAAATGGTATCCCAAGGGATAGATCGACATCATTGTTATGCCTACGATTTTTTTCCTCATCAACTTGTCTCATTTTGAAGACTATATTAGGATTCTCATAGGAGACCCATGGTTCATGGGAAAATCCAATGTTTGCCTTCATAATTAGAAAATAGGTTTCAACCTTGATAGTTTCATCATGGAGGACATAAATGTATGGGTGAACCTACCAAAGTTACCCTTAAATTTTAGGCCTTATAGGTTATTCTAGGCATCGCTAGAGCTCTTGAACAACCAATTTCCTTTGATCCCATAACTAGGTCGAGATGCAAACTCATGGATACCCATTTTTATGTTTCCATTCCTATTGAAAAAACCCTTATCCATTCTATCAATAAAAGATCTAAATATGGGGTTTGAAACCAACAAATTATGTTTGAAAGGGACTCATAAATATGTAAAACTTGTGATGTCTTGAATCACTCTTCCAAGGATTATCCCATGGGTAATAAATCATCCCTTCCCCTGACTCCCCTTTGGTTTAAGAAACCTCTTTCCTTAAATCCTTCCCATCACCCTCCTTAAGATCTTGTCCATAATCCCTCTTCCTCTAACCCTTCTCCCCTTCCCCTGCTTCCTAAACTTGCTCTTGCACCTCTTAGCCTGGGGAAAAAGTTTATAGTTGTTAACTCTACTAAGTCTTCACCTTCCCTAAATATTCTTAGCCCTACTTGGGGATTATTAGACTCAAATATCTTGGCTAATGTTATATCTATTACTCTAGTTTATCTAAAGGTTGATAAGTTAATTATGGTCGTTCCATCATTGATTGATATCTCAGCTAAAGAAATGTTTTCCTCTCCCACTTCAAATCATGTTTCTTTTATGCCTTTTAAGGAAATCCAAGAAGACATCAATGAAGAATATTCTTTCACTAAATGTTTTGAATCTTTATTATATTACAAGGATCCATTTCATTAATTAGTCACCTTATATAATAATTACTAAATCCAATTATATTTTTTATGTTGCCTAAGACTTTTTTTCCTATCCAGGGACAATGTTCCTCAAAAAGCAAGAAAGACAACACTGAGATTATTAAATAAATACTAGAGGAATAATGGATTAATGTTTAACCAAAAAAGGGTAGGAAAAAAGTTAAAGTTAGAAAAAAGTTGAAATATACTAGAATATTGACTAATCAAAACTCTAGAAAAGTAAAAACTGACAAGCAAGTAGCAAAGGGTACCTAAATGACCCTTAAACACTTCCTGAGAACTAAGAAATGAAGATAATATCTTATAATATAAGGGGTTTGAATAATACTATGAAATAGATACTAGATATAAATATGTTTCATAATCATAAACCTCACATCTTAATTCTCCAAGAAATAAAGATGACTAAGTAAATTTTTGTAAAGAATAAAGATAATATCTGGGATAAAGCTATTTGCATTAGTAGTAGCTATAGAAGTTCTTCTGGTGGGATGGTAGTTTTTTTGGATCCATTTATCTTGGAAGGAAATGTCCTATTAGAAGTTGAATCTCATATTTAAATGTTTTTCAAAGATATTAGTAGTAAAGTGGAATGGGTTATTACAAATGTCCATGTTCTTAACTCCAAGAATGATAAAAAAAATATAGGTAGATTTAATTGATATTAGAAAATATTTCAAGGATAAGAACTAGATGGTGGTAGGAAACTTTAATTCTCCGCTATCCCTAAGGGTAAAAAGGGGGAACTTGTTCTCTCAATGATAACATGATGTATTTCATTTATTTTATTATAGAGGTGGAGCTTACTAATATTGACTTAAAATGAAATCCCTTCACTTGGTCAAATAGGAGAATGGGAGAATACCTCAATAAAGTTAGGCTTGATATGTTTTTAGTTTCTATTTTGTGGGATTTAAATTTTAGCATCTCTTTTTATTCCCTCCCCTAGATTGGATCTGATCAAAATCCTTTGTTTTTTTCTAGTGAAAAGATGTTTAAAATCAAAAATACCCCTTTCAAATTTCAAAAAATGTGGCTTTCCTATTTGGCTCTATTGGAATCTCTGAAGAAATGGTAGAAGTTTCTAGTGCAATACTCTACCATGTATATCCTAGCCATGAAATTCAAACACATTAAGCATAAACTTAAGACTTGGAAAAAGGAAGTTTTTAGGAATATTTTCACCTAAAAATGACTATTTGAGGAGGATTTATGTAGAATTAAGGAGGAAACTAAACATTATGGTTCCACTCCCTCTTTACATCCTAAATAAAAGGAACTTTTATGTTTATTTCATAATCTAGAAGCTAAGGAAGAAATATTTTGGAGCCAAAAATCAAAGAAACTTGGCTCAAGGAAGGTGATAGGAACACCAAGTATTTTCATCTCTCAGCTTCCAAAAATTGTCAACATAAATTCAACTCTAAAATCAATGGGGAAGATGGGACTTGGTACAAGGATAAAAAAGATATTGAATGTAAAATTGTAAACTTTTATAAAAATATTTTGGCTCATGTTCCCTCTTAGGATGTTCAACTAGAAGATCAGGTGGTTAATCTCATTCAAGGAATTATATCCCAAGAAGAAAATACCTCCATCCTTTCTCCACCTTTTGATGAAGACATTAGATCTAATTTCTTCTCTTTGCAAGGTGATAAGCCCCCTATCTTGAATGGCTTCTCCCCATTTTTCTTCTAGGTATTTTGGGATATCATCCAAAATGAAGTTGGCTTGGCTAGTTTTGAATTATTTAAATATGGAACTATGCTTCAATAATTCAATAATATTTTTTGGTTCAAATCCCCAAGAATCATTGGGAAAACTAGTTTAAGGACTTTAGACCAATCATCTTATGTTCCACTTTCTACAAGATCTGCACTAAAGGTTTGAATTTAAGAATTCAAATGCACCTTGATAAGTTGATTATGGAAAAATAAGTGGATTTTATTTTTGGAAAATAAATCTCAGATGGTATTATTATTTCCCATGAAACTATAAATTCAATTGCCAATTCTTCTCAACAAGGTATGTTTCTCAAATTGGATATGAATAAAGCATATGACAAGGTTTAATATCACTTTATGGATAGATTTATTCAAAAATATAGGTTTAATTAGGTTGTTATGAATCTAATTTCTTCCTACATATCCACCCCCATGTTCTCAATCATTATCAATGGGGTTCCCAAAGGGTTTTTGTGGTGGGTAGAGGTATTAGACAATGTGATCCTCTTTTACCATATTTGTTTATAATAATGGCAAAAACCTAAAGCAGAATCATTAACACTATAATTTATTACAAGGTCATCAAGGGAATTTTAATAGATCCTAATACCATATCTATCACCCACCAACAATTCATAGATGACACTCTAATGATGGGAGAATCCTCCTTTTTTGAAGCTAAATAATTCAAGAAAATCCTTGAAATCTATCAGATAGTATTAGGTCAAAGTGTCAATTTCATTAAAATATCCTTATTATTTATCAATACTCTACATTATCTACAAGGGAAGATTTATAGGATCATCAGTTTTGTAGTCAAGAATCTTCCTTACTCTTACCTAGGTATTCCCATTTTTGAAGGAAAAATGAAATCAAATTTATAGAATCCTCTCATTGATAGGATCCAGATAAAATTATTTGGATGGAAATGAAATTTACTTTTCCAAGCTGATAAATTAAAATTACTTAAGATCTAAATGCAAAGCATCCTAATTTACTTCATGTCTTTATTTTTTATCTAAAGAAAAGTGTCAGAACAAATTGATCAATTGTAGAAGAATTTTCTTTAGAGGGGAGTGTAAGATAGAATTAAATTCCCCTTTTTATCCTAGAATAAATCATGTTTACCTTTAGCTAAAGGAGGATTGGGTCTTAGAAGGGTGAGATATATGAATTAGGGTCTACTAGATAATCAAGGGTAGAGGGCAATAAAGGAAGATAACTAATCAACAAGGATCATTAAGGAAAAATATTTGAATTCTAGGGGGGGTTCCTAATTTCTTGTGGAAGAAGGTCCTATGAATGGTTCTGCCTTTTAGAAAGTTGTGAGAGATGGCAAGGATATTTTTTGAGGGGTTTAAACTAGAGAATAGGTAAAAGAAATAAAGTTTAATTTTGGGGGAATCTTTGGTTAAATCAAACCCCTTTTGGTTTTTTGCTTCCTGTAGTGGACCTAAGCGAGTATTTCAAAGAGGTCATAGGCCATAGAGTGTGTGATTATTCGTAGGAGAGTGAAAGAAGAAAAAGGTGAAAGAATATCCACAATGAAGATTTGAATCATTAACAAACTCTTTCATTACAATATTTAAATACTAAAATTCAAAACACTCATATTGGCATCTTTCCAAAATATGATGATCTAATATGGAATGTTGATCCTAGTGGGTTATTTTCTATCAAATCTAGTTAATTTTCCCTTTGGGACCAAGAAAAAGTATAGGAAAATTAGAATTTTATATGGATTAAAAATCCCATCACAAATATCAATGTTTTCTTCTAGTTGGCCACTCAAAATAAAATCCTAATAATAGATAATCTAATGAAGAGGGTAATTATAAATCCTAACAAGTGCATTCTATAAAAATAGGAGACTAAATCTACATAACATATTTTTATTCCATGTCCTTTTGATTCCTCCATCTTTGAGTCCTTTTTTAATCTATCCAATTTCTCCTAGGTCCCACCAAGGTCTATAAAGGTTATGATCTACCAATGGGAGGTACCATGGGATTATCAAGCTCTAAAATTTTGGTGGAATCTTGTTCTTCCTCACAATTTCTTTAGAATTTGGATTTTTAGGAATTTGATCATCTTCGATAATATGAATCCTAGTCATTCCTCATATTTTAATAAAATTATGGATTTCTTCAAATAAAATTTGTTAAATTACACTTCTTAATTTAATGATCTTCCTTCCCCTCATTTTTCTTAGATTCTCTATTCATTGAACCTTGAAATCCTTGCATAGTCTCACAAGTAGAGTGTAGATATATCTAAGATTAAGTGGATTCACCCTCCATCTCAATGGTAAAAGATAAATTTCAATGTAGTGGCTAAAGGGAACCTTATACCTATGAGATTTATATGTTTCATCCATGATTATAATGGGAACCTCATAACAACTTATGTGGGACCTTTAGGGATCAAAACCAATCACATGGTAGAAGCCAATGGTACTTAGTGGGGCATAAAACTTGTAGTTAAGTTGGGTTTGGAGAATTTACAATTGGAGGGAGATTATATGAACATTATCAAATGTTTTAAAGGTTCCTCCAAATATTCTTGGAATATTACCAATATAATAAAAGATGCTAAAAATTTGCATACTTTCTTTAAAGGGTTTTTAATAGATCATGTTTATAGAGAAGGTAATAAAGGATCATATTAAATGGATAATTTAGGGGTATTTAATCAATATATCACCCATTATCAAGGTAATATTTCATTCCCTATTGATATCATTCCCTTTATTGAGCTTGACAAAGTATAATCTAATGTGTGATATTATGGGCTTCATCATTGTTAAGCATAATCAACAAGGGTGGATGATATTTCACACATGTAAGGTTATCATGTCTCTCCCACACCTTAAGACATCACATGAAAGGATTTATTTCATATTAATATATAATAAGTTTAACAACATTGCTATCAACATCATTTTATATTTTACTATAAGTGTCCCCATTTGTAAAAAGTATAGAAGAACCACATAACCAAAGATGGGAGGTCATCATGACTAAGTAGAGCCTATATTATATGTTGAGGTGAAGTAAGATTCATACCTTTGGAAAAATATGGTTAAGAGGAGGTTTGTAATCTTCATAAAGAGACTGGTCATCCATGATGTGGTGATTTTAAGAGATTTCGCTCATGGCTAGAATGATAAAGAGTTTTGAATGTGCAATTTGAAGCTCATGGTCACTAAAGAAGTCAATATCAAAATTATAATTATGTATTGTTCTAGAATTAAGTAATTTTAATATAAAAATAAGACAAATTATTTAGCATTTTCTATAGCATTGAGAAATAAATCCGAAGTCATGAAATGAAAAAGGGTTTCTAGGGATGGACCTTCCTAAGAAGTGGCCAAATGTTTTCCTCTAAATAATGAGGTACATCATTCTAGAGGGAAATCATATAGTGATATTCTCTCACCAGTTTTTACTCCTCAACTACTTCAATGGTCACCCAATTAGTATATTATTTTTTCTTCTCAAATCACTGGAAGTGTTTGTTAACAATCTTAAATGCAATCCCTTAGATGATATAATATACTAGGGTCTAATTTTGATCTTTTTAAAAAGGGGGGAACCCCTTTAGATAAAGTACATTATGGATACCATTCACATCATGATTGAGAAAGAGTAATTAGATAGAGAGGATGTTTTTTTTTGAAACTAGAAACAAAACTTGTAAGGGGATAGAATGATGATTTTGGAGAAAAAAATGTTTAAAGACATTTCCAACTTGGTGGTATCCAAAAGGGGGTCCTAGTCTTTATGAAACCCATAACTAGTATGGGTCATGCCTCCTTAAATTTCAACCTAAAAGAGGAGATTAAATAGTGTGTGTAAAAATTGCAATGTAAGGTGGCTATTTAGAAGTTACTAAGCATGTAAATTTATGATGAGTTCAAGAAGCTAAAAGTGTTGTTAGTTCTTAGTGATTTATCTTTACGTAAGGGTGAATCTCACAAGGATAGTGAGGAAGAATTAGATGTTATAAAAACCCCCCAAGGAGCAAGAACTATCCATAGTGGAGGTAAAGATGAAGTCAAGATGGAAATTGAATGTGGGAAGGAGGAATTCAAGTATATAGGGCTAAAGAGGAAGATACCTATCATGGAATCTATGCAAAAAGTTGAAAACTAAACTAGAGATAAGGAAAATAAAATTGAGAACATGGGGACCAATAAACTAGTCATCTACTTGGAGTCCAAATATTTAGACTAGATCTTCTAGTGTCTAGGTTTTATCTAGTCTTTTTGTTGATGTTTTGGCATATTTTTGGCTAAATACAATAGTTCTAGTTGGTTTCTAGGTTTTGTTTCTTTTTTTATTTCTAGTTTATCATAAATATATTTTGGAATATTTTTGTAATGGGTATGGTACCCTTAACCCATCTTTTAACTTTATCTATTTAAAAAAAAAATTGTATAGAATATCAACTTTGGTGTTCTTATTGCTTAACTAGACTTTTAGTGACCATTAGAAGGTCCAAAGGTAGTTAGAGTAGTTTTAGGACATATAAAAGGTTATTTTTTAATTTAATATCATGTATGAAAGTTTTTAAAAGATTCAAGTTTTAATAAAATAACAAGAGAGTTCCTAGTTTTTGAAGACAAAGTAACTGGAGACCCTATTTTCTTGTATGTATGCATTGAAAATTGACTATATGTGACAAGACAAAGAAGAAAGATTTAATAAATATTGGTTTATGAAAATTATTGTGCATTTGGTAATTTATTTACATGTTTTAATTTTCTTAAGTTTTTCCTTTGATTATTTCAATACTTCATTGTGAAAAGAATGTTACAGTCTTGTAGTTAATAGTATATTTATACATAGTCAAACACAAAATCCAATGAAAGTGTGTAATAGATGTGTTAAGGATAATATATAATGATTTGGAGAGGTGTGTAATATTTTTACAAATTTCATAGAGAATTGAAATTAGTTTTGGAGCTTAAGAACTCCAAATAACTCCTCTGAGGTCTGTATAGAGTAGTTTAACCTTGAGTTAGAATTTCTAGATAAAATATTTTTTTTTGGGAGTTATAACCAACCAAAAACACCAAAAAAATTGTGATTGGGTTTTATTTCAAGTCCTATAAAATATTCTTGAGGTTTTATAGACTTACATAGAATAGGTGTACAGATGAATAGGTATGTGTGCAATTAGGCTTTGGGAGACCTAATTAGGAGTGGATAGAGGTTTAAAAAGTGGATTAAGAGTTATTTTGAACCAATAAAACATGTGGATACATATAAAAAAATAAAAGGTACTACAAAATGTATTTATTTTCTAGTAACCAATCCTTGATAATCTGTACTATCAGGAAAAGACAAAAAAAAAGGCTATAAGGAACCCTGTGATGTTGTGACAAGTGGGTGTAAGTTACAAGGTTGAGACTTTGATGGAAATTTCTATGCATCAGATATCTAATGTGATCCATGTAATAAATAAATTTACATGTTTTTTTCTTGGGAATACTATTAAAATAAATTCTAACCATTAAGTTTTTGTGCATTTATTTGCTTAGGATGAGTTGAATGCAAGGAAAAAACGGTGGTTAGAATTTATTATTAATATTAATACTTATGTTAACTATGTAAAATGAAAATAAAAATGAGTAGTTTATGTTATAAATATGAGGACCTACATTTATATTATCTCAAATTTATAGTTTAATTTCATAAATTTTATGTTGTTACAACATAAATCAGACCTTGGATGTCTAAACATATGATTTTATTTATCGAATGAAAGTTCAAAAAATAATGTTTCTAATTTTTAAATGAATTTGGATGGTGTTTTGAGACTTAAATTAAAAATTTATGTTATTATTTCAATGAATCTAAGGGAACAAATTATGATTGAAGTGCACAAAGCACCTCATTTCACTCATCTATGTGTCACAAAAATGACACATGACCTAAAAAAGTTATATTTTTTGGCTTGGCTATAGAAATATGTGGCTATGTTTGCGGAAATATTTGGAAATTAAATGTATTAAGGTTTAATATTTCCATTTAGGAGGACTATTGTACCCTCATATAATTCTTGAAAGGAAATAATTGTGATTTAAATGAATTTTTTATTGAGATTGCCTAAATCTTGGGGAAAACATGATGCAATCATAGTTTTAATCTATAAATTTAAAAAAATTTCTCATTTAATAGCCAGTAATATTATGATTGATGTTACCATTATTACAAAAATATTCATGAAAGAGCTTTTGCACCTTCATGGTGCACTAGAATTTCATTTCTACAATAAAGATAAACTATTCACTTACATATTTTAGAAAACTTTGATGGTTGCCTTTGGCACCAAACTAAATTTTGGTTCAATGTATAATCCTAAAATGGATGGTCAAACTAACTATTTGAATCTTATTATTGAAGATATGATGATAATGTATGTGATGGATCAATAGTAAATATGGGAAGAATACCTCCACTTAGTGGTTTTTTCTTATAATAATACATATCATTATGTCATTAGATGGATTTTTTTGAGACCTTATATGGGAGAAAGTGTAAAACCTAATTATAGTAGGCAAATATGGAAAACCAAGTGTTTTTTAGGCCCAGAAACTTTATAATATGATGAAGAAATAGTTTTTATTTTCCAAATATTTAAGGCTACATATGATCTAAAAAAGAGTTATGTTGATTTGAAAAGTTCAACTAGATAATTTCAAGTATTATACAAATATTTATTGAGAGTAATTCCTAAAAAAAAATTCATTTAGATTGGCAAGGCTTCCAAACTAGATCTATGCTTTATCGGTCCTTTTGACATAGTGGAAAATATTAGCCTGATGCCTTATCATCTATCTCTTCCTCCTTATATATTTATAATACATTATGTTTTTCATGTGGACCTACTAATAAATTATATTTTTTATCCATCTCATTTTATTTACTAGAATAATCTCTAGGTAGTGGATGAGGAAATGATTCAACTAAAACACATCAAGATTTTGGCCCATCATAGCATTAGTCTACAAAATAGAAATTAGAAACAAGTAATGATCTAATGGGATAAGATGGGTGAGAAAAGTGATACTTATAAATATTAAAATCTCTTATGATAACACTATTTTCACTTATTTTAGGCCTTAGGATGATGCCTTCCTTTAAGGGAGGAAGAGGTCATCACCACTAGACTTATTATTATTATTATTATTATTATTATTATTATTATTATTATTATTATTATTATTATTATTATTATTATTATTATTATTTTCATCATCATCATCATCATCATCATCATCATAATCATCATTTTGATGCATTGATAATTATGGGACATTTGTATTAGTTTTATTCTCACATTATGATGTTTCAAAAATGTTATTTTATTCAATTTTTTAGTTATTATATTTGATTTTATATCTATAATGATGGTACTATTGATTTATTTTTTCATAGATAAAAGTGTCTCCTAAATATAAACTAGGTTAGGAAGTGAAATACTGGGTTTAATATTGTATGTAATATATGCATATATAATATTATGGTAAAGTTATGAATGATATCCTTATAATCCATACCCTCCCTCCCATTTTCTAATTTTTGTGTCTCAAACCATTTTGTGATGTTAACTATGTTTCTCTATTCATTTTGTCTTGTTTATGATTGTTTCTTATTTGGTCATTTGTATGCAAGTTGTTCCATTTTGTGTTTATTGATAAATCCATTGGTGATAATTGATAATGAAGAATAATTAATGTTCTAAGTTATACTAGGCCTATGATGTGTGAAAATTCTTTTATATAAATTGAGAGGAATATCATGGTAAAATTGAACATGAATGTTGAATGTCATAATGACATATTAATAATGTTTTAATACCAATTTTTGTATTGTACTTATTCAAATGTACAAAGCATTTAGACTATGGAAAGATTAATTATAATCCATCTAAGACTTTAACCTTGGAATAAATAAAAATAAGTTTGTTGAACTTATTCCATGGAATAATTAAGGTCATTGAGAGTTTATTTTTGGTGGGACATGATTATGTGATACTTTTTCTTATCATGAATAGTTTAATTTAAAACACCAATTTATGAAATAATTTATATAATGCATGGAAACAATTAATTGGATAGTTTCGTTTAGATCCAATGCCGTCTCCCATGTGCGTGCGCTCAAAAAATTTGAAAATGGGTAATGACAGACAGGTGGTTGAAGCGGCAATGGCTACTAAATTAGACGGGGTGTTGTCAGCTTGCAAGGGGAGGGAGCTGAATGCCCCTAAAGAGACTTTTCCAGTGGGTGGAGGAAAGATCATGGCCGGGCATTTTGCCCACACTCCTGGATCAGGGTTAGATGCAGGGGGAAGATCATATGCAGATGTGGTGGCATTTGAAGCGAATCTACATAAAGTTGTGCCTTGTGCATCATCTAGGCCATCCTATGCACCACCTTTAAGTGCTCTAAAACCCACAAGGGTTAATTTAGATCCTAAAATAGTAGACAGAATCTTTGAAAGGGTAGAAATTTTTTCCTCCCAAGCTGCTATTTTTCATTTTCGAGGATGTTGGCCCTCTCTGGCTGATCTACATGACTGGATATCCAAGAATTGGCTGCCACTCATTGAAGACCATGTTGAAATCTTTCCGTGTGTAAAAGGTTTCTTTATTGATGTCTTCCAATGCCCTGAGGACAGAAGGATAATCTTGAGCAACAGTGATTTCTTATGGCAGGGTAAATTTCCTCTCATGGCCAAATAGTGGCATAAGGATTTTAATCTGCTTACGAAAACCTTTAATAAGTTTCTGATCTGGGTTCGGCTCCCAAATCTTCCAATACATCTATGGCATGAATCAGTTTTTGAAACCATCGGGAATGCTATAGGAGATTTTTTGTCTATGGATAAAAATACTTCGGTTGCTCACCATTCGACCTGTGCACGTTTTATGGTTGAAGTGGATGTTTCAAAGGGCCTACTAGAGGCAATTTGTCTAGACTCCCCAAGGGGAACTTGGACACAAATGCTAGATTTTGAGGGCATACCTTTTCGGTGCAGAAAATGTCACCTGACGGGTCATATGGCTGCTCGTTGTTTGGCTGGGAATTCAAAGTCCAGACGACCACCTTCTTGGTGGTCTAAGGCTTCCTCAGAACATTACATAGCTAAACAACCTATGGAAGATTTGGTAGATTCTGAGAATGAAGATAGCATCCATTCTGAGCCGATGATTGAGGAGGATTCACCGGTGAAAGATTCCTTAGTTGGTCCTGTGGTGAATGGGAATAATGATCTTTCAAAGCCAGTTGTTGTGGAGATGTTGGTTTCTCCCCCTATTTTGGAGGAACTACCTAGGAGCCAAAAAATGGTTGGTATTCATAAGGATTTTGATGAGTCATCTGTATCCCTTGGGCTTAATAGACCATCGTATTCTGAGGAATGGATGACTGAGGCAGCAAAGGTAGAGGATGGATGGACTGCTGTTAAGAGGAAGAAATCTAAGCATGTGGCCCCCCCTCTAGATATGAATCTTTGTTCGTATAAAAGGTTAAATAAAAATTAAAAAATTATTTTGTATTAACCTCTTTGTTTGGAGGTTGTAGGATGCTGATCCAGTCTGGTGACGGTCTGTTCTGTGTAGTGTCGACAGTTACATATGGTTTGTTCTGTTGTTTACAGGTTCCTGTTTAACCTGGTTTGGTTTGTACCTATTTTGGGGTTTTTTTGAAACTTCATTGGGCTTTAAGGATTATCTTTCTTTATTGTACAGGGTTTTGTGGTCCCTTCAAAACCTGCTTTTACCATAATCTAAAACAATCGATTGCATGTTATTTTAATTTGAAATAATATCATGAATTTTGGACTGATATCATGGTTTTTGGGTTTGTTGGATTTAATGCACATAATACCTACATGAATGGTACCCTTGTGATGGGCATGAAACTAGTAGTTTCAACAAGTAAGAACTGAATAGTTTTTCAAGTTGAAACTACAATCCATGAAAGTTAAAATGAAAATATAAAGATTTAATAAATGGGAAACACAAAGGGAAAGAAAGAGAGGAAGAATAAGAATAAAATTTTTGAGGAGGTGAAACAACTATGAACACAGGCGACGAGCAGTTATTGAACAAGTTCTATTTTATTTTTATATATTGTTTATACAATGCCAAATGTGGCATTTCACTCTAAATAATTAGTTGAATGTGGTATACTTAGCTTATTTTCTTTTCTCTACATATAGAAAATTATTGTGGTACTAAAATACTATGACCAAATAAACCCAATATTGGGTGATGTCATGTTGGATTTATCTCACTCATATGCAGTGTATATATGCATCATAAGTGATGGTTTTTAGTTACATCTTCCCTCAAAATATGTATGGGTGGACCACCATGATAGTTTTAATTTTTAAGTGTGTTTTATTTAGTTTATAATTTATATATTTTGATGGTCTTACTTGCATGATTTACATTATATAATGTGGTTATTTTTAGTACTATGCAAATCCATTTATTATGCATATTTGTGTATTGGCTTATTTTTTGCTTATGTATCCTAGTTATATTACAAATGAACAACTCAACATTTATCCTTAGATGTCATTTTTAGCTTTATCATAGTTGTTTACTTATATGTATTCCCAAATGATGGTTAAGGTGGATAGGGATACAATATATTTTTGGCCTCATTTGGATGCTTGAAAGACTTCTGGTTACTTTCTATCATGTTGAAAATTTAGACCCTTATGTAAATTGTTTCAAGTTATTAGTTGATTATTATTCATGTTTTAATTTTTATAATGTACATTATTGTAAATATTTAAAATGATTCACTATGTAATATTTTGGTCTTTCTTGTTTTGATGGAAAAAAGGATATACTATATAATTTGGTATCCTACTTTTGTCATTAAGCATATTAAAATGGTTTATAACCTATACCTCTCATGATTACTTTTTATAGTGATTGAAATTTAATTTTGAGATGTATTTTAATTACATCAACACATGGATGTTGTTTTCTTCAGTGGTCGGGTTATCTTGTATAACATTCTATTTGGAGTTTCATTGATTAGTTAATTATTCAAATTTTAATTATTTGTTTATGATATAAATCATTTTTAATATATTATTTGGTAATAACAACTGTTAGGTTAAATGATGGTCTATATATTTGAATTATCTCAATTTTGAACATTTTGATATCCTTTAAAAGTTGCGTATGGTATTTATTTTAGAACAAATACATATTGCACTTATTTAGGTTTATCATTTTATGCATGTATATTTATTTAATTGGGTACATAATGAATTTATTCAAGTTAAATTTGAGTTTGGTTATTGAAGTGTGAAGATTACTTTTCATCCTTCAATGACAAAACATATGCTTGCATTTTTAATTACATATTGAATGCATTATAAATATATATTGGCTAGATTTAGACCTAACAAAAAGTTAATATAGTTAAATTTTAATCATTATTTTAACTTGATACAATCACATTTAGAACTGGTGTTTTGTTTGGTATTACTTGTGCATATACATGGCTATAACGTGTTATTGTGGCTATACATGGTTATATCCTTTCTTGGAACATACATAGTGTTAACTATAGTTTGCAAGATGAGTTTATATAATCAAATTATTTAGTATTTTATCTTATATTATATATTTAATTATCCATTGAATGGGCTCATTCCTTTATGTTTGAGGTTAATCCATTTTTTATTTTTCCATATAATATAAAAGGGTTACTTTGATTTATGAATTCATTTATATTAGTATAGTTGTAACTTATTTGGTTATTTTATGTTTATTGATTCTTAGTTGTTTATACTTAGTGAAGTGACACATTATTATAGTTGTAATTTTATCTTCTTAAGGTTATAATATTCATCATGGGTTATTATATGGAGTTAAATTTATCTTTAGGATACAATAGAATTTATATTGATTTTATCTTTCAAATAGATGAGAAATTTTTTTCAAGGTTTATTTGAATATGATTGTGGATTGTTTATAGAATTTTCATTGCATTGATAGGTAGTAAATTTAGGTGAAATGTTTCTAAAAAAATAAAAAAAAATATTATAATAAACTTGTTTGAATTAATTATCATCTATAGGTTTAAAAAATGAAGGAAAGTAAACCTATTATTTTAATTCCTCCCATATTTTTAGGTTGAATAACCTTTACTTATTTATCATGGCATAAAAATGCTTGGTGAAGATTTCAATTTCATAAATATCTATATTTTATGTCATGTTTCAAATTACTATACTAGTTCAGGTCACTAATGTTATAAGTGGTGTCTATTTTAGTTAATATAGTTAGAACAATGGTTATTTATTTATGAATATTACTTGTAGTTTTGGAATATTAAATTAATACTAAATATTCTATTAAAATTCAACATCATTAATTTGTATTGAATGATGCAAGTTAGATTAATTTTATTAAGGTGACCATTAATTTTTTTGTTTTATCTTAAATAGTGTTGAACTAATAATTTTGTTATTTTATTAGAAATTTCATTAATATACTTAATAAAACTTAATGTGGATATTTAATATTAAATTATTATATGGATTATTTTTTATCCATGTATTGATTAGTCTCGATCATATACAGTTATTCACATAAAGGAAATAATGGCCTACTAGAAAGGTAGTGAAAACCTATTTTAGTGGCATGGTAGTTATGTGTGAACTATTAGACTATTATGGTATCATGTAATATGATTATATATGTGGTTATGAATGTTAATGTTTAACTTAAAAAATATGGATGGTGAAGGTTAAGAATATCTAAGTATCGTATCCTTAGAAACAAGATGTGGTGGTCCCACCTAGTGACCTTGCATGAAGTTAAAAGTGTTTTCCATTGGAATTACACTAACATGGAATTTATAATTTAAATTTGAATTTATTTATTTTTAATATTCTTGGGTTAATGATAATCAGATTATATAAAATTAGTAATTTGAACTTGACCTAACTTATGTTGGAAGAAATGTTACTTGATAATTAGTAGTTGTTTCAATCCTTTATAAATTCATAGTGAATATGAGAAATAGATTATTTGCGAAAACAATGTTTGATTATGTCCTTTTTTTTGTAGATTTAATTACCTTGAATAACTTAAATAGAATGGAATATGATTATATATAAGCATTCATTGATATTTTATGTTGAACCTTATAGGATTAACACTATGTTTCCTTAGTTGTATCAAAGTAGTAGATAGTTAATGGTCACGTTAAGGGTTTGAATGAATTATTTTAGGTATGTATTACAATGAAGGTAAATTTCATTAAATTTTGGTGTTAATTTGGAACTCTTATTTGAATGTGTGTATATGCACTCATACTTGTAATATTTCTCCCTTCATTGAGATATTTAAAATGAGTTGTTTCTAAACCATGTCCCTAGTTGATTGACATATTGATGGAATTTAATATTAATAAAGACAAAATTAAATTTTTTTTTTTGGTTTGAATTTTGGATTTTATGACATCCAATTGATGATATATCACTTCCTATGTATCCAACTACTCTGATGAGGAAATAAAGACACATATTATTCTCCCACCTAGTATGATTGTTTAAATGTGCTCATTGACTATATTCATACACCTACGGATTTGGATTTGATACTTGATAATTTTAGCTCTTCACTTGATTTTTAATAATTCACAATTAATTTGAGATTAATCCTAGTGATTCATATTATATTTGAATATAATAGGGCATAGTTTATCAATGTGTAGTGGTGTAATGGATATATTCTAGATAGAAATCAAGTCCCTTTAAAATTATATTTTGGTTTTCTCATATAGTGAAATACTTTTACAATTTCATAAATCCAAATTATGAAACATGTGGGATGACCCACTTAAATATTATTAAATTTTTAAAATATCCATTAAATGGTACATAAATGAGGATACAATAGGTTCCTAGGTCTGTGGCAATGGACCTATTTACCTAGCACAAACCTATCTCAAAAAAGTAGGGAAAACTATCTTGAGGTTTGAAAAATATAAAATATAATATAAGATAATTTTAGCATTGAATTTTAAATTACATTTTATAATTAATGGTGACTATAGGGGTCAAACCCACATATAGATAAATGCTTAGAGTGATGGATAATAAGAGTCATGTATCTAGGCATAAGTTAAGTGGTTTAAGATATGTGAATAATTAATTAATTTGAGTACCTATAAATATATTTAGGTATCAACATTACCCTCACCCTTTATTCAACTATTTTAATTATTAGAGTAAAGGATAAAACAATATCTAGATATGTACCACACATTTTATCTTTTATAAGAAGATTCAATAATGCATGACACTCAATAGTAGACCCTATAACAAAACGTGAATTAGCTAAATATTAATAATGTTTTAAACTTTTAGGGTTTTTATATATAAATATTATATTTGATTAAAGGGTTGAGTACTCTAAACTAGTGAAACAATATGAAATAAACAACCACTAGTTTGTTACAAATTTTAACTTGCTTTGACTTAATAAACATAGTAATAAATGTGTACAAATAAATAATTATATATAAAAGACATGATGTGTAGGATCTAAGTGCTAAAAACTAGGATATGAATAGGTCTAAATATCCTCAACTAGATCCCTATGTTATATTCTCTCTTAGATAGTAGTGCAACAATTGAAAAGTAGTCCCATATGGCTCTAGTGTCCTAAAATTGGTACTAGTGTCCTCTATGTAAGACTATTCCTAAATGTTGGGTACACCTGTAACTATGTTTCTAGGTTATGTTCCTATGTGAATGAAGTTTGAAACTCTATAGTTTACCTATAATAGTTTATTTATGATGCAAACCCTAATCCTTCTTGCAATCAGGGCATGAGCTTAAAATGTGTGTTCGTTATTAGGATAGACTGGACATCCTCAACACCCCATTATAAAGAGAGTTTATTACATACCAATAATTTGAGGAGGGATCAATACCAATTTATTTCTCCCCACCTAAGTGATGGTGTAAGTTAAAGTGATTCTAGAATGATAGTGGTCTTGAATGCCTTGAGTATGTTTGATATTGGAAATTTAGAAAATCTGGGCTTAGGGTAGTTGTAGATGGTGGAATGCATAATTAGGGTAGAATACGTATTAATAACCTTGATTTCGATCAAATTATTTCATGTTTTAATAGGTTTTTTGCATCTATTTTCCATCGAGTGGATAGAGGTCTAAAAGTCTTGTATTTAAAGTGTTTTGTATCTTGTGTAGATAATAAAATATGCTTAGGCCAACCCTATGAGGGTTTAAATTTTGAAAATATATCCATTGAAGAGATTTAAGACAAGTGAAATTAAAACCATTTTGTGGACATTAGTGCCATTTGGATCTAGTGTCCTTAATGTGGTGCTAATATCTAGCTAGCAGGCTGCTGGGTACAATGGGCTAGGATCTGGGAATGAAGGTTTAAGGCTATGTTTTAGCTAAGGATGCCTATGGTTGACACAGAGGATTGAAATGTGTGATAAAAGGCTATAAGATAGGTCTAGGTCTAGGTTGCTAATAATTTATCTCAATGATCACTCTTAACACTCAAATACCACTTTTAGGTGATTATATCCCCCCCTTTATGCTAGAAATTTAGCAAATTGAAATGACTAGTATAAAGGAAAAAGAAGTATACCTAAACATACCTAGGAAGTGAAGCTAGTGTATTTGGGTATGAGTATATGAATTTGGGTATATTTATGTGAAGCATGATCCAAATCATGACCTTTAATGAAATGTGCATAAATTATTCCTTACTTAAGAGATATCAAAATCAAAAGACTGCTAAATAAAGAAGTAATTCATTAAATGTGAGTAAAGAGATGGGAAAGATGAAAGGAATGAATACACCTTATTAAGTACATGAATAAATGCATGAACCTAGTGAAAACCTATGTGTTTACATGTACATAGTCATCAAATAATTTAAAAGCTTGGATTAAGATAATAGCTTTCTTAATCCTTATATGTGGGTGGCTCAAGAAATCAATCCATTTTAGACTCCATAATTTCCCACCCCTACTTGGTGGATCATAACCTATGAATAACTTAGATTAGACCAAAAGTGTATCTAACCCTTTCATGTTGGTGGCTCAAGAACTTAAGTAGAATACGAATCCATAAGTTCCCATCTGTGTGTAGTAGATGCATATGAAATTAAACTAAGTAAGGTGATGGAAATATCTAAATAGATATGTCATCTTTGAAACCACTCAGGTACATTAGGTGTTTTTAGGACACTTAAGAATGCTAACCATTATATATGGAGTAAGGGATGAAAATGATGACAATTTGGAATATGATTTCAAGTATATATAGCATAGATAATGACATGGAGTTAT
Source organism: Torreya grandis (assembly GCA_037957365.1). Lineage (NCBI taxonomy): Eukaryota > Viridiplantae > Streptophyta > Pinopsida > Cupressales > Taxaceae > Torreya > Torreya grandis. Next base: position 817,362 of record JARHVA010005144.1, read on the forward strand.
TCATTCCATTTGATCAACTTATGTGTAATTGAACATATGAAAATAATGTATTGCACACATGCCCCCAATCTAATATATGAATATACTAATTTTGCAATGAGTTGTGATAATTGTGTTTTAGTATCTGAAATAAATATGGGAATTATCATGCCATGCATGATGCCCCCAATATGAGTAGCTGATATGAGTATAAGTTGAAATAGTGTGAACATGAGAAATATCTAAGCATAACTATCAAACTTGTACCTATATCTATGTAAATATGTACTATACCTAGTTTATTATTCTAGATAATCTAAACTTGCTTAATAATAAGGCTACTAGATAATATCACCATGTCTTAGATAGTATAGCCATGTCTTACTTTTACCCGTATCTAGATATTAATGTCTATCTAGTCTAAAATCTAAATCACTTTAATGATTTCTAATTCCATATTTTTGTTCTGTTTTACCTATGTCTAATTTTCTAAAATTGATCTTATGTGCTTACAAATGTTCTATGAATACAATGTAGGGAATTTATCTCTATGATAAACCTCTTTAAATGCCCCCTCTTTTGAAGTTAGTTTTTTAACTTGTGCACTGACTAGCCTCAAAATAAATATCTCTAAAAAATGTGTTAACTAGAGCATATATTATATATGTGTGATAACCCAATATAATTTTCAAACATAACACAAAAATACAAGCTAATTTGAGCATAGTTATATAATGTAAGATGTATGTTATTTTTATCAAATACACAAGGGTGTCAATATATATGTAATCAATGTGTACAATAGTAAATCGAAGTAGTTACCTAGGGGAATGTGGCATGATGTCCATTATGTCACCCAAGTGTGAAGGGAAGATGCATAAGGTCCCTCATGGCATCAAAAAATGGTATGTGTAACAAGCAAAAACACATGTCATTTCCATGATTCATACAAGAAATCATACGTAAAAAACACATTAGGAACATAAAAATAATCCAAAGGGATAGAATACAAGGGATATGGGCACATGTCACTAAATTTAAAAAAGAAAACATACAAGGATATATTTAAATTCCCACATATGCAAGAAATAAGAAAGTTGGCTTAGATCCACATAGAAGGACATATTAAAATTTCTTCATACACAATTAGGAAATCACACACACGGGACATGGGAACATGTCTAATGCATACATGAATAGAAGTGGCATAGAGTCAAATAACAATGACATATTTAAATTCCCTCAAATAGAAGAAGCATAGGAAACACAATCAAGTCTAAACTAAGAAATCTAGAAATGAAAGTATTTATGAATGTAGTACAAATCTATGTAAGAGAGATATGTAAATATGATAAGTATAAAGTAGTGATAGTAAAAAAAAATATGAGTATGAGTAATAATGATCAATATCAAGATCAAGATACTTCAATGTCTAAACTAGAAGATAAGGAATATAAGGATGGAACCTAGTAATATAAATTATGTATGAGATTCCCCCAAGTGGGTAGTTGTATTAAATAAATAAACTTGGATCAGTGTATATTCCCCTAGTGGGAGGATGATAAAAATTATGGATCAATGTAGTAGACCCAAGTCCTGTAAGAAATCTACAAGCACTTGATAAGAAAAAGTTAAGCATGTATGTATGATAAAACTAACTATACTTAGATAGCTATCATACATAGTGTCTATAACGTATAATAAGTGTAAACATACCAATTCATATAATCTATAAATTATGTGTTTTCTAAGTAATTATTTGAATGTTTTTGTGTTTTGGCATGTTGTATTATTTTTGTATTTTTTGGATATAAGCTATATACAAGCAAATGAAAATAAACTATGTATAAGGAACAAGAGAGAAGAAAGAATTTGGAAGAGGATAGGAACCATACTAACTGATGAGTCTTATGGGAGACTCGCTATCACTATGGCTTGTGTCAAAAATAGGAGCAATAATCTCTCATGTAGTGTGAATTATATGCTCTAGTTGAATTCTATTACAATAGGAATCTAAGTATTTTTCATCATTAGAATCATAATATTATTTATCATCGAAATGATGATAACCTAGAATTCTAGATGGAATTACTTCATATTGTTGGAGTTGACCTTTATGAATTGTGTTTTGGCATATTGATTTTGATTTTGCCTTTTGAAACTATTCTTATTATAGACACATGGTGTTGTAGAGGCTTTTTTGGTTATAAAGATTTTTTTAGAATGGTTGTTGGCTTATCATTATTTTGACTTTACAACTTAAGTTCTTTCTCTTTTTGTAATGTGTCTTATGTATATGGATGTTTTTCCTTGATAAATTTTATTTTTGAATGATGTACCTTAGGATGTTCAATAAACCCCAAACCTTGTTGAACAACATTATCAACTGCTAAAATATGAGTAGTGATGCCTTGGGCCTACTTGACCAACCCTTGACCATGATAAAAAAAATGTTATATATATTTGTGACCATTATCATACCATATTAAAATTTTATCCTCATTTTGGATAGGTAGGTTTGCTTTCTTCACCTATGCTTGTTTTACTATTTTTTCTCTAATTGTGCCTTTGGAACCTTTTGTTGTTATAAGTTATACTTTGGTAACCATTTTTGTACTATTTATAAATTTGACCCTTTTTGAATTTGTATATGCGTCATTGTATGTTTTTTGGATGAAGTGTCACTATGTGAGTCAGTTTTATCCGTTATTTATTTTATTTTCCTTTGTAATGTGAAACATGAATCGGTGTGGTGTCCATGCATTATATGATATGCATAATAATATCTAGATCTCCTTATTGTGTGTAGAGGGTGTAGGTTGATAAAATTATATTTAATAATTTCCCTTAATATATCACTTAAAATCTTATTTGAAATTTGACTTATTTTTTAATCACTAGTTGTGGATGTACTTTGTTATGATTTATGATTTGGATATGTAACATTGTTTACCATGAATTGACTAAATGAAGATGCATATACATGATTTACACTATTTTTCCTAGAGGAATTTTTATTGTAACTTGATTTTCCAATGTTTTAATATTTTCATGTAATAATTTATTCAATTTTTTAAATCCTACAATTATCTTTATCATATTGATAATTTGATCACATAGAGTCTCACAAGTGCAAAGCCTAGTTATTTTTGGTTGAACATGTAGGCACACACCCTATAGGGAAGATGTGTGAATAGGATGAGTATGGTAATTATTGACATTTGTATAGGCTACTTCATCTCATGGAGTAATTATATCATGCACCTATTTATAATTTAAGTAACTATCACCCTCATGTAAATGAGAAGGAGAAGGAGATTCTGTCATGTGCATAATATATGACATTAAAAATTTAAACATAGTCTTTAGCTTATATGATAAATCCTCTATGTTTGTATGGGTTTTATTGTTAATATAATTACACAAAATATAAATGTAACATGCTATGAAATATGACACATATTTCAAGTGATAGAAAGCATCATCCTTATGTATTTATAAATTTTCTAGATTAATGCGAAATTAAAGGAAACATGCATGGAAATGAAAGTATTAAAATTTGGGACAAAAAGTGATTAATTTATTATATCATTATGATCATGATTATATGAGATAAAAATTAAAATATATATGGATTTAAAATTTGAGAGTTGGAAATGTAAACCATAGGGTTATCTAAGGTTAGGGTTTGTGCAATGTTCAAAGTAAGTTAGGTTCACCAAATGTTAAAACCTTTTAGGGTTTATATTTGTAAATTATATGTTTTATTAAGGGAATGAGTAGTATAAATTGCTGAGATAATATTAAATAAGTAACCACTAATTTTTTATAGCTTTTGAGTTGCTTTAACTTTCTAAAAATAGTAATCAATGTATGCAAATAAACATTTATCTAAAAAACACCTAATCCAGAGGATCTAAGTGCTAAAAATTAGGATACAAATAGGTTTTAATGTCATTAAATATATGCCTATGTCATATCCTCTCCTAGATAGTATCACCATAATTAGATAGTAACATCATGTGGATCTAGTGTCCTCAAAATGGTGCCAATGTCCTCTGTGTAGGACTATTCCTAAAATTTGGGTGCACTTGTACTTGTGTTTATAAGCTTTATTATTATGAGAATGAAATTTAAAATTATATATTGTGCTTATAATAGTTTATTTATGATGAAAACCTTAATCCTCTTTACAAGTAGGGCATGAACTAAATATGTGTGTTCATTAGTAGGATAGGCTAGACATCCTCAATACCTCCTATGAAGAGAGTTTATTATATACTAATACTCCAAGGAGTGATCAATCCTGATGTATTTCTCCCCACATAAATGTTGGTGTAAGTGTAATTGATCCTATAATGATAGTGATCTTTAATGCCTTGAGTGTGCTTGAGATTGGAAATATAGAAAACTTGGGATTTGTATAGATGTAGATGGTAGTATGTAGAACTAGGGTAGAATAGGGATTAATAACCATGATTTTTCTCAACTTGTTTTGTGTTTGAATAGGTCTTTTGAATATATTTTCCATATAATGGATATAGGTCTAAAATTCATGTATTTATAGTGTTTTATTGCTTACACAAATAATAAAATATGCTTAGTCCAACCTTAGGAGGGTTTAACTTTTAAAAATATATTAATTTGGGATAGTTAGTATAAGGGGAATTAGCACCATTTTTGAGACATTGGTGCCATGTGGCTCATGTGTCCTTAATGTGGTGTAAATTTCTAGCTATCAAGTTTTTGGGAATGAAGGGCCATGATTTGGGAATGAAAGTTTAAGATTATGCTTTAACTGACTAGGGAAGCCTATGGCCTACACAAAGGTTGTAAAAGTGTGATAAAAGGCTCTAGAATAGGTCTAGGGAAAATATAAGAATAATTTATCTCAATTATCACTCTTATCACTCAAATACCACTTTTAGGTGATTACACATAGATAAGGCTTTACTAGGTGGATAGGTATATAATAGTGGATGTATTTGTCTAGCAACAACCTATCTTGAAAAAGTAAGGACAATTGTCTTGAGGTTTTAATAATATAAAATATAATATAATAAAGTTTGAGAATTGAATTTAAAATTACATTATATAATTAATGGTGACTATAGGGGTCAAACCCACATATAGGTAAATGGTTAGAGTAATGGATAATAAGAGTCATGTAGTTGGGTATAAGTCAAGTGGTTTAAGATATGCTAATAATTAAAAATTTCAAGTACCTATAACTATATTTAGGTATCAACATTTCTCTCACCCTTTATTTTAGTATTTTAATTACTATAGTAAATGATAAAACAATATCTACATGTGTACAACATAATTTATCATTTATAGGAAGCTTCAAGAATGCAGGACACTCAATAGAAAACCCAATAAAGACACATGAATTGATCATTATTTATTTTAAAATTTGAAACAATTTAAAACTCTAAATTTTGAAATTTTAAAGGTGATAAAGGATTATACCTATAAGGAGATGAATCCACTTTTATATGTAACTTGTAAAAGACTTGGATAAGTATGCACCTTTGTTGAAGTAATTGGAGACATGGCTATTTATTATGAACCATTGGTGAATTGAGAGATTAGGTCATAATATTGAATAAATAATCAAGACCTTGAGATTTAGAGATGCATGATCCAAATTTAATGAATGAGTATAAGTTCTCAATCTTCTAGTCCAAAATAAGTTGGAACCATGAAATGTTTGCTAGAAGTGATTCTAAGGTTATTGAGTGTCACTAGACTCAATTGTACATTAAATGTAATAAAATATAAATCCACACAATGGTTATTTGTAATTAATTCCAAATCCATTGAGTGTCATTATACTCAAATGTATATCACCCATAAAATAATGAATCACATTATTGCAATCAAATCAATATTCTATTTGCATGATCAAAATATAAGGAATATTATTCATGCCTATATCATGACCTTAGTGTGAATGGATTCTAAGTGAGAAGAAAACCATTTTTCATCAAAATTTTAAATGAATTGTAGTTCATAATCACATGAACCAATAATTTTTTTTTTTTTTACTTTTAAGAAAAATGTATATATGTGCATGAACCAATATGATGTCCCCTGAATATATGATAAATGATATAGAATATCATGAATGTATATGCTCCACTGTAACTATATATTAAACTTTTAATTTTTGTTCATATAAATATTTCTCATATGCCCATGTATATTCATCCAAGTTTGCATGAACCTAAACTTAATTGTTTTTAAAATGAGTGTATCTATATGTCATATGGCCTCATAATTTAAATTAATGTGCCAATATCTATTATTTATGTAATTTTTTAGTTAATTTTAATCTTTTAAATTTTAACCCTATAATTAAATATGGTTTTTCAACTAATTCAAATACTTAAAATGTTTAATATATCATTAAATATTATTTTTGAATTAATTTTAATTTTTGAAGCATGTACTATCTCATGAAATTTAATTATTTATGCTCATGGAGAATTCAATATCTAATAAATTCCCACTTTATGTCCCCCTTATGAGATAATGGATGTATCCTACAAGTCAATAATATCAAAATAAGTGTTAACTATATCACATGATAAATATATAATCATGTATAATCATGTGGAGATTATGTTATCATAGTAATGTAATTGTCATTGAAACATTTATGTAACATACGTAATTCAAGGCATACAAGCATCATATTTGGATGCATATAGAAATGAGGAATGAAATAAATATGAATGATATGAATCATGTAATATATAATCAATCTCAATGAGAAAATAAATTACAACACAAAATGTTAGGCAATGTCATACATAAGGCCAATAGCCACATAAAATGGACAAGAAAATGTTTCAACAAACAAGGCCAATGGGTGCATATAAAATACATTAATAATTTTTTTTTAAATGGACATAAATATGTTCCATACATAATGTAAAGTGGTCACACATAATAATAAATCAATGTCTTGTATATCATTCAAGAAATTAAAAACATTGAAGGAGCTTAGAACAAGTAAAAACTAGTCTACATTATCCATCTGTATCTATGCCACATCAAATTAAAGTAGAATATCCATATAGAATAATGTAATATATGAGTAACTAGAAATAAACTTTTAATTATATATATAACATGTGATAATGTAACCTATTTAATAAGATACTCCTAACATACACATGGCCATTAGGTATAAGGGAGTCCAACTTCAAGGAATCCATGTATAATATGTATGTCATTCATCACCCTCATATATCTCTTGAAATATATTTTTGTATGAAAAATAATATAATCTATATAAAAATATGTGATAAATAATATATGTAAAAGAAGTAAAGTAGAATTCCGTGTCATGTTCAAGTCTTAATTTTTATATTTTGAGATTTTTTTGAATATGTTTTACATTTTTAATTTTTTTAACATATTAATATTTTTCAGATTTTTGACACATTATAATTATTTATTATGTATTATATAGACAAAATTGAATGATTTTCATATAATTCTTCATGGGTTTCGTTTCAAGTGTAGACAATCAATAAGCTCCTATACCCACATTTTTAGTGACCACAAATGGACCCAACCAATTGGGTTTGAATTTAAATTTCTTTTATCTATATAAATTAATATTATTTTTATTATCTTTTCCCACTAAATATACAATATGTAACTCATTATTATGAATATTATTTACATATACTCTTTTTATGCAAGCTTGATAGACCTTTGGATGTTCAATCACTTACATACACTTTCCATCAATCATTTATAACTCATATAATTAATTTCCTTTATACTCATTGTCCTTAATGATGTCTTTCAAAGAGATAAATAAGGAAGGAATTTTCAATTCTAGATAAATTATTAATTTTGTTTTGTAAACAAGAGAGTATGATGTAACCTTTATTGGTGTACACACACTTGTGCAATATGCCTAGAGTGTTTAGATAATATGATTATGCCAATTTGTGCCAAAATTTTCAACTATTTTACTTAATATTTTGGTTATTTTTTTATTTTTGGATTATACTTTCCCATTTCTTTACAGGTAATATGGAGTACAAGAAGTATGATGTATCTTTAATTTAACACATAATTATTTTATTATTTTATTTTTGAAGGATGATTCTATACCTATTATAATTTTTGATGGTGTTCTAAACTATGAAATTATACGTGTCATAAATAAGTTACATATATATTATCCTATAGTAGACTATAATGAAATGGATTCAAACCATTTTCAAAAATATGTTGTATCTATAATGATGAAATTATGACCTTTTGATGGTGAATGTACATGGACAAGGTAAAATAATGGGTTAAAACTCTTTTGATGGTGCATGATTAATATTATTATGTTTCAAAAATTTGGAGATTTATTTTTGCATATTCGTGACATTCATACTTTATTGTAGGATAATACGAACCATTATTTAAAATTTGTAGGATATTATTTTGCCACTAAAGTGACCTCCACATTTGCTATCATGTACATAAAGTAAGGATACTCTAACTTCTTCACATCTAAGACATCAAAGTAATTACATGACAAATGTAATTTTAAATAAATATCCTACCATCATTACATAATGCATTGTTTCATGTTAGAATTAGACCTTACCATTACATGAAGTATTTTCTAAGATAACAACCCACTATAATAAATTATATATGTCACTATACCATTCTTATTTTACTAAACTAATGTTGAATTCCAAGGATTATAAAGACTATATGGATCATGGAATAACATATGATTGCCTTATTTTATAGATATTAAAGCTTTAATTTTCATCATTAATATTATTAAGGATCTGTTGATGCCTAAAAGTGTATCACATGTGATTTTTAGTGTTTAATAAACACTACTGATTTTTGAAATCAAAGAATCCAATGCATGAGTTACAAGTTATGATAATCATGTTATATTTAGTGGAGTAGAAGTAGAATTAGTGGACTATTTCACAAATTTATATTAGATTGTGGTTGGGAGCCACTGTGGCCTAATAGTTGATCTTCAATTTTGAAGATAACCTATGTTATTTAAGGTGAATTATTCTTAAAACCTAAGTCTAAAGCTAAACTAGGGTGAGATTTCAAAATAAATCTAATGTAAGGTAAATTAATGAATAAAGAAGCAAAGGGTAAGGTAGAGAAGAAATATGTTGTTGATATTTGACCCAAACATTATGATAAAGTTCAAGTTTCATCTAAACATGCACTTAACCAATATATGACTTGAATTAGCATAAGCTCAAATCCTATCACACATTAGGAAAACATCTAAGGATAGTATGAAATAGTGCAAATGAGGACTAGGTTTGCTTTAAAGATTCACCCCTACATGAAAACAACATTAGCACATATGTAGGAAAGGTCAATAAAATGAAGTAAATATTAGAAATTCTCAACTAATCTAGCATTAGCACAAATTAACAAATCTAAAATTAAATTTGTACATTCAAAATTCAAAAGAACCATTTAAATCTAAGATTTAGACTAGACAAATGAGAAAGAATCCATGATAGTGATTCACATAAGAAATTGTGGAAAAAATTTGTAAAAATCCTTCATTATATTAATTTTCTCAAAAGTTATAGAATACTTTTGGGTCAAAAACTCCCTCCTCTTTATAATTGACAATAACTCTTTATATAGACTATTCATGAGGTATGCTGGTTAGTCATGTCAAATATTAAGGATAGATGTCATTTTACAATTATTTGAGAATATTTTAGACATTCTAAAATGACTAATCTATAGGCAATGGTCTTTATAAATTACACATACTTTTATAACAAGAGTATTTTATTTTCAAATATTATATAATGTTCTTACATAATAGAATATCCTAAGTCAATTGGCTTGGATTTAAGACCCTTGTGTTAATATAGTATTTTGCCTTCCCTAAAAAATATTCATCTTATCATTTTGCTCATTAATAAGCTAGAGGTCAATAATAGGTCTCATGAAGAGTTATTTTTCTTGATCCTCCAAGTGCCTGAGAACCTTTTCAACTCTTTCCAATGCTTGCTTTATGTTTATGGCATCTCATGCCTTCTCTTTAGATGTTAAAAGTAAGCCCATGATCTTCTTGTTATCAACCCATATCTTCCTTTGTCCTTATATTGTCACTTCCTACATGAATTGATTAGTTTTGTGCTTAAAATCCTCATTAGTGATAAGTCCCAATGAACTAAGTGTGGTGGGTTCTTTGATCAAGATGGCTAATATGTGCAACCTATTAACTTCCTTATATTTGATATAGTTAGCAATGCCCTCCATTTACATGGACTAGTTGCTTAAGGATTTGATATTATCCACCAATATATCCATAGTCATATTAAGGTGGGATAGGTTGACCATTCTGAACTCAAAGATTTGATTTTTGGTTAAGATCTTTATCAAATCTTTCATTTTGTAGCTTTAAAATTTCCATTGGCCAACTTGGCCTCTAGCCATGGTACTTTATTTTCACACTGCATTTTTCTTGGCCCTGACTGACTGTAATGAATTAAACAAATCATCCATGGTGTCTTTAAATTGCTTAAACTTTTCCTATGGGATTGATAAGATTATTATTCCTTCTAGATTATTTTTTTATTACAATATGCCTTTGATCATTGTTTATAATTTATTTGACTAATCCTAAACCATTTGAAGAACATTTTCTTAAAATATCAGGTCCTCACTAGGCTTGTGTCCTCTAACTAGAGTCAATCTAACAAAAGGTTCAACTTTATAGAAAGTGGACTACCTATAAATTAGTAGTTTTTGGGTCAAATTTGACATCAACTAAATATTGTGTTACCTTTGGATTTGGGGTCTCCATTTGTGTTCTAATTGACTCTCCTATAGAAACCATATCCTTTTCCTCCTTTTTTTGATAGGCAACTATCCATGGCTTAAACTCTTCATGAACTAGGATATTAATGGCCTTCATCATGGCCCAGGGATGTTATGAAGTAAGTACCTTTTGAAATTTACCATAAATGAACCATTCTAGAATGATTGGACCATAAATCAAATTTTATTCACTAAATATATTGAATTCACTAAAAGGATGACTAAAAGTCACCTTAGGTTTCTTGGTCTTCACTAGAACAATGGCCATCTCAACCTTTCTTTTAGGGGGATCCATACGAACTAGATCCAACACTTGCTTCCCCTTTTCTTCCTTTACTTCTTCCATTTCTTCATCATCTAACCCATATGCTAGTTATAAAATTTTTAAAGCATCCTTAATTGTCTCATTAGGGTCTAATGCTACCATATAAACCTCCTCTATTGGCGATCTTTATTCCTTTGCATGGGCTGAAGAAGATGTAATTTCATTAGACCTTCTCTCCTCTACCCTTTCCTCAATTTATGTCTCAAGTCTGGAATTGATTTTTAGCTATGATGGTGGAGGTATATAAGGTGCACCACTCACCAAATGGTACTACCTTGGACTCAATTTCCATTTATCATCATGCCCTTTTTTGTCCCTTTGCATCCTATATTTTTAATTAATGTTATGTCTTTTCAATTTAATGGTGACCTCAAAAAATGAAGATTATTTTATGTATATGGGTTCGAAAGGACCATGATAATGATCATAAGAGACATCTATTCTTTTAGATTTCAAAATTTCTTTAACTCTTCCATGTGGATCCCATTACCTTAGTTCATCAATTGATAGATTGAAGGATGTTCTATAATGTGAGGCTACCTCAATATTGTCGCATAATATAAACATAGTCTTACCAATGGTAATGGGGAGGGTATGGAGTAGTCACTTCCTTTTAGTTTGTAAAATATTGTCTATTTCATTTCATATTTGATAAGACACATCTTTCTTTATTAGATTGATTGGTACATGGATAGGTAGCCTGAGTGGGGTGCATTCGGTCACTTTAATCCTGATGATTATAAAATAAAGATATAACCATATATCCTTTATGGATTTAATAATACTCTTTATAAGTGGGTTAATCCTTGATATTTGGCTCCCTGTGATGGCCTCATTAAAGGTAGAATAAACACAAGAACATTTGAATTGGATGTGATCCCTGTAATTAAAGATATGTAACTTGGAATAATATTGGGAGATGGTTTACATCCTATCAGGTGACCATTCCATAAGGTTGGGAATATTTTTTGTAGTAATAAGGTCATCCAAAAGGTATGACATCATGTGTAATTGATTCTCACTCTTTTTCTTAATTGCAAAAAAAATGTCTACTCAAATAGGTGTTGATTACTTCACCAAGAGGAGGGTTGACTTGCTTCTCAACCTTTAAATAGACGAAGAGGACACAAATTTTATCTACATATGTAGTGGTTGAGTTCCCAAACAATGTGTTCATCATTTTCATTATCAACCTTATTTATGGTCTGAATTAACCAATGGGGATGTTATTATTGAAGTAAGAAAACACTTGGTTTTCAAAATATAGCCATAGGGGAAGGATGCTCTTCAAATCATTATCTTTATCCTAATTTTTTATTTTGGTAAAGTCTACTTGGGGATTATACAATTTGTAATAATTATCAAAATCTATGGGAGAGATGTAAGAATTTTTTTAAAACTACCCTCATGAACAATCATGCCCTTATCTATTTTGCCATCTTTAAAAATTGGATCAAGGATATCTATGTAATGTAGTACCTCAAGTTTATCTACTGCATATTCTAGGTCTATCATCTAAATGGTGATTATATAATAGTATAAACTCTTTGCAAACATGTTATTATCCTCTTCTCTTGTAATGGGCTATTGTTTCTCAATGGTCTAAAACAAGCTTGACTAATTATTGTCCCATGCATTTAGAGTTGTGGCATCAAATTATGTCTCCTTAAAAATCATCCCTTCTATATCTAAAGTTAAATAGAACTCCACATATTATCTTGAAATACCTTTTTTGGATACCATGGCTGTGAATTTGTTAAATTACTCATTAGTGGTCTATAGTTCATTTCTAGATTGAATTATCCTTACACAAATGACAATCCAATCTTTCTTGGCTTGCTTATGATTGGTTCCGAGTTAAATTGGGATTTAATACAATTTTAGTTCTTATTAGAGGTCTAAAAAGAGATTTAAAGGTGGTGATGAGTTCAAATTATGAGCTTCATACCTTAGATTTTATTTGAACTACCCATTTATACCTTTGTTTTTTATGGGTCCATAAAATCTTCAATTTGGCATATTATGCTAATATGGCTGTGATGTGGCATCACTATGGCATCTTGGTCATTAATATTTGAAATATGACCATTTATTATTTTTGGACATATGTCAATATTTTATTGGTTTCAAATTTTGTGAAAATTATTCCTTGTCTCAGACTATTGGATCTATTTTCATGGATCAATTCACTTCATTGATATTGATACGTGAAATTGAATGTCATTGGCTACTTTGTTATATTACCCATGGTTGTGACACTTGTCACTTCCACATTTATCCTGACCTTTATTGAAATTTCAACATTGATCTCATACCATTGGATCATCTTGACCTACATAAATTTTCTCCATCAATCTTGAATGATTAGATCATGTTCCTTGATCCATTTGTCATTAATCAAAATGTGTATGCAAGGTTTCATACTGTTGATATTCAAAATATACTCAGGATCTAATCCATGGTGGATCTTGAATTTTCAACCTTCATTACACACCATTAGACTTGTTTGATTGGATCAATGCACTCTATTAGATCTCAATCTGAAGGGTGGAACACCATTAGATGATCAATGTTTTTTCAGCCAAATTGTGACACTTATCACTTTCTCTCTTGTCCTAGGGCTTCATTAAAGATTTAACTTAATACACACCATTGATTAGAATGTTTACACTCAACCAGGTACTATCGATCTTTAAGAACATGTTCTAGATTTAATTATGAGCTATGGGATTGACTTTTTAACTTTAATCCTACACCATCAGATCTTCATCACCTAAGTAGATACACATCATCAATCAAGGTTCTTGACTTGACTTTATATGCATTGGTAGATCTTGAAAGCTCAAGTAAATGTGGGCCATTGATATTATAGATAATGAAATAATTAATTCAGGCTCAAGAAATATAAATAACTTAAGTTAAAGTCTTATACTATTATTTTATTCATGTTGAAAAACATGATAAAACCTTAGGATACAATTTTTGAGCTAAGTTCTAAAACATAATAAAGGGGACATCATGAATAATAGAAAAACATGGCATTAAGTCTTAGCCTAAGGTGTTTATTGTATTCATAAATATAATAAAAAATTTAGGATAAGGATTTAGGTTAACTAAAGGATATAACAAAAGGGAACCTATGATTAGTTAGACCATGTGGAGATAAAAGGAACAAAGTGGGGCTTGGGACATAGAGGACAAAGTATGAATTTTTAGACTAAGGTTTGGTCATGTTGATAAACATGACTAAGACTTAGGATAAAAATTAAACTAAGTCTTAGGGATTTTTTTAGTGGTGAATGTTTGTTAATCTATGAATATTCCATTTTTTAATGTCAACATTTGGCAATTTTTATAGAGTAGATGAAAGGATGGGATCATATCAATTTTTGGGGTCAAAGTTAATTTCAATGACAAGTTTACCTATATTTAAATATAAATTTCCTCATTTAAATGTAATTCAACAATACCTTAAAATCTAATCTTGAAGAATTTATCACATACCATTAGGTGACTTTGGGAAATTTTTTAGTGGCTTGCATTTCAGGTCCTAGGAGGGCTTCAAGAATCAACAGTTCTTAGTAAGGTATCCAATGATTTTTTTAGTATTTTTTAACTTTAACTCCATTTACTAATATTTAAGTGAAATCATGGAAATTAAACATGAGGGAGTCTAATAGTATCTTATGTGTGTCTGATGGTATCCTATGAGTGTGGGCTCCTGATGGTAGCCTATTGACACCTGACTAAAGTCTATCAAAATTTTATAATAACATGCAGGTAGAAAATGGTAAGCCATAGGTGGACAATGGTAGACTAACTATGGGAAAATGATGATAAGCTAAAAATTAATGATGGTAGACTATAGGCTAGCATTGATTGGTAGTGTGTGGACATTAGTAGGTAGTAAGTGGACATCAATAGTTTATAGGTGAACATCGATAATCTATGGGTGGGTATCGATAGTATATAGGTTCATGATCATAATCTACAAGAAGATTTTGGTAAGTTATGTGTGGATGTTGGTAGGCTACAAATAGATGCCTATATCTAATGGGCATCCACCTATAGACTATCAACATCTGCCCATAGACTATCAAAACCCACATGTAGACTACTAGCATTTGTCCACTACCTACAAACATATGCCTACTACCTATCAGCATTAGCCAATAATATAGCATCATTCATATACACCTTGTCATCATTCATCGATGTTACGCCATCATTCATCTACATTTATTGGGTATTTATCTACCTTTGTATGAGATTCAAAGAAACCTGTTAGGCATTGTATTATTTATTACATGGCATCATATGATTTTCCTATGTAATGATACACCTTAAAAACTAATTTTCCACCATTGTGAAACTGATTCACCTTGGGACTGCCATGAATTTTTTATATGGCCCACTAAAATGAACTCTGCTAGGTCTATGACGTGCATGAATTACTCCCATGAAAATTTGAATTTAATTAAAAAAGGACCTAGGTTAAAACATTTAAACTAGGGTAGATTATTGTGGAGGAATTTGAAGAGGATACTAATGAGATGAAAGATGACCAAGAGAATGTTACTGATGATCTCAGGGATCATGTGGAGTATGTGGAGTAGAAGGTTCACTCCTTGGGAGCCTCTATTAGAAGTATGCTTTGTCACTTGGCTTTGCTCAACCTGAATCTACTGAAGGAACATGAGTCACTGGTGAATGGTGTGGATGATGAAAAAGTCAAGACACTAGATGAAATTATGAATTTTTTGGCGACGTTGTTTCTCCTTAGTCTAGTTTCTTTTTATACTTTGTGTTATTTTTTGCTTTATACTGTCTAATTTTTTATCTGTTGTTTATGCTATTTATGGTGTACCTAAGTCTAGTGTCTATTTTTGCTTGTGAGCCTTTATATTCCTTTTTTTAATTTTGTTTAGGGTTTGACCACAAGTTTTTTCCACCTTATATTATCAAAAACATTTAAAATAACATTTTAATAAGATTTAAATATAGACTCAATTAATCTTTGACAAATCAAAGGCTAGTAAAAGATCAATTTATTATTAAAATTAAAAACCCTAAGCATGTTCATTCCCAAATGAGATTCTATTGAACTTGTAATATAGAAACATAGGCAATAATCATTAACACAATTAGAAGGGGTAAAATAATGATTATTTTAAAATATTTCAATTAATCCAAATGAAAACAATGTGTGGATGATCTTCAAATAAAGATAATGTGAAAACATGATAGTGGTAGTCTGATCAAGTGGTTTTTTATTTTTAAGGTACAAATTTGCACAATTTTAAATAAGGGTCCCAATTTTTTATAAATAGGGTTATGTTGACCTCAAAAAATGGTGACTTCTAAGGGAAACACAGCAATATGTTAGAATTCAAAGGCTTTGGTTAAGACTAATAACTAGGATAGTTATTATACTTGATCAGGCACCATTATTAAGATCAGTTTATGGTTACAAAAAGTTTTATGCATGTAGAATTAAGATCAAATATCAAAACATAGCCATTTTATGTTTGTGCTTTGATTCCTCTTACTGATTTCCATATGATTTAGAGAATAGCTTTTAGGTTCATGATCTTAACCATTAACATTGACTTACAACATATTGATATGTTCATTAAGAATCATGATTTAGCTTAGGGAAAGATTAGGAATTACTCTAATATTAGCTAGGCATCCACAACCCCAACATAGATACCTTTAGTTCCACTCAAGGCCTTGCTCTATTGCTAGCCAGACATCCATAGCCTCAATGGAGATTACTATAATCACCTCTACTTAGAAAGCCTTTGGGTTTTTTGTAATAAGCTCTTATTTTTTGTTCTTTTATATATTTTGAATTTATAGTAAAGGTTGGAGACAAGATTATCTAGGTTTTAGGATTTGGTCAAATGTTTGATCTTCAGTTAGTCATCCCTGGCTATAAACTTTATCCCAGGTAATTAATGTTTTTTATGTGCAAACATGACATTACCCTAACAATTCAAGATTTCACCCTATATGTTTAATCCTTATTAAAAACAAACCTAGATCAAAACAAGGCTTAAAATCTCAAATAATAATTAACCTACTTATTAGTCCTTACTTATTTCTCCAAACTATAACATTAAGCTCGCGTTTCAATAATCCATGTTTGACCAATGCTGAGGGGCCATATCTACATTCTTGAATTGTAAGGTTTCTTGAGTACTCATATGAATCTTGAGTTAAGGGATGTCTAAAATATACTTATTTAAAGTAAGGAGAAAAGTAGGGAAAAGGAAACATACCAAACACAAATCAAACAAATATAAATCAAAGGAAAAAAGTAAACAACTATGTACATTCACTATATACAAATAATGGACAAGAAAGAAATGAAATAAGAGAAACTAATCTAAAGACCACCTATACTAACTCTAACGAGTCTTAAAATTCACTCCATGAAGACTTTAGGTGGGATAAAAGATAAGTATTGCTTTAATTATTTCCCATTAGTTGGTAATGTGAACTCTACTCCTTGCAAGTCTTTTAGTTTGAAGGTATTACCTCCAAAGGTATCAAAAATATAATATGGGAAAATCCACAAAGGTGTGAACATCCCATGTTTTCCTTTTTGTTCTAATGACTTATCCCAAAGAAGAACTAAGTCTTCTTGTCTAATTACCTTTATCTTTGAATGCTTATCAAACCACCTCTTAAATTTGGTCTGATGTCTATTGAAACTGGCAAAATCTTCCTCTCTTGCATATTTTATAGGTAGTATGATGTCAAGTAGCATTGAATTTTAAAATTCTTTATCCTCCTTCATGTACTCTTTCAAAAACCTGTATGCTGGCAACTTGAGTGTTATGGGAAATATAGGTTCTTGACCATATACTGTAAAAAATGGTGATGCCTTGAGAACTTGTTTTACTCTTGTTATATCTAACCAAAGGGCATACTTAAGTATCTTGTGCCATGATATTTGTTTATCAACTATAGACTTATTTATGGATTTCATCAAGTTCTTATTTGTTTATTTTGACACTCCACTACCTTGAGGGTAATGGTTTGATGAGAAATTGAGAACAATATTATGTCATATGCCCATTTAGTCATCTCAATAGATACAAAATTAGATCCATTATCATAGACTAGAGATTTTAGTGTGCCAAACCTTATGCATATGTTTTCTTTTAGGAATTTGATCACTTATTTAGTTCTATAATACTTGGTTACCACTGCTTCAATCCATCTTATAAAGTAATTAGTAGCAGTTAGAACATACTTATGGCCATCTAATGAATTGGGGTTGATGATCCCCACAAAGTCTAATCCCCATTGGGCAAAATGATTATCAATCATCACTAATTTTAATGGCATAACTATGTTGGGCTATTTAGTGTTGAATATCTAACATGAGTGGCATTCTCTCACATACTTGTGAGAATATTTAAAGGTAGTAGGCTAATAGTAACTAGCTCTAAGGATCTTATGGGTTGTATTCCTTCTAGATGGATGTCCATTTCCAAGATTTTGATATAAATTTATAAAGATCTTAGTTATTTCTTCTTTGGAGACACATCTTAGGTAGATGCCTTCAAAGTTATTTCTATATAGTACTCCATCCTTGATGAAGAAATGGGTTGCCTTGAGTCTTAAATCTGTCTTTTTCTCTCTATTTAACTCTATAGGATAATATCCATTGATTTTGAAATGAACAATGGGATCATACCAATCATTGGATTGAAAGCTTTGTTGATCAACTTGTATAACACTTAGTTTGGGATTAGTATTAGCAATTAACTAAATTAAACCTTAGAATATTACCAACATTGTAGTCTTCATATTTAGATCATATTCTTGTAGTAAAGACATCCAATCACCTCTCCTTTCTATAATTTCACATTGACTCAACATTAGATTAGTGGTAGGGTTTGATAGAATTACATGCACTTTATTTCTAAGCATATAGTGTCTCAACTTCTTCACTTCTTTGACTAAAGCAAATGCTTGTTTATCAATCAAAGAATAGTTAAACTTAGAATTTTTAAGGTTAGTTTTCATGAAAGTAATGGGATGATCAAACTTATCTATCTTTTGAGTTATACCAATAACTATTGTATGATCAAAGACAAAGGAATAAAGATATAAATATTTAGTGTCTAATTACTTCTTTGATGTCTTTGAAGGCTTTCTTGGTCTCCTCATTCCATGTGATCTTGACATATTTATTCAACATGTCATTCAATGGATTCATAATCTCTACAAAACTAGAAATGAACTTTCTCACAAAGTTGATTTTACCAAAGAAAGAATTTAGTTCCTTTTTACTATTAGGGGGTTTTATCTTTGATATTGCATTTAATCTATCAGTGTCTATAGAAATCCCATATTTATTTATAACTTATCCTAATATCTTTCCCTTAGTTACACAAAAGATGATTTTTTTGGGATTGAGATAAATTCCATACCTTCTACACCTTGCAAATACCTTGTAGGTGCATAATGTGATCATAAATATTTTTAGAAAAGGTAGTCAAATCATACATGTATATAATAATGCACTTACCTATGAGGACTTGGAATGCATGATCCATTTCTCTTTGAAAGGTTACACTTGTATTGATTAATTGAAAGGGAATTATCTTATAGGCAAAGGTGCATTATCTCACACCTGTAGTAAATGCAGTCTTCATCCTATCTTCCTTGTTCACTAACACCTAATTATACCCTAAAAATCCATCAAAAAAAGACATCATATTAGAACTAGAAACAATTTGGATTACCTGGTCAAGAGAAGGTAAAGAATAATTATCCTTTTTATATGCTCTATTCATATTCCAAAAGTCAATGCACAATTTTATTTCACCTTTTTTCTTCCTGACTGACACTAGGTTGGCTACCCAAGTAGAGCGTCTAATGGGAAACACTATATTAACATTTAGTAACTTCTTGACCTATTTATATACCATTAATTATAGGTTGAATGGCATTTTTTTTTGCCTAAATGGTCTATAGGCTTCTTTTAGAGGTATGGTATGGGTTATGACCTTAGTATCAAAGATATTTAATTCATCATAGGACCATGCTATTAAATCAGTATACTTGGTCAGTAGATCTTTGGCTCTCTTAGTTTTGATGCTTGTATAGATTGTACCAATGTTCAAAAGCTAAGATTGACCTTGGGAACCTAGGTTAATTTCATTATAGTCCTTCTTATCTACTTTGGGAATCTTGATAGTCTCAATGAGTTTATCATAATCAAATAATCTCTCTAAGGTAATCATGCCCTTGGGGATTTTATTGTCATTCAACTAGATGACTCTATCATCAAGCTTGCCCTCAACTTTGTCATAATCAAGAGCATTGACTTCATCAATGATGTGAGATTAAAATACCCTTGAATTAGTCATGAAATATATGATCTATTGATAATCACTAAATATTTTTAGATGGTTAGCATTATCTAGCACTAAGGGACATATAACTAATTCAATGATAAGGATTTGTAACCTAAAACTTTGATTTGGCATTAGGTTGGCTCCAACTAAATCAAGTTCATCATTAGCCTTTTTTTCATCCTTAGGGTCTGACATAATGTTAAAATCATTAAAATATTCAATTAAGTCCCATACTATAAACTTATACTTCCTAAGATAAGATAATTTACATTGATATTTATTTTTTACTTGATTAACTACTAGTTTTGAATTACCAAAAACTAATAGTTTCTTGACCTTGTGTTTGATTGTAAATTATAAACCAAGAATAAGTTCTTCATAATCTACATGATTATTAGTGTATGGGAATTAGAGTTTGTAAGAGGCATTTTTTTCTTTCCCAATGGGATTGATTAACACCACTCCTACTCCAAAATCTGATTTACATCTAGCACCATTAAAATATAGCTTCCATAATATAGGCATAGCATGAGACATTTTGGAGTTACATACCTATGGGGCATCAATAGTGTAAACACCTAGATCTGAGTTAACCATGTTGATCCTCTCATTGTTTGCATTGTACATGGTGATCATATGATTTATCTTAGTCTCCCTCCCTATCTTGATATTATTTTGAAGTCCTTTCTAGGGTAACCATGTGTGAACAATCAGTTGACATATAACCATTCAAGGCCCTTGTTCAATATCTACTCAAAAACATTCCATAAGCATTATGGATTTCCACCACTTGGATATCAATGATCTATTTGATCCCTTGTTCAGAAGAAATCTACATGTGAAAATTCAATAATTCACCAAATACTTTGACTCTTGATTTATCTAATTAAGTTATAATTTTATCATATTTAATAGGAGTCAAACCAAGTTGTTCACAAATACTTTAGGCATGGTATTTGTAGATGAACTAGAGTATAAAAACAATTATGTAAATTCTTACCAAAGATCTTGACTATAAGCAAGAAAGGTGGAACATCTACCTTACTCTTATGTATTATAACATTAGAATGTATAGCCTTTTGAGACTTACCAAGCTTCCTAGACAAAGAATCTAACAACAAATACATTTGTTCTATAATCATAGTCAATTCATGAAAAGTAATGTTAGCATTGATCTTTTTCATGTACTCTACTATATTATATTTGGATGAAATAGATGTATTAACATTAGGTTTAAAGGCACTTCACTTAAGAATCTTTGGATTATTATCTGATGTGGTATTAAGAGTGTCACAATTATTTGGTGGAGTTTAGGTAGCCAAAGGTTTTTTTTCTCCCTATTTATCAAAAGATATGTGTTTTTAGATACTATTGAAAAGTATGAGTCTCCTTAGGGATATCTCCAGGATCATTTTCTTCTTGAAATTGTATCTACCATGAGAGTTGAATCAAAATATTTAGATGACCTTGAAGAAATTGATGTACCTAAAATATTATATTTATTAGGTATGAATTAAAAAGCATCTAACGCTTCTTTAAAATCTTCAAAAGCATTAAAATTTTCTTGACAATCTAATTCTCCATGCTTTGAAGTACTGTTGTTAATCAAGAGTGTGTCCTTATGAGGAAATGTGTAATTCCTCACTCTTATTGGAACATGGAATATATCCAAATTTTTTGTGACTTCATAATGGAGATAATATATAGATAGGGTTGGTTCCCTTGGTTCTCTCACTAAAACTTATCTTTCAAATCTACTACTTACTGATTTTAACAAGGAAAAGGGTTTAAAAGATAATGAAAATGGATGAAACTAAATGAAAATTTAAATGAAAGGTGATGCACCAATTTTTTTTTGAACTCCAATGCTTAAAATGACACTTATATGGAATATAAAATCTTACACACACATTCACTACACCCAAATAAGATTTCTACATCAATATTTCATATTAAGGACCTTATAAACTCAACTTATGCAAAGAAGCACTAAACTCACATTTAATACATGAACCTAAAATTTATTTAGACACTTATAATGACCATTATAACATAAAAAATCTCTCATTAATGTAAAAAATCATACTATAACCAAGGAAAACAAGTATTTCACTAAGTTATATCAATGGCAAGCACATAAACTTCACTAGAAAAGACCAGAAAATGGAGGAATTTTAATATTTATTGATCTTAAAAGGTGAATAAATATTTTGGAATAATTTAGTCATAATAAGAATATAAAATATTTATCTTACATTCTATAAAAAATAATACATATAGCAAAGAAATTCTTAGAGACAAAGTAGACCCAAAGTAGGGGACCTCAAACTTGGTCAAATGGCTCCTCTAGAAGTGCTACATAAAATTTTTAGATTATCAAATATTTTACCTTAATAAAGTGGCATGTAAAATAATTTATAAAAATTTTATGGGTCTTAGTATACTCATCATTATGTTTTGTCAAGCTTAGATCACTTGGAGAGTGCCTATATTCTTGCACCAACCCCTAGATTTTAGCCTTCTTATCTCCTTTGATTAAAAAGCCACTTCCATGGATGTAGGACTTAAATTAATTCAAATTATTTAATTATAAATAATATATATTATTATTAATTATTTTAAAACACTTTTAAATTGTTGGTTACAAGACTCCTTAAAAAAATTGACTTGTCTTGCACGTGTGCATTTGGAAGAGGAAAAGTCATATTTATAGTTATTGGAGACCTTTTCCAAAGACTTATTTCATTATAAATATTCATTTACTTCCTCATACCTTTAATATGGCGTTACATATCCTAATCAAACTTTAAAATTCCTTGAAATAGGTGATATTCACCTATTTAGCCTTCAAACTCTTCAAAAGGTTCATTTTTCACCAAGGCATAGAAGGAAAAGGAGGATTTTTCTTCAAATTTGCATCAATACAACATATCTCCTCCATTTAAGTATTTTAAATAGAATAATAGACCTATTTTAAGTAAATTTTAGGCATCAAACACTTAACAAGACCTGGAACAATACCAAAATCATGCATTTTCCATGTATTCCTTGTAGCCCTATTTTCCTAAAAAGCTCCTTGTCTGGGAGAAACTAGAAGTTAAAATTAAAAACCAATACTTTTTACAGGTACCCATTATCCTCCCATAGCACCATACAAAATTTCATGGCCAAAATACAATATTTGATATGCTTTCTAGACCATTTAGCTTGCCAAATTAGGCCAAATTAGCCCTTTTAGCCCTAGAAGATTAATTTTACATCTGGGAGCTCATAAAATTTTGAAAACTCAAAAAAAATAAAATAATTAACCTTTATCATACCCTCACCATGATCCATCTCAATTTTTCTAGTCTGAAACCACTTGGAAGTACCAAAACCATGAAATGGCCTTTGGAAGGCTTGTCCTTTGAAGGCATTTTCTGACTGGCCCTAAAGAATGAAATGGTTTGGGAAATTTTGGATTTATTTTTTTTGTATTTTTTATTTTAATTAGATAAAACAATTCTCAATATTTCCTTCTAAGTGATTGGAATATTTTGGTGATCCTTGGAACATTCATTTTAGCTCAAAAACTATTATTTTTTCCCTAATCTATACAAGTGAAGGTACATAAAAAAACCATGTTAATAACCCTATGAGAGTCCCATAAAACATATGGTAGGTTTCATGAGTCAAATATGACATTTTTTGGGGTATCCAACTGAATTTCTTCAAAATGGTCCTTAATAAGGGTTTGCAAGGGTTTTAAGGGTAGTTTTTTCTCTTAAGGTTGGTTCATAAATTTTGGACATCTAACCTTAAAAAAATTCAAAAATATGATGTTAATTTAACTTTATAAAATATCCAAATTCCTTGGTCTCCCATGAAAAATCTTAGATGAGATATGAATGATCAAACTTGTCAATTTGAGCTTATTTTCACTATTTTGCATAGGTCTAGGGTAGCTTTGAGCCAAAATGGATTTCCTTGTTACTTCCCATGCATTAAAAATTCCTTAAATTTTTTTTATCCATTCCATAATAATTTACAAATTCATTATAATAATCTTCCAAGGTTGAAAAGAAGCTGGTACCTTGTTTGGGATTTAGGCCTCGTCATGTTTGGTACGTCTATATACACTTTAAAGCTCAAAATGGCTCTTTTTCTATTTCATATATCCTAAAATATCTCCAAATTTTTTTTATACATCCCATAAACATGTTAAAATATCTTGTAAATCTCACTTCAAAATAGAAATGACAATGCTTTCTTATTTAGGCCTCAGGTTTGCACTTTACCTAATAGGATTAGTTACACCTTGAGGCTCAAAATGGTTTTTTTGATGATTATTATTGAAAAAATATCTCAAACACATCTAAAATATCCCCATGAACATGTTTCAATGATTTTAAG
The DNA here is from genome assembly GCA_037957365.1 of Torreya grandis. Classification (NCBI taxonomy): domain Eukaryota; kingdom Viridiplantae; phylum Streptophyta; class Pinopsida; order Cupressales; family Taxaceae; genus Torreya; species Torreya grandis. The sequence goes on from JARHVA010005144.1 coordinate 842,292, forward strand.
TGGTCATTAGACCTTGGAAGTGGAAATAACCCCTTGTTGGGTAAAAGACCTAGTCTAGGCTAGTGGGATTTGACTGCATATGGCTGCCCACCAACACTTATGAGTGTTTTATCATTAGTAAACGTAATTAATTATATTTAACACTCAATACATATTAACAAAACATCTCCAAGTTTCCAAAAGTTTTCCCAAGACAAATAACACTCCTTTTGGTCACTTTTTCTCCATTCTTTGTCTCTGTGCACGTTTGAAAGTGGCCTACTTCTGAGATAAAATAGTGAATATTTTACCTATTTATAATTTTAAAAAAATTATATTTTGTTTTTAATCAGGTAATTATGACCATATTTACAAAAATTTAGGTCAAAATGACCTCTCTATCACCTCCAAACTCAAAATTTTTGAAAAAAAACTTTTCAACACTGATTGCATGCAAGGTTTTACAATCATGGCTGAAATTTGTACATTTATGAGTGTTTATGACCATGGGGTCTTATATGTAACATTTATTTTAATATATTAATTATTTTAAATGTATAAAATATCTCATCAAACATCATTTCTAAGCTCCAACACTCATTTTGGTCACATTTCCTTCATTCTTCACCTCAATGCACACCTTAAAGTGACATACTTATGAGACAAAAAAAAGGATATGTTACCTATTTTATCATGAAAAAAATGTATGGTGGTTTTCATTTGTTAATTATGACCTTATGTAAAAAATTTAATGTCAAAATTAACCTTCTATCACCTCCAAACCATTAAAATGCCAAGGCAGACTTTTGAGAAGTGGACTGTGTGCAAGGTCTTCAAATTTGATTGCAAATTTCCCTCCTAGAAACATTATAATGAAAATTTTCCATGATATTTGAGTCAATTAAAGTGTATATTATCATTTAAAAGGTATTCATGTACATATAAACACTCTAAAACCTTTCCATTCTTTCAACGCTCACCTTCCTCTTAGCAGGTTTAGAATTCAGTCAACTTGTGACTATAACACGTACTCCTCACAACCTAATATTCTTTGCCCTTGTCATTTTATTGAAGGATGGTGATTGAAATTATGTAGGTGTAATTTTCATAACTTTAGTATTATTTTATAATACACTATTCATCATGAACCATCATATTTATATAGTATTCACTTCCAAAGTTATTAAGTGACATTTTGATTGAGAACCTAAGATGAAATCAACACCACAAGATTACAATTATCACCCTATAACTGACTATAGGTATCTATCTTGAATCAAAAAATAGATATAGTTATGTCTCTTATACTTATTCATGGGATAATACTAATTATATTCTTCAAAGGCTTCTAGTATATCTTCAAAGTTGTTCACTCTTATACTATGCATTGAGTCTCAATGTTACATGGATTTCCAAAACTTCACATGTTCCACTCTAATGTTCAACTATAGATGCTCATGATGAAGGGGAAAGGCATAATTTGAGTGATAATATGAATGTAAAATTTATGTTTAAACTTCTTCACTTGACCCTATACCTCTTTAAATCCTTGGTACTAATAATCTTGTGTCTTCATTGCAATCTCAACAAAACACATAAACTTTAATCCAAACTCTAATCCTCTATCCATATATGACTATGAGTGACCTTTTTTCACTTGGCTGTAGCTATACTTGGACTGAGAAAAAAATTAAAGATATACATAAAAATTGTTCTCATATCTTTCCTTCCCATGTTGAACCTCTTCACATTATATGCAAATGAAAAAAGACTCCATTAAGCTCTCAAAATTCATCAATAAGAAAAATACTCCAACCTTGATTGTGTGTGTTGTTTCATATGTACGGAATGTGAGTAATTTTTAAGACAAAAGTGTAGATGTAGGTTTCAATACATGGTTTCATCATGTCATGATAATTAATTCCTAGTTCAAACTAATGAAATATATATTCCTCATGATCATCCACCTTGGATTGTTAACCTTAACACCTCAAACATGAAACAAAGTCAAGTTCTTGATTATCCCTATCATAATTATAGGTGACTTTTGGTGCTGTAGATTGATTTTCATTTCCTCTTTCCTTATTTGAGGGTTTAGACTATATGGAACTCCCTATACCCTTATATTTTAGAATATTTTCATTTCATACTTCAAGTTATGCTTGAAATTTATGCATCTTATGTTATAAGCATGATTGTGTATCACTTCAGGCTATAGGTACCTTTATTGACTGTAGGTTATTTGAAATATCCCACCATGATCCATAATCATTATTATATTTTAATTTCCTTGAATTCAATTGGCATGATGGAAAAATAAGACCAAAAACACATCTTCAACTCTCCTTACCAGCCTTTTAAGAATCCTATTAAGATCTCTTGCTTCAACTAATTGTAGGTCACCTTGTACGGAGAGAAGAGGAGTATGGTAATGTCCTTAGGGGTTTATGGTGGTTGAATTTTACCTCATTTATCCTTGTACCTCATTTTTAATCATGATTATAGGAACTTTGACACTTAATAAAATTTTAACTCCTGTTCCTATTTGCTTATGCAATGAGACTATGAATCAAAATTTGGTCTTAATCCTAATTGTAGGTGTAACTTTTACAAGGATGGCTATAGATACTTACTATAGGCTTCAAATCATTTTGAAATTATCTCATGAAAAAACTTCATTTGTCCTTCTATAACATTATTTCATATCAACATCTTGAACCCAAGGTCACCTCATATACCAAATCACATGTGACTCCTCACCATTGATATGACCTTGTAGGTCATTTGGTACTACTTTAAGTGTCATATTTTGGGCCTAAAAGGACTTGTAGGTGGTTATGTATATCATTACCCTATTCTCCATAGACTCATTGATATGTTAATTGAAACACTAGTCTATGCCACCTCCATAAGCCACCTATCATGGTGTCCTTACTTGTCATACCATCTTAGACTATGGGGTTTTCTTAAAGGCTATAGAAATTATTGAAAAATGGTGATAATCAAACATCAAACTCAGATACTCCTTACTACCATGTGCTTTTAGTCACATATTCATTATTTCAAAAAAGGTTTATTCTTAAATTAGGGCTACCAAATATAACTATTTATGTTGGTCAAGTCCCTTCTTTGACCATCTTATGAAAATTCCTAAAAGGTTGTAGGATCACTATTTACAAAGTTTAAGGTAATTAGTCTTTAAACATATTTTATACCATCATATATCATGGATCAACTTTTCTAGATTCTCCATGAATTTTTGTGGATTGTTAAGGTATATTCAACTACCTAATACCTTTTTCACACTTCTAGACCAAATATAAACTTTTAAAATATCATCAAACCCTTGCAGTTAATGCTTCACATCTTTGAGATAATTTTAATAAATTTATGAATGTGCTTCAAACCATAGAGGCTCAAATTCTCTCTCACATGGATCAATGATACCATCATGTTACTATTATTTATATAAATGGAATATATTCATAAATTTGAATTCATGAACACTGAAATCAAGCTTAATAATTGCATTTGTACCTTGTTGAAGAGATAGACCCAGTTGAAGATCTTTTAGAGGAGATACACTTATAATGGAAAACTATGAACCCTTGGATGAAAAAGGTATGTCATTAATTATAACATACATATATAATTTTTAAGATGAAAACATCTGATGAAAAACTCAAATGCTACTTCAAAATTGACCCAAGAGACCATTTAAAAAAATAGTGAAAGGAATGAGGTTTTATGTATAAATAAATTCTTATGAGGATTTATAAAATTATAAAAACATTAAAAAGAGACTAATGACCTTGAAAAACATTGAACAAAACCATTTCTCTTCTTTATTTATTAAACTTGAGAAATAGGCCAAGAACAGACCCCTCTCAAATGCATAGGCTATAGTGACCTACTGTCACTCTTAGAGATTGTTCATAAATATGAAGGAAAAAAATACCAATAATTTTAATATTACTCAAACCACTAAAAAATTACAATTTTTTAGCTCTTAACTCTCTCTCCTCTTTTTAGATTGAGCATTTGAAAACTACCCTTCTAGGTGTGCAAGAAAGGCGAAAATTGGAGTGAAGTTGGATTTTTAAATTTTATCACCTATAAATTCTTATAAATTAATTATAAGACCTTTTAATGACCTAATTAATCCTTAATGATGCTTTTATCATAAAATTCCTTTGAAAACCAAAGTGAATGCCTCAAAAAGGCCTATTTTTGCACTAAAATGCTATTTTCATCAAGGATGTGTGAATGGAATGCTATAAAATGTTTTAAAAAGTATATAAAATGTATTATGAGGTGAAAAAATATGGAATAAATTTTCTTCATAATCATATACTATCAAAACCTTCCTTGAATGGCATAAAATGGTCAAATTTTGCATAAAAATGAGGCACAAAGTTAGTCTAAAATGTGATCAACCTAATTATTATTTTTTTAGGGATGTAGTGACCTTGAATCATGATATTACACTAAAAAAATACACTCAAATATATTTTTACCACCAAAAAATAACTGAAAAGGCCAAAAATGATTAGAAAACACAAAACAAGTGAATGAAAAGACTTAAATCACCTAAACAACTATAAGAACTATTAACCATGGATTATTCAAGTAATTTTCAAGACCAATTACGAACTAAAAATATAAAATGGCATGGTATGCAATGTTTTTAATGGCAGGGGTGATAATTTGACCTATGGGGTCAAAATTGTCAACAAGTACAATGCACTTTACAATAATCAAGCAAAGCTACATCACTAAGATTTATATCAAAAACATTATTATTAGTATATAAATAATTTTTATGGTTATTATTATTATTTTTATTTGGGAATATTTTTTAAGTCCTATTGAATCTTTGGAAAGGGAATTTTTGGTTAGAGTTTTCCCCAGTATTGCCAACTTGATTTTGCAATTGAAGGAAGTTAGTGATTAACTTTTAAACCATCTTTAATGTAGAATAATTCTCATTATTAAGTGCCTCAAAATTATGAATTTGAGTATTACTACTGGATATAGAAATCAAATCCCTCTAGTCTTGTGGATGAGATCCACTGGTAGAGTTGTTCAATAATCCTTTATTTTGGCCAGGATGTGCATGACTAAAAGATAATTAGATCAGAACTAGAAGTTGATTTAAGGAATTTTTTTTTATTAGGATTGGTAATGACATTTAAAATAGGAAATTTTAATTAATGTTGGGAATATATTATGCCATTTTTTCTTGGGGTTGTATCTAATCATTAATGATCATAACTTCACCATAATCTAGGGATAGTCTATTAATGACCTAAGTAGATGTTTTAATAAACATAGAAGTCATGGGATCCAATGCATCCTTGTAAATCTCTAATTCTAAAGCCTCATTATGTCTATACAGAGATATGGTTCTACTAAATATTTTCTAGAATCTAGCATTAAAGGATCTTATGGGCTCATTTGAATCTCTTTTAACTATGGTGAACTGTTAATAAAGGACATAATGACTAATGATTTTACCAAACTAATAAATAAAATAATTATTAGAATGATTCTAACTAGATATTTAGTTTTTGGAAGATTAAGGAACCATTTTTATGCATCATATTTTGAAGTAAATGGAAATAATCTACAAGATACATCTTCATGAATAACATTTAACATTCTTAAAGTAGATTTGAAACTTTTAATGTGTTCTTCAACAGTTACAACACCATTAAGACTAAAAGTAGGCAAATAATTTTTAGGATTATCAAAAAAGTCATGTACCAAAACTGGCACATTTATTTAAGAACCACCTAGCCAAACTATACCTTGATAGGGATTGAACACCAAAACATCTTGAACTAGTGAAATTGGTTGAGACCTTGAGAGTCTATGCTTAACTTTGTCTCATTTATCTCTCCTATTAGATTCTAATTATATAAGAGGAACCCTTGTCTTTGAACATTACCTATCCTTATCCTTGGAAATTCTATCTTGGAAAATTTGAACCCTATTTGAAATATGATGTGTAATTCATATCTTTGTAAAAAACAATGATCATACTTGCACATTAAGTATAATTTGCACAAAATTGTATAAAGAATGATAAAGGACATGTTTATTTAACTAATTTAGCCCAAACATAAGTCCAAATATGTGGGTACGAGTGATCTTTACATGTTTTAATCTTAAATAAACTTAAATTTTCCAAGATCCAATCAATCTTTGAACAAAACTGCTATTACTAACCTCAAACACCTCAGATTCAGAGACCTTAAGCTATCTTTACCAAAATTTGTCATATATTTTTAGAGAATATATATATTTTTATAAATAATCTCAAATATTGGTATGGAATAATTAATATAAATGATCTTTACACAAATATACTAAAAGAAACACAAATATGCAAATAATACATCAATCTTTGAAAATAATTATCCAAAATTAGCAAAGATGTTACAAATCTACAAATATCTAAGTAAATCCCTCCTTTTAGTGCTATCAGAATTCATTCCCTATTGATGCCTAAAATTTTATCATAAATGGTTCTTAGTGTTTAAGAAATGCTACTCATTTATAAATTTAGAGAATTCAATGCATGAGTTCTAGGTTATGATAATCCTATTATCTTTGGTGGAATAGAGGTAGAACAAGTGGATTGTTTCATTAATTTATATTAGTTATTGGTTGGGAGCCATCATGGCCTAATAATTGATCTTTGATTTTGAATATCACCTATGTTATTTAAGGTTAATTATTCTTAGAACCTAATTCTAAATATAAACTAAGGTGAGTATTCATAATGAAGCTAATCTAAGGAGAATTGATGAAAAAAGAGAAAAATGAAAGGGTAAGGTAGAGAAGAAATATGTTGGTGATTTTTAACCCAAACATTATGAAAAATTTCAAGTTTCATTTAAATAAGAATTTAACCAATATATGACATGAATTATCATAAGGTCAAATCTTATCACACATTAGACAAACACCTAAGGATAGTATGAAATAGTGCAAGGACCAGGTTTGCTTTAAAGATTCACCCCTATATGCAAAAAACATTGGCACATTAGTAATAAAGGTAAAGATAATGAATTAAACCTTTAAAAAAATTGACTAATCTAGAATTAACATAAATTAGCAACTCTAAAATTGAAGATGCATATCCATAATTCATAAGAACCATTCAAATCTAAGATTTAGACTAGACAAATGAGAGAGAAGCCATGATAACAATTCACACAAGTAAATGTGGACAAACTTTATAGAAATCCTTGCTTATATTAATTTGCTTAAATGTTATGAAATATTTTTGGCTCAAAAACTCCCTCCTCTTTACAATTGACAATACCTCTTTATATAGACTATTCATGAGGTATGTTAGTTAGTCATGTCAAATATTAAGGATAATTGTCCTTTTAAAATTCTTTGAGAACCTTTTAGACATTATAAAATGACTAAACTGTATGAAATTCATGTTATAAATTACACATGACTTTACAATAATAATATTATATTTTCAAATATTATACAATGTTCCTAAATAATAGAATATCCTAACTCAACTGGCTTGACTTTTAGACCCTTGTGCTACTGTAGTCTTTTGTCTTCCCTATATGATCTTCATCCTATAATTTTTGTCATTAATAAGATGGAGGTTGATAATATGTCTCATGAATATTTCTCTTTCTTGATCCTACAGGCCCTTGAGATCCTTTTCAGCTCTTTCCAATGTTTTATTGATGTTTCTAGCATCTCATACCTTCTTTTTAAATGAAAAAGTAAGCCCACGATCTTCTTATTATCATCCCTTGTCTTCCCTTGTCCTTGATTTCTCACTTCCTACATGAATTGAGTAGTTATTTGCTTTAAATACTAATTAGTGATAAGGTCCAATAGACTAAGTGTGGTGGATTATTTTATTAGGTTGTCCAATATGTGCAACATCTTATCTTCCTTCTATTTGAGATCATTAGAAATGTCTTCCATTTTCTTGGACTAGTTACTCAGGGCTTTGATCTTATCCACTAATATATCCATATCCATATTAAGGTGGGATAGGCTAAATATTATAAACTTATGGATTTGATTCTTGGTTAAGACATTTATCAAAACCTTCACTTATTAGATTGAATATTTCCATTGGCCAACTTGGCCTATAGCCATGGTACTTTGCTTATTGATTGCATCTTGCCTAGTCTTGACTAACTTTAAGGAATTTAAAAAATAAGCCATGAAATCTTCAAATTACTTGAACTTGTCCTTTGGGATTGATAAGATTTTTATCCTTCTAGATTCTTCTTTTATTACAAGATGCCTTTGATAAATATTTGTAATTACTCTAACTAATCCTGAGCCACTTGAAGAACATTTTATTCAAATATTGGGTCCTCACTCAGCTTTTATCCTCCAAATAGATTCAATACAAAAAAATGTTCCACTTTTTTGAAAGTGAACTCCTCTCCACCAACCATGGCCTTTTTCTTAGTTATCCTCTATAAACTAGTAGTTTTTGGGTCAACTTTGACACCAACTAAATATTATGTCACCTTTGGAGTTAAGGTCTCCATTTTTGTTTTACTTGACTCTCCTAGAGCACCCATCTCCTTTCCTCCTCCTTTTTTTTTTGAAACTATCCATGAATTAATCTCTTCTTGAATTGGGATATATATGGCCTTCATCATGGCCCAGGGATGTTGCACTAGGTACCTTTTTCATTTTACATAGATGAACCATTTTGGAATGATTGGACCATGAATCAAATTTTTTTCACTAAAGAGATTGACCTCACTCAAAGGATGAGTGAAAGTCACCCTAGGATTCTTGGTCTTCACTTAAAAAATGGCCATCTTAACCTTTTATTTTTTTTTACAGGGGGGGGGATTCATATGAACTAGATCCAACACTTTCTTCCCCTTTTCTTCCTTTACTTCTTCCATTTCATCATCAGCTGACTCATAGGCTAGTGATAACATTTTTAAATCATGTTTAATTGTATCACTAGGGTCTAATGATACCATATAAACCTCCTCCATTGGTGATCCTTGTTCCTTTTTTTGGGATAAAGAAGATGCAATTTTATCAAGCCTTCTTTCCTTTGGCCTTTTCTCAATTTGTGTCTCAGGTATGGACTCTATTTATAGATGGGCTAGTGGATGTCCAGAAGGTGTACCACTTAGAAAATGATATTTTTGTAACCCTAATTACCATTTCTCATCATCCCCATTTTGCTCCTTCATCCTATATTTTTATTGATGTTGTGTATTTTTAATCTAATGGTGACCTTAGAGAATGAAGAGGCTTTTGTGTATATGAGATCAAAATTACCAGGCTAGTGATCATAAGGGACATTTATTCCTTTAGCTTTCAAATGTTATTTAAATATTTCATGTGTATCATATTACCTTAGTTAATCAATTCACACATTGAAGGATGTTCTATGTTTAGAGGTTTCCTCAATATTGTCCCATAATGCAAACACAATCATACCAATGGTTATGGGGAGCATGTGTAGTAGTCCCTTTCTTTTGGTCTTGAAAATACCATTTATTCCATTACATATTTGATAATCCACTTCTTACTTTGCTACCTTGATTGGCACATGGACAAGTAGCCTAAGTGGGGTGTATTAGGTCCCTTTAACTTGATGATTGTATAATCAAGATATAACCATATGCCCCCCATAGATTCAATAATAATCTTTATTAGTGGGTTAAAACTTAGCATTGGTATCCCTGCGATGGCCTCATTAAGGACAAGATAGACACAATCACATATAAATTAGATATGGTCCCTGTACTTAAAGATATGTAACTTAGATTAATAATATGAGATGGTTTATGTCCTATCAGGTGACCATTCCCTAAGGTTGGGAATATTGGTTATATAAATAAGGGCATCTAAAATATATGACATCATGTGGAATTGAATCTTACTCTTTTTCTTAATTGAATAAAATTGTCTATTAAAACACATGATGATTACTTCACCAAGAGGAGGGGTGACTTGCTTCTCAACCATGAAATATAATAAGGGGACCCAAATTTTATCTACATATGTAATGGTTGAGTTACCACACAATCTATTCATTATTGTCATAATCATTCTTGTTTCAAGTCTAAATTAACCAATGGGGATGTTATTATTGAAGTCAAAAAACACTTGGTTTCTAGAATATGGCCATAGGAAAAGGATGATCTTAAAATAATTATCTTTGGCCTAATTATTGATTGTGCTTAGGTCTAGTTAGGGCTTAGGAAATTCTTAATAATTTTCAAAAGATATGGGAGAGATGTAATCAATTTTCCTAAAAATACCCTCATAAACAATCATGCCCTTATCTATTTTTCCATCTTTAAAACATAAAGGATATATATGTAATGTAGTACCTCAAGTTTAGATGTTGCATAATGTATAACTATCATCTAAATGGAGACTATGTCATAGTAGAGCCTCCTTGCAGACACATTCTTCTCCTCTTCTTTTGTGATGGGTTATTGGTTCTTGATGGTATAAAACAAACTCGACCAATTATTGTCCCCTATATTTATATCTATGGCATCAAATTGTGTGTCCTTGAAAATTCTCCCTTTCACATCTGAATTCAAATAGAGATCTACATATTCCCTTAAAATGGTTTCTCATGGCTATGAATTTGTTAAATTTCTCACTAGTGGTCTGTAATTCAATTATAGATTGAATTATCCTTACACAAATGACAATCCAATCTTCATTATATTATTTATGATTGATACCAAGTTAAATTAGGGATTCTATTCAATTTTAGGGCTTCTTAGTTGTCTACATAGAGATTTAATGGTTACGACAAGTTCAAATTATGATCTTCATGCCTTAGATTTTGTTTGAGCTACCCATTTATACCTTTGATTTCTATGTGTTCACAAGATATTCAACTTGGAATATTATGATTATGTGGGTTTGATGTGGCATCACCATGGTATCCTATTCTTTAATATCTTAAATATGATTGTTGCCATTTTTGGACATGTGTCAATATTTTATTAGTTTTGGGCCCTTTGAAAATTCTACCTTGTCTCAAACCATTAGATCTATTTTCATGGATCAATGTGTTTCATTAATATTGACATGAGAAATAAAACACCATTGGTTGTTTTTTTATATTCCTTGTGGTTGTTACACTTATCGCTTTCATAATCATCTTAACCTTTATTGAAATGTCAATGTCAATCCTGCACTATCAGATCATCTTTGCCTAGATGAATAGACCTCATTGATCTTGAATGATTGGATCATGTTCCTTACTCCATGTTCCATTTAATGGAATGTGTACGTAAGGCCACATATCGTTGATCTTTAAAATATGCTTAGGATTTAATTTTTGGTGGATCTTGACTTTTCAACTTTTGTTATGAACCATTAGATCTTGTTTGGCTAGATCAACACACTCTATTGGATATTAATCTAAAGGGTGGAAGGCCATTAGATGCTCAATGTTATTTCACTAAATTTTTGACACTCATCACCTTATCCCTTATCATGGGGTTTTGTTAAATCTTTGAATTAATATGCATAGTTGATTGAAATATGTAAGCTCAACTATGTGTTGACCAATTTTTGCCTGCAGGCAAAATTGTGGTCACCTTCTTCCACTATAGATTAAAGCCAGTCATTTCTGGGTTGCAAGTCCATTTTCAAGTTCAAGGCTGCTCAGTTAAAATCTCAGTTTAACAATGGTTGAACCAAACTGTTGAACCAAATTTTGGTTCAACAGGCTTAGTTTAAGTCAAAAGTTCAAGCGGCTTGGTTCAATGGTCAATGGTTCATCAGCCTTGGTTCAAATGGTTCATTGGCTTTTATGCCTTATTTGTTCATCGATGCACTTAGTTGAACCGTTGAACCTTTTTGGTTCAATAGGTTTAGTTCAGTGGATTGGTTCAAAGCATCAGGCTTGGCCTTGGGAATTTGGTGTGCTTGGTTGAACCTTTGAACCATTGAAACTTTTGGTTCAATGGCCTGGTTTAAAGGTATGCCCCAAGCTGGAAGGGTAGTCAAAAGTCAAAGTACCCTTTGGAGGGCAAACACTTCAGCATTTCAATGAGTTGGGTGGACAGTTAAAAATCAAAGGAATGGTTAGACACAATTTCCACGGACAATTTGTCCATGAGAATTGTCTGCCGATATTTTGTCCATGGAAATACACGAAGGTAAGCGGCTTGGGAATTTAACCCGGGGAAATTTTTTTGCAAACAATTTGCCCACGGGAGCTCGGGGAACAGTCCCAAGCAAACAACGACCCACCAAAGGACCCTGAAGGGTAGGTGCCCTTGTGGGGGACTTTTAGCCAAGAAAAAGGACTTTTCAAAGGGTGGAAGGGCTAGGTAATTTAGCAAAGTAAGATGCCCATAGAGAAATAAAGAAGTGCCCAGATGCCACGTGGCGTTGGACCTAGCTGAGTCAGCAATGGACCTAATGATGTTTTGGAGGCCATCAATATTAGTAGAACGGTATATCCATTGGTTTTCAAAGCTTGATGGCTAGGTGGACATCAAAATTTAGTGAAGCAAATGGCTATTTAATTTCAAGTTGAGAAAGTATTACCAAGGAGCCCAGAATGCAATGACCTGATAAAAGTTTGCCCTTGGGGGGCCAACTAAGCCAGAAAAGAAAAAAAAGACAAAGGGAAAATTGACAAAGTGATAGACAAGGAGAATGACATGGTGTAGAAGTGATAAGGTGGTCTAAGTGGCAAGAGAAGGCAATTTAGTGTCTGTTAATCCCCAGATGGCACAACAGCAAGCAGCAAGGTCCGTGCATTTAAAAGAGGGACAAATTTCAATCTGTTGATAGAAAAGAGGTGTGACCCATGCTTCAACATTAAAGCTCAAATGCCAAAGTCAAATTTGGGAATTATAAAACATGGTTCCAGGAGGCTTCTTTTAGAATGATGACAACACAACAGTGTTTCCCTCTTTCCAATGGGACGTGACAGGCCAACTTGTCAAATAAGTGCCAAGTTTCTTTCTCCTTTATTCTATATATTATAACTTCTCATTTTGGAGAAGAATTGGTTCTTCCACTTTTGCAAAGGCGCAGCCCTGGTAAAATTTCACCTGAATCAAATAAAATGTACTTTTTACCTCCATATGGATAGATATTTTCAGAGTATGTTTTGAGTGTTTACCTGTGTCTAGTCATTGTTTCTTAATGCTCTCATAGGTTTAACACTAGCAGACCTGTTATCTACAAGGCACCATTTCTATAGATGAAAGGAGAAGAGATGACATTTGAGAAGACTAGAATAGAAGGAGTCACTTACAGTGTGCATTTCATAGCACCTCAGTGATTTTTTATCTCCTGTGTTTTCATGAAAGCCTCCCTGCCAGTCTTTTGTAGCTTGGTCCTTTTGCCAAATGTGTAGATTATGTATGCATTTGTCTGATTTCAAGAGTGGATGTGTGAAGGCTGACCTATTTTGGTACATCACCTCTTTTGAGTAGGTTTGTTTTTCCTACAATCTCTCTCTTTTCATCCCCCCTTTATATATATATATATATATATATATATATATATATATATATATATATATATATATATATATAAATCTGTGTGTGCGTGTGTTTTTCACTTGCTAAAAACAACACGATGCATCAAAGGGAGCTAGCCCTTATCTAGAGACTCTCTCCTCTACCTTCGTCAGTCCCACAAGTGAGAGGAGAGTTTCCATGTTGCGAGGAGAAGGCAGGAGTTCAACTCCCTACCTTTGGGTGCACTTTCCTACATCAATAATTTTGGCATGCCTGGTGGGACCCAAGTTTTCAATGAAGTAAAGTTTCAAGATTGATGCTGGTCTTGTTACAGCAAATTGAATTTTTTTTTAGCATCTGGTGACTCTGAGTTAAATCAGATAGTTAAGCAACCTGGTGCCATCAAAAATCATTTTCTTGTATGCATACTTCTTTTGCAAAAAATCATGGGTTTTATTTTCCTTCATACAATTTGGATCAGACTCAAAATATTTAGAAAATTTCCCCAAACAACTTTCCTAGTCTTCCTTAACCCCCTCAGGTCACTGATCCTAATGGCAACCTCCTAACCTAGGGGAAATAATGGAATCATGGGGCAGGAAAGAGGAGAAAAAAGGTTTTGCTCAAAACCTTAAAAAAGCTAATGCTACTCCTACCCATGATTCCCATTACATCCAAGAGGCTGTCATGAGTAACAACAAAGAAGAAATCATCATTGATGCTCCTTGTGAAGACCTTATCAGCAGTGGAGAAGATGTACGTCTTACATATATGCAGATGTTCCAACAATTTGAAGAGGAAACAATGCATGGTAAGCTCTCTTCCCCTCTATTTGATGAACTTACTTGTTGTTTTGATGATGAGGTCAACTGCATTGAAGAGCTTGAGTTAGAGGAAAATAAGGAGGATATTTTTGAACATCTAGAGGTCCTAATTTTTGAGGAGAAAAAGGAGAGGTCTTTCTTCCTACAGGAATGCCTTGAAGAAGTAAGATTTAAATAGGGAAGTGAAGTTTTGTGGGATGAGAAATATTTTTGTGAGCCCATTTCAAACATCACCACAGTCACCCTTCTTCAAGAAGGCTAATAGGAAGCAGAGGACGAGTCTGATAGAGTTTTCAGTGAGACAAAAGGAAACAAATTAGACCACAATACATTACAGAGGAATTATATAGATCAAGGGGCTTATGGTGATGAGTCAGCAGCCATTGATTTCTTGGTGTGGAGCACCTATATAAGGGACCAGCATTTAATAGGCTTCCAAGGATAAATATATTACATATATGTTAGAGGCATGTTTGATTTTGATCCACTCAAATTCCAGCCAACTCAGGTGATAGGCAAAAGGAGCAGGTCACCATCTCTTTTTTTCATTCAGCTATTTACCTAGCACCATAAGTCTTCTCACTAGGAAGGGGACCTAAGAAGTTTTCCTTTCAATCTAGGAGGGAGGTGAGCTTTTCCAGTTAGCTGTACATAATAGTTTGTTTTTAGTTTATTTTCCTACTTTCCCTAAGTGCAGTTTGCACAAGTAGTGTTTTTTAGCCTTGTGTGTTTCCCTTTGCATGTGGGGTAAAGCTTCATGTTTGATTCTCGAATCTTTTCGGCTGTTGTTAATTATTTTATCATTGCACCTGACTCTGCACCTAATGGATTTCAAGGCAACTGGTTTTAAACATATCAAGCATGCTTCCCCTATGAGTCACCATTTGTTGACCAATTTTTATCCATAGGAAAAATTGTGGTCACCTTTTTCCCCTATAGATTAAACCCAGTCATTTCTAGGTTGCAAGTCCATTTTCAAGTTCAAGGCCGCTTGGTTAAAATCTTAGTTCAACAATGGTTGAACCAAACCGTTGAACCAAATTTTGGTTCAACGGGCTTGGTTCAAGTCAAAAGTTCAAGCGGCTTGGTTCAACGGTCAATGGTTCATCGGCATTGCTTTAAATGGTTCATTGGCCTTAGTTCAAATGGTTCATTAGCTTTTATGCCTTATTTATTCATCAACGCACTTAGTTAAACTATTGAACCTTTTTGATTCAATGGGTTTAGTTTAATGGCTTAGTTCAAAGCGTCGGGCTTGGCCTTGGGAATTTGGCGTGCTTGGTTGAACCTTTGAACCATTGATCCTTTTGGTTCAATGGCTTGTTTCAAAGGTATGCCCCAAGCTGGAAGGGCAGTCAAAAGTCAAAGTACCCTTTGGAGGGCAGACACTTCAGCATTTCAATGATTTAGGTGGACGGTTAAAAATCAAAGGAATTGTTAGACACAAATTCCACAGATAATTTGTCTACAAGAATTATCTGTAGACATTTTTGCCATGGAAATACATGAAGGTAAGTGGCCCAAGAATTTAACACGGGGAAAATTGTCCACAGACAAAATGCCCGTGAGAGCCCGGGGAACAGTCCTAAGCAAACAAGGACCCACTGAAGGACCCTGAAGGGTAGGTGCCCTTGTGGGGGACTTCTGGCCAAGACAAAGGACTTTTCAAAGGGTGAAAGGGCCAAGAAATTTAGCAAAGTAAGATGCCCATAGAGAAATAAAAAAGTGCCCAAATGCCATGTGGCGTTGGACCTGACTGAGTTAGTAATGGACCCAATAACATCTCGGAGGCCGTCAATATTAGTAGAACAGTATATCCATTGGTTTTCAAAGCTTGACAGCCAAGTGGACATCACAATTTAGTGAAGTAGATGGCTGTTTCATTTCAAGCTGAGAAAGTATTGCCAAGGAGCCTAGAATGTAGTGATCTACTGAAAGTTCACCCCTAGGGGGCCAACTAAGCCAAAAGAGACAAAGAAGACAAAGGGCAAATCGACAAAGTGATAGACAAGGAGAATGACATGGTGTAGAAGTGACAAGGCAGTCTAAGTGGCAAGAGAAGGCAATTTATTGCCTATTAATCCCCAGATGGCATAACAACAAGCAACAGGGTCCGTGCATTTAAAAAAGGGACAAATTTCAATATGTTGGTAGAAAAGAGGTGCGACCCATGCTTCCACATTAAAGCTTGAAAGCCAAATTCAAATTTGGCAATTATACAACATGGTTCTAGTAGGCTTCTTCTAGAATGATGACAACACAACATTGTTTCCCTCTTTCCAATGGGACGCGAAAGGCCAACTTGTCAAAGAAGTGCCAAGTTTCTTTCTCCTTTATTTTATATATTGTAACTTCTGATTTTGGAGAAGAATAGGTTCTTCCACTTTTGCAAAGGTGCATCCCTGGAAAAATTTCACCTGAATCAAATAAAATGTAGTTTTTACCTCCATATGGATAGATATTTTTAGAGTATGTTTTGAGTGTTTGCCTATGTCCAGTCATTGTTTCTTGATGCTCTCACAGGTTCAACACCAACAGACCTGTTATCTACAAGGCACCATTTCTGTAGCTGAAAGGAGAAGAGCTAACATTTGAGAAGACTAGAATAGGAGTCACTTACAATGTGCATTTCATAGCACCTCAGTGATTTTCTATCTCCTATGTTTTCATGAAAGCCTCCCTACCAGTCTTTTACTGCCTGGTCCTTCTACCAAATGTGTAGAGTATGTATGCATTTGTCTAATTTCAAGAGTGGATGTGTGAAGGCTGACCTATTTTAGTGCATCACCTCTTTAGAGTAGGTTTTTTTTCCTACAATCTCTCTCTCTTTTCATCCCCCCTTTTTATCTATATATGTGTGTGTGTGTGTGTGTTTTGCACTTGATGGAAACAACACGATGCATCAAAGGGATCTACCCTTATCTAGAGACTCTCTCCTCTAGCTTCACCAGTCCCATAGGAGAGAGGAGAGTTTCCATGTTGCGAGAAGAAGGCAGGAGTTTGACTCCCTACCATTGGGTGCACTTTCCTGCATCAACACTATGTACCATAAATCTTTGGGAACATGATCAAGATTTAATAATAAGTTTTGGGATTGACTTTTCAAATTTAATCTCACATTGTTAGATATCACCACCTAAGTAAATGTGTATCATCAATCTAGGATCTTGACTTGTTGACCTTTTATGCACTGTTAGATCTTGAAAACCTGAGAAAATTCATGCCATTGATCTTATGGATAACGAAATAATTAATTTGGGCTCTGAAAATATAAATAACTTAAGGTAAAGTCTTAGACTATGGTTTTATTTATGTTGAAAAACATGATAAAACTTTAGGATATAATTTTTGAGCTCAGTTCTAAAACATAATATATGGGACCTAGAAAATAATAAAAGACATGGCATAAAGTATTAACCTAAGGTTTTTATTGTATTCATTAATACAATAAAAAATTTAGGATAAGGATTTAGGTTATGTCAAGGATATAACCAAAGAGACCCTATGATTATCTTGACCATGTGGAGATAAAAGGAACAAAGGGCGGATTGAGACATAAAATAAAAAGTATTAATTTTTATACTAATGTTTGGTCATGTTGATAAACATGACTAAACCTTAGGATAAAAATTAAACCAAGTCTATGAGATGATGACTTGTTCCCATGAAAATTATTCTTTCACAAATTTGAATTTAATTAAAAAGGGACCTAGATTAAAATAGTCAAACTACAGTTTTACAAGGATTTATATGTAAACTCAATTAATCTTTGATAAACTAAAAGCTAGTAAAGATCAATTGATCATTAAAACACAAAACCCTAAGCCTGTTCATTCCCAAATGAGATTCCTTTGAACCTGACATGTAGAAACATAGGCAACAATAATTAGCAACATTAGATGGGGTAAAATAATGATTATTTGAAAATATGTCAACTAATTAAAATGAGAACCATGTGTGCATAGTCTTCAAATAAATATAATGTACAAACATGCTAATGGTATTATGATCAAGTGAATTTTAAATTTTAAGTTATGAATTTGCACAATTTGAAACAAGGGTCCCCATTTTAAAATAATCAGGGTATGTTGACCTCAATAGGATCATAGAAGAAACACTAGCCATTGTATCAACATGTCTATTATATTTGTGGGATATGATTTCTATTGAAAATGTTTTTAAATGCATTTTTAGTCATTACACTATTATTTTTAAGATATTAATCTTTATTATTTAGTTTGATAAATATATAATACCTAATTAACCACCAATTGATGATTTCCATATGATTTTAGATATTCCATTTGTAGTGTGCATGTAGTAGATAGTCTAAGTATTAAATTGTCTACTTTTATGAATTTTTTCTTAACTATATTTTTGTTTGGGTATATTCCTATGTTATGTATTATAATTTCAAGATAAATTATATGAATATATTTGTAAGCCCAAGTTAATATCTTTAGATAATCATATGGAATATTTTAAACATATTTATCATTATCATTATTTAACATGGTTATGATAATTAATGGTCATGGATATTTATTTATTCCATACTTATATTTTAATATCTCTTGAATAATAAGTGTTGATTTTTATTCCATAGAGCTTTTTAGGAATTTTATCTCAACCATATACTTAGGTTTTGACATTAGTGTCTTCAGTTTCTCTAAAGTATGATTTGGTAGTTTTTGAATTAGGAAACCTATTATTATGATATAAGGAAGGAAATTATTCATGTGTCTTAAGGTATTATAAGAGGCATTCAACATTTTAAAAATCATTTAATGTTGAAATCTCTGGTAAAGTTGTATTGTCGATCATCTTAACATATACCAATTGTAAGGTATATGTGCTATGAGCTTCTCTGTTAGCTCAGTATTTTATTTGAAAAAATGTATATATATATTATCTGGTGTAGGTGCTATCTTATTATATTTGAATGATTATTTTGTATAACTAAGTCATTATCATCCTTTTTGATGAAATGCTTGATCCAAGGGCCATGCATGTATGTATCATTGATTAATTAAATTTAAAAAATGAATGTAAAGTATAAGTAATCATGTTCATATCATGTATCCATGGTCTTCTTGAAATATTTTTATAATTAAGGTCATTAGGCATGACCTAACAAGTTATGGCTATAACATGTGGGTCCACAACTATATTCAATGTAGTTTATCTAAGTAATTTTTGTGAAATGTTATCAAATCCTTATAAGTTCATATCTGAATAAGTAAGTCCTTTAAATTTATATCAAGTAGGTTTAATAAAGGGTACATTACTAATATTTAATCATAAAATATTATCTATAAAAACACATTTGACAACTTTGTTGTGCACATAAACTTAAATATATAAGGGTAAATATTGATATAAGGGTAAGTCCTTATTTTCAAAATTAATAATCTCCACTAACCATTTAATATAATTTTAATAATATAAGAAACATAATGTGGTTTTTTATACTAGGTAAAATTATGTTACATAATGTTTCATAAAGAATATCTTTATACATAGGCATTATTTGGAGTAACTCTAACATTGAGATCTTAAGATGAGAATGTTTTAGTTGATCAATGAAGTCATACTATTTAAGTTTATGAGCATACCTTGTCGTGGGTAAATGGGGTTGAGGAATAACATGTTTACCACCTTAATTTTTTTTTAAGGATGAAGGAGATAAACTAGTGTAGTGTTTATAACATGAATATCAAAATATAATATAAGCCATGGATGAACGATGGGCATGGGACAATAAGTGAGATAATTCTGAGGTATCAGGGTAAGAAGAAAAAGATACACACCCCTTGGAATTTAGTGGTGATAGGTAGTAATTATGATTTAATATTTCAAAAATATGAATTGAGTAAGGATTGAGATTGTACATTATTCATTATATAATTTTTATGATATTTTAATTTTATTAATGGAACATTTCAATTATATATTGAATCTAAATAACACCTCAAAAATTAACATAGAATTTTATGATAAGATTTGTTAGGTATAAAAATAGATATAATTAAAATTAATTTATTATTTCCATGATTTTATTGTCAAACATTAAATTTTAAAATGGTATTAGGGATGTAACTAGTTAGGTTGTTTTTTATTTCTAGTCTCTCATATATATTGATCCCAATTATAAATATATAAAAAGCCCAAAAGGGGTGATAAATACTAATGATTACACCATCTTATATCCACATTATCCCAAATCTTAGGTACATTGACAGTAACTTCATAGGGATAATTTCTTACTAGTGCACTACAAAACCAAATGGTTGAAAGGATTCCTATGGATAAAAAGTGAAAAACTTACATGTTTTAGATATATTTTTTGGTATGTGAAAAATAATGTCTATATATAGTGTTATCGAATGGATTAAATATTTGATAAGTAACCCTCAGACCATAACTCAAATAAAATAGATGACAACTTTGCCCAAAACAATAGCTCCTATGAGTTTTACAACTACCAAAACATATTCTTAAAAAATAAAGAAAAACAAATAAAAATAAATTGAAATAACAAAAAGAAGAAAATATTTTTGTGCATGGAAATAAGGAAAATCGAAAATCCTAAGAGAAAAATTAGAAAATAAATGCTTGAAAGTGTATGGAATCACAAATATGTTTTAACCTAATTTTGATTTAATAAATAAATGTTGTATAATAGTTATAAAACTTGATATATCTTTTCAAATTGTAATATATACCATTTAAAAATAAATTTTAATGTAGAGTATAATTGATTGGAATTGAAAATAAAAACATTAAGTACAAAAAAAAAATTATTATTCATAATTTCTATTTTTATATAACTAAACTGTGGCATTGTTAAATATAATTATACAAGACTATGATAACTCATATCCAAAAATATTTCATCCTCTATTAAGATCTTATATCAATATATATAATGGAACCAATTTATTGAGTATGAGAACAAAATGGAGGTATGGCAATCCTATTACAAAATAGGACATGAGTCAAAAGGATGTCCAAAGGGAAATAAATATATACATGGAAAATAAATAATACCATAATAAATTTCATAAGTAGGATCCTAGTAGTAATGAATATGAAATAAAATTTTCAAAGGGGGATGTGTAAAATGGTAAAACTCAACTCATGAGGGAGGGAGAGAGAAATAAAAAGGGAAATATATTTTTTCTATTCCAAAGTCAGGCAAGAAGCTAATCAAGACTTAGTTAGTAAAGGTTATAACTTATTTCATTAATCATATAAAAGTGCTAATGATATAAGGATGTGATGAGAATGAAAGTATTAAAAGTAAAAATTACATAGGAAGGAGTTGGAAAATTTTATTCTAAGGTCTTAAATCAAACAAAAGAGTCAAGATGGTAAGAATAATTTATTTTAGCTCATAATAAATTTTAAAAATGAGATAATGGGGGAAATAATTATAGAAGTAGGATATGGTAATTGATAAGTCTCTATTGTTCCTATTAAAGAGATAAGTTAGGAAGAATGATCTATAATAATTAAGACTTGAGATCTACTATTAGAGGGCAATGAAGAACTTGAGACCAATAAAAATATACTCTTTATGGAAACCAAAATTATCCCATTCTCACTATCAAAACATTAATTTTAGAGAGAGAGATTAGACAACAATACCTCTATCATATCTTCTATCCAAACCTTTAGTAAAATGAAAATTAGGATCATGAACAAATTTGTTAACTTGGGAGGATCTCCAAAACAAGAAAGAGGGAGAACCTTCATACATAATATCCATGTCAAGAAAATGAAAATAGAGGTGGATAATGGTATCCAAATAAATTTAAGTGGGGAGGGTATAAATTCCCAACTAAATCCATAAAAAAAGATCATATCTTTGAACACAATAGGCTTGAATAACCTTAATAAGCAAAGGATAGCTAAGAATATGGGGAAGACTCATAGACCTAGAATTTTTCTTATTCAAGAAAATAACATGGCTGAAGGAAAACTTAGAATCATCAAGAAAAAAATATGAAATAAGGTTGAATTAGCTTGGATGGGATATACTAGGGCTTATGGAGGGATTTTATTCCTTTGGGACCACCAAGAGGTGGAGAGAGATGTTATAGTTAATAATATAAACCATTTAACTATTTTGATTTTTAAATAAAGTAAATAAGGAATCTTGGGTTTTATCTAAAAACTATGCTCTGAATACTATCTAAGGTACATTGATTTTATTGAGAGATATAATAGTATTTAGATAATCCTATAAAGAGTTTAAGTGGATAATATAATGATATTTCAACATGGCTTTATCTCCCTTGGAGAATATATGAATACTATAGGACCTCATATAGAGCATGAACGATTTAAGAAGCTTGATAATATAATGTGGTGTACTATGTTTGGAACTAAATGGGTCAAAATTTACATGGAAAAACAAAATATTATTTGAAGTTATCATCCAAATACTATTGGGCATATTACTTACTTCTATTGATTGTATTGGTAAAGAAAATATGAGTCTATCTTTCCTTTCTAGAATAGGCTTAGATCATAACCCTCAAGTGTTTGTTCTAAAAGAGGGAAATAAAAAAAATAAACATCCATTTATATTTTAAAATATGTGTCTCCATCACTCATATATAAAATATAAGGTCAAATATTTGTGGAATGTGGAGTTTGATGGGCCAGCCATATTTCATTTAGCTAGCAATAATGTCAAGTTTAGTCTCAAAAAATGGAGTAAGGACATAGTCGATATTATATTACATATAATCTAAAAATATTAAAGGATATTTCATCCATTGAATAAGATATTAAAATTATGATAAAAAATTAGGATGACCTTGATAGAGAGAGAAAGAGTTGATAAGTGAAATCCATTCAATGGAGGCCAAAGAGGAGACCTTGTAGAGATAAAAGTACATGCATATTTGGGTGAAATATGGGAATATTAATAATAAATTATTACATATATATAAATTAAAATAATATCAAGTAAATAGTGAAAGGAAATGGTGCTTCAAGTTCAGATCTTGAGGTTATTAGGGATGAGGTAGTCTCTTTTTATAAATTTTATTATTTCTACTAAGAATGTTTCCAACTCTTGTAAAGAGGATGAATTCCTAAAAATATTTATGAATATTATTTATAGAGTATAAAATTATTTTATAATATCACCTATAACTATGGAAGAGATCAAGTTTGAGTTTTTTAAATGGAAGGGTATAAGGCCTTGAGTCATGACAGATTTCCTCTCATGTTATTTCAGTATTTCTAAGAAATCATGGAAACATATATGTTATTTTTATAGTTGAGGAGTTTCTAATTTTATAGAATATATAGAAGAAAGTTAATAATATATTTTTTATGATTATCCTCAAAAATATAAGGGCTAAAGGCTTTAAGGATTTTAGGCCCATCAACCTTTACAATACCTTTTACAAAGTATACACCAAACTTTTGGCTGTGAGATTGCATGTTATTCTTTCTAAAATAATCTCTCATCATTAGAGATCCTTAATACATAGAATATAAATTATGAAAAATATTGTTCTAGTACATTAATCCATCCATTGTATGGATAAATAAAGTAGATCTAGTATTTTCTTAGAATTAGACATGAATAAGGCCTAAAATAGAGTTTCCTAGGAATTCTTAGATAAATTTTTTGAGAGGTTAAGGTTTAATTATTATATTTTCTCTCCCATGTTTTTAGTTCTATTAAATGGTTATAAATCATGTTTATTATATGTGTGTGTGTGTGTGTGTGTGTGTGTGTGTGTGTGTGTGTGTGTGTGTGTGTGTGTGTGTGTGTGTGTGTGTGTGTGTGTATGTGTATATATATATATGTGTGTATATATATATATATATGTATATATATATATGTATATATGTATGTGTATATATATATATATGTATGTATGTATATATATATACACATGTATATATATATAGATATATATATATATATATGTATATATATATATATCTATATATATATACATATATATATATATACATATATATATATACATATATATATATATATACATATATATATATATATATATACATGTATATATATACATATATATATATATATATATATATATATATATATATATATATATATATATATATATATATATATATATATATATATATATATATATATATATATATATATATATATATAAGGGACTTAGACAAGGTGATCATATTTCCATGTTTCTCTTTATCATCTTGGCTGAGACTTTCTAGAGAAGTTTCTCAAAAGAACTAAGAAAAGGGACCATTATGGGGGAAATATTGCCCCTTCCATCAACTCAATTTACAACAATTTTTTTTGGATGATAAAATAATTCATGGGTAATAAAAAATTCTAAATGTAAATCCATAAGATTCCTTTTGTTTGGCTAACCAGAGGTTTCTAGGTAAAGTATCAACATGGATAAAATATCCTTCTTTTTCAATACCATATAATATAGACAAATAAGAATCTCTAATATTATAGGATGTTAGATGAAAAATTTCCCCTCCTAATTAGAAATGTATATTTTTCAAGGAATATTATAAAGTATTTGTTGGAAAACTCTTTTAGATAGATTTAAAATTACATTGGTAGGATGGAAAAGGACCCTACACAACTAGGCTAATAAGTTACAACTCCTAGAAATATCCCTATAGAATATCCCAATTTATATAGTAATTTTTTAAAAGATTACAAAAATAGTTATTGATAAGATAAAAAGGATTCAAAAAATGTATTTTTTGGTCTAATGTAGATGAGAAACACATGAAATGAAGCATGCCTACATGTTGACCAATTTTGACCACAAAAGTCAAAATATCAACCCTTATATGTGAAATTTTTTTTGCATGTCTTGATAACCTAGTTTAATATCTTGTCATGAATTATATGGCCTCTAAAAGTATTCATAAAACCTTATTATCATTGTCTAAGGTATTTTTGGAGAAATTGGGGTAATGTCTTATAATGGTCTTGTATTAGTCTAGTCTTGTCATAGAGATATGAGAGTTATTAAATAATTTTTATAGGTCATTAGTTGTCCTTCAAGGTCATTTTATGTCTTAATCACATTGCTATATCATTTCATGTTGATTTGGAAACTTTAAAGTTATTTTTTAGACATTAAGGTAAGCTTAATGAAGAAAAAGGGTGATATTGCTAACTTTCATGAATGATAAGGATTTAAAATTCTAATATTCCATACAAGACACTTTATAAATACATTGGATCAGTTACATAACTTCCACACTTATTAGAAAGTCAAGAAGATGTTAGAATCTTGAATTTCAATGCCTCAAAGGGGAGTTTAGGCACTTGTATGGACTTGTGAACTCATCTTCCAAGTGAAAATGGTTTAAAAATGTAAATTAATATTCAATAGTTAATTTTATATATTTTTATCATATTTCAAGTCCAATAGATGCATTAAAATCTCTCCCCTCCACAGATCCCTTCACATGCTCATGAAGGTTGTTTTCAGATGCATGATATATGTTATATTTGTGGATTTAGAGGCTAATATTTTTACCAAATTAGGGGAACCATATGGTATTAAAACTATTTTAATTAGTAATTTTATTTATTTATTTATCTTTATGAACAATTACTAAGGATCTAAGGTGATTTTTTAGGCTTAAATCCCCACATGCTAAGTTTTGTGCAATTCCCATGCAAATGTGAACTTGTTGGATGAATGAAAAAAAAGTAATGAGAGGTATTAATAACAATATTACACATTAATCGACTAGGTTGGAATGTGTGGTAAGTCATTTGGCAAGGAAAGTTGTTCTTTTGTATAGTTTACAAGTGATTGTCAATGTTTCTTTGTGTTTCAAGATTATCTACATGGAATAATGGATAAAAGTGATTATAAAATATATAAAACTATCCTATAAATCCATTTAAGTCCTTATAATCATCTAATCATTCTAGACTAGTTTCAAAAAGGTCATATCATCATTTACCTTTTGGATTATGTCCTAGATTTTCCTATATAACAGGATGATTTGAAAGGGGTCTAAATCTGCATTTCCAAAATATTTTTAGAGTTATTATTTATTAATAATATTTTTTTATTAAAATGAGGAATTATATTATATTCATTATTACCATGTTTTCAATTTTCATGGTCTAAAACATAGGGTTTCAAACCTATAAATCTGTAAACTTGTAGGTCTATAACTCTAGGAGAAGTCTAATGAAATGTGTCAATGTTTGAGTTATAGATATTCATATGAAATAATTATAATGGATTAATGTATTAAAAATTTTCATATGCCAATTAAGATACTATAACATCTAATTTTAAGATGGAGCTAATGATAGAGTCTATAGGCCTAATGCTTCTCCACATGATTGTGTATAGAGACAAAGAAGATATAGGCTACTAAAATGCTTTGAAAATGATATATGTAACTTGTGTAATATAAATAAAATATAAATGAGGTATTAATTATTAAAAGTTTCAACATTTAATTGATAATACTAATTTTAAGACCACATTTTCAAACTCTCTTCAAGTGACCACCTACAACCACTTTGAGAAGGTACAAAGGGCCATTGCGAATTTAGAAGGAGGTTGTGTTTTGGGAAGGCTTAAATAGGTTAAAAAATCCTAATAATATAAAAATAAATGTATATGTTCAAATATTATAAGTGAAATTCTTGAAAACCAAGAATGCATTTAGACTTCTTCTAATAGACATTTACAAGTCTTCTAGGTAATGCAAGCTAGTTCCAAACCTAAGGAAAAGGTGGAGTTCATGAAAATCATGGGATTTTAACTAAAATTAAAGTATATTTAAGTGATAAAAACATTTTAATGAATTTATAAATAAATAATTTATAGATAAAGAGGACTAGACAAAGCTCAATCTAACCTTGTAGACACAATGAACATTTGCAGGTTGCTAAGGTCAATAAGCTAGTTTCAAGACTAAAGGAGGAATAAAATGTCCATGAAGAGAATTTATTTATATCTCAAGTGAAAAAAAAAAGTAATTATTTCATATGAATATCAAATTAAATATGATGAAATTATAAATTAAATTATCAAATACAAGTCCACCAAAATCCTACATGCACACTCATGAACCTACAAGGATGTTTGCCTTGTGAGAAACTGTGCTTGAGGAAAGAAAAGAGTTTAAGACCTATGAGAAGTTGAGGAAAGGGAAAATTTTAAATATGGTTTCATATAGACAATAGGAACTCATTTATTTCTTAGATATAATATCCAAATGATGGAAACCCTTCCTGCTCAGCTAATACAAGCTACAAGCCTACCTACTTTTGATAAGTATTTACTTGTTTGAAAGTTATAGAAGTATATATGATGATTTAGGGGAAGTAAAATATTTGAATATGGTTTCATGTAAATATTATAACTCCATAAATACCATATATTCACCTAAAATTAAGTAAATACAATAGTTAGGGTCAGGTGAGATAATATGCTCAAGAACTCTACCTTGAACAATTGAAGGCTAATACATTATTGAAGACATAGAGAAAGTTGTATAATAATGTGATAAAGTAATGGTGGATGTATTATACCTATGGAGGTCATTGTAAATTCAAACATAGACTCAAAATACCACCTATAAACCTAATATCTCTTTAAACATTACAAACACACAGTCCACTAACTGAGGGTCTCCTAAAATTTATCATATCTCCCATGAAATGATGATTGGTGACTAAATATATTAGTCATAATAGGAAACCACTATGAACTCATTATTCATATAATTTAGATGTTCATCCAAATACTATCATTTATGAATCATCCTTAAGAGTGCAAGGCACTCATAGGCTTCCCAAATAGGCCAGTTTTAATACAATAAGAGAAGATTATTTTTATTCATCTAGATTAATTTAAAAATCCTTGAAACAAAATGGATTATGTCCAAAACTCCCATGAACACCTCCATATGCCATTGGTTTGTACTTTCAAGGTACAAGTGTATGGAAAAGGACCAGAGAAAGTTGTTTTAATCTACTTAAAATGTCTGTACAAGGTGTTAGATGCTCAAAATTGACATGGAGGATCCTCAGGAGGTCATAAAACTAAATCACACATTTTTTAAGGTTTCAAATATGTGGTAATCTTGTTGAACAAAAAATTTGTCTTTAGGTAAGGAGGCCTAATTAAGACCTAGTTAGGAGAAAAAAAATGAAGAAAAAGGGTACTTTCACTCAAAATCTAGACATGAAATATGACACTAAATTGTAAGGGGATACTAGGTCTTTAGGTATGTGCTTAGTTTCTCAAGATACTCTGTACATTATTCTACACAAAGAGGTTTTCATGATTTTAGGGCTATAAGGAATGAGGCCAAAGTGAAAGTTTTGGTGAAAAATAAATCCTTGAAGGTAGTTTGAGACCTCCAAATTAGTTTTTAAATTTTTTTTATGATGTTAGTATGACATAAATGGAGAGATAATGAGTTGGAGATGATGAATTCAAGTTTTGACACTTTTAAGAAAGATAGGCCTAGTGAGATAAAGAGACTTCTAGACACCTAGCAAGAAAATGAAGTGATGTTTCAAAGAGAACCTTTATAGATAATTTTAAGGGTTTTAATATTATATATAATATGTAACTCAAAATTATATGACCATCAAGATGATGAGCTTGTCATTTCATAAACCAAGGAAAAGGGTAATTTTGTAGAGCTAGTCAAGGCATCAAGAAAAGTTTTGAAACTTTCATGCCACTTGGAGTATAATAACATATTAAAAATACTAAAACTTTTCTTTGAGTACGTAATGGGATAGTTAAAAACTAATTTATTTTCTTAACTCCTTTTGGACACTTGTCTCTCTATATCTCTCCTACACCCTTCTCTCTTTCTTCTCTCACTTTCTATATATATCAAGCTTTAATTAGTTAAATTTGTAACCTCCACATGGGTATGAAGAATACCTACCAATTTTTATCCTTTGATCAATCATAATTGTATATTTTTACATTCTCCATGGACTAGTTTAAATATGCATGCTTGATTAGTTGATCTTGCTAAGTGACAGTCTTTCTTCCTTTGCATGTTTGTCCTCATTTAACATTTGTATCTAGTATGGAATCCCTTTTACAGGTATCTTAAATTGTTAAAATGGATTTTTTATGGGTTTATTTAGTTACATTTCCATTAGTGGGATGTCATGATGTCTTGACTAGTCCTCCTAGCTCAAGCTTACTTCACAAACCTTCATGATAAATATTGATGTAGAAAGGCATAATTGGATTAGTGTCATGTTCACATTAGTATATTTTTTTAATGTTAATTGAATCTAGTTGGTAGTGTTAAACTTATATTTGGTGTATCACCTACATTAGAGTAGGTTTCCCTCCCTTTTCCTAGCAAGTGTTAGAGTATTGTTTGAGCCTAAGTGATTGATCAAGGGGAGTTAGCCTTTTAACCTAGAGATTCACCTCTCTAATAAATTACCCACAAAATTGAGGTGTTTCAATCTTACATCAAATTTATAAGGATTTAAATACCTTCCAAAGGGTGCATATTTGATTTATAACACTACCTAAAGATCAAGATTTGTTTGGTTTCAAGAGGATAAAACTTATGAACAAAACCCTCATAGAAAAAATAGGTTGGATAATAATAATTAAAGATAGTTTATAAATGATTATTATCAAATAAAAATATATAGACAATATATAATTGGATAAATTTATAACTCTAGTGGACCTACCACAAGGGTCCATATTTTGGAACATTATTTTGAAAAAATGAGCCTATTGAGGGAAGGTTGTAGATGGAACATGGAAAGGGGAGAAGAAGATATGTTTTTGGATGATGCTTGAATTCATGACTACCCCTTAAACTTGATTTAACATTGATATATACTAAGTAGTAATATTAAAGAGTTAATTGGAAAGAGGTGATAAACTATTTGGAAATGAGCTCATAAGGGAAAGTCTTGAAAACAATCAATCTATATTCTTTGAGTCCTAAGCTTTTGGATAGGCTAAAGTAATTTGATTTATGATCTCATAGGGTACCACATTAGTCAATTTTAAAGTGATGATGTGTTAGTATAGTCTACCATGGATAACAGTATATACACTATCAGATTAGGTTATTTTTTATTTTGGATCTTATTTAAAGAGGTTTTCACTAGAGGATAATATGGAATAAATATTTTACTACAAAAACTAAAAAAAATATTGGTTAGTTATTCATACAAATATTACTATGTAAAACCTAAGGAATATGAGAATGGTTCTTATAAATAGGTGTGCCTTGTGTGAGTGTGAGGATGAAATAATTTCTCACCTTCTCTTCTAGTGTCCCTATACTAAAAATGTCTTTAATCTATTTCTTTCAAATTAAAATTCCCTTGGTTAAGGACAAGATATATCCTATGCCTAATTTATCAATGGTTTTTTCCCTTCTACTCCTCTTCCATATTAAAAATATGGAGGATGTCAATTTATAATATTTTTTGGGGCATGTAGATAGAGATAAATAAAATAATTTTTCATAATAATAGAATTAATATCTTAATGGTTAGGATGAAAATCATGAATGAATTAAAAGATGATTTTTAGGTTTTCAAGTATAGGGGTAGTATTAATTTTAATGATGAAGGGGAGGATTCATTATAAATGGAATGGATCCTTGGACAAGGATAAGAAGGGTGGTTTCAAAAAGACAAACCATAATGTTATTGTTTTATAAAATTTGGGTTAATATGAAACCCTAGATGAAAAAACATTCTAAAAAATTAGGATAATAATATGAAAAAAATATAATTAAATTATTTTTAAATAATGTATTATGGAAACTTATTAGAAGTAAAAAAGTGTGATGAGAAACAAATACTTATCTAGAAACTACATCTATGGGAGGAATCAAAGGATGAAATTTATTATGTAGGGAGGTTTGATGACTATAATAAAAAATCATGAAATATATCTAGGCTTGGAAAATATTTATAAGAATAAGAAACTAGAGGGGTGGTGTTCATGTCTAATCTGAGGCACTCCTTTTTACTTTCAATGGTTGAATTATGGTTACTGGGTTCTTTATGTCTTCATTTACAAAGCATGTATCAGGTGCAAGAGTTTATGATCATTCAAAAATACCACTACATTACTAATTTTCCTTCAAAACCCTATATATTTTACATGTGAATACCAATAAAAATTTATGGGAAAAAATGGGTTAATGATTGAATTTGGGCAAGACCTTAAGTACCCCATGAGTTGAGCACTATTTATATACCAATACTCTAAAGTGGGATGCAAATTAAATTAGTTATCCCATATTAGATGTTGGTGAAATATTGATGTGATTTAGTTCCTTAACAATTAATTATAAGCTATAAAATGTATTCAATCATGAAATCTCAGATGCTAGGGAATGCAATCATAATTTTGAGAAATAGGTGTTGTCATCCCAATGTGTAATTATGGTTTTGGGGATTTTTGATGTGGAATCTTATTTTTTGAAAAATGGTTTGAAAAGTGTTTGGTAATAATATATTTGAAATTTATTTTAATGGGGATCATTAGGGACATGATGACCTTCCTATAATTTTTTTATTTTTTAAGTTAATTGTTATTTGGTAGGAAGACTAGAGAGGGGGCAAAGAAACTAGAGTGGTGTGTTATTGTCCCCTAGGGTGCTCTTATTCAATGGGTGATTTGATCATGTTGAGTGATAGGTAGGGCCTAATATGTGTATAAGATTTATAGTAATAGGTATGAGTAAATTTTTGGGTTGATTATCAACTTAGATAAGTGTGCAAGGTGGTCAAAAGTGATCAAAAGGGTCCCTAAGATAGGTATAGAGCTAAATGTGTAAATGAGTGGTCACAAGTGCATGGTTTTAGCTTAAATGTTAGTTTATGAGTCTAAATTTGAACATATTTTATTCAATTAATTCATAAAAGTGAAAATATTATATTAAAATTAAAATTCATACATACCTAAACTCACCTATGAAGAGGAATCATGGATGTAAGTTGTAATGCTAAACTATGATCCACATAAAAACCTACGATGGAACATATGTAATATCAATATTTAAATAATACGAATATAAAAATGTGAAATAAAATAAAAAATAAATTTATAAGGAATGTATACACATTATTGGCTACATGAACCATTGTTCTTTCTTGGTGTTAAAAATTGGTGCAAAAACTAATGAGTGGTGGTGAGTAAAACCCTTAGATTTTTAATTAATGTTGAATATATTGGATTAGACTATACATTCCCTAATACTCATTGATATGTGAGTTTTATTAAGAATTAAAGGTTTAATTAAATCCATTATTTCACATATTAAGTATTAAATTAATTTGTAGTCCTTATATGAACCCCAATAGATAGTTCTATTACAAAAATGGTGAAAATACTAGTGATATACTAGTGCAAATA
>JARHVA010005144.1:880000-932500 GCA_037957365.1 Torreya grandis
GAGCCTTTGATAGAATATTAGACTATCTCCTTGGAGGAGCTTATATGATAATATGTGGAGTAGACTCTAACAATTTATGGACTATCACTCTCCTATCATTCTTATTATATATTGACCTTACCTTGTATGGTGGAGTTTTTGAATTATTTTTATCCATATAGCATGTTTATCAACTATATAAGAGGCCTTATGTGTCATTTTGGGATATATCAAATTATATCTTGTCATGTCATTTTAGAATCTATGATTGTCCTCAAAACCATCCTAGAAAATATGAATATTGTTCTCTTTGAATATAACTATGAGACACCTTTGTTCTCTATCCACAATATCTTCCATTTATTGTAACCATGTGTTACAAAATGTATAATCTATCTAATTTCATATATTCATGATGAATATTAGGTTGTTTACCACCTTGGGATCACATGAAACTAGTACTATAATATGGCTCATGAAACCTTGGAAAAATATGACATGTTTTAACTCATCATGGGCATGCCTTATATGTTGTAAGAATTCAAAGGAACATTTATTTGGATTCATTTCCTCATCTATGTTTTTGTTGGTGATACTAAATCTCAATGAAAAACTAAATAGTCAAAGCATTATTCTTGGAATGCTTGCATCTTCTATGTGCATGAATCTATTATGGGTCCATATTTAGTTTAGGTGGAGGATATATAATCTTTATATTTCACTTAGCCTTATACTTCAAAAAAATTTATCATAATGATAATCATTTATCTATATCATGTTGTATGATTATGTGAGAATTACATAAGGGCTTACCATCCTAATTTTATAAGTGGTTGATGGATATATGACATACTATTAGAAGTTCCATAATACCATGTCAATTAACATTTATTACATCACATGTGTTCTATATTTTGTGTTGTTTTATTTTATTTAGATAATTGGTTCAATATCCATATATGTGATATTATTTAATAAATTTGATAATGGTGGAAAAATTATATGTGAGATGGTGTCTAAATGATAACAAATGTTTTTTCCCCTATCTATGTTAGTAATGACCACCTATTTGGTATTTATATGTACTAGTATGATGGCCTTATAATCATATCCATATTATACTATGTCTACTGGTGTCAATATCAAATCACATAAATAATCATCAATATTCTTGGAAATTACATTTGTGTCTTCCTCTGAAGTAGCCTAAAAAATATTAGTAACATTCTTTATGTAGAAATATTTTGGATACTATGAAATTATCAATAAACTTAATTGTTACATATGCTCCTCATTGACTACCTTGGGTATTAATCTCTATGGTATTGAGGTATTTATGAATGGTTGTGGAGGTGTATATGCAATAGGCTCACTAATATCATATGTATGCATATTATCTAAGTGAATAATCTATAATTATGACACTATAGTAGGTTGGGGTGCCCACATGGTGATAAAATTTGAGTAGTAGGTTATATAACCTTAAAATATCTAAAGGTATTATTTTCATGTAGATAAGTGTACAAATATCCATCATGGAGAAAATTGGCACATCAGTGCAAGGTATAAGGTAAGTACTCCATGGAATGTATCCATGTCCTACCTAATATAAAATTCTAATGAAACAAATTAAGCGTTAATAAAAACTATGCAGATAGTTTTTTTACCCCACTATGATATCTAGTCTAATAAAACCCAAAGCTTGATGACACATCATAAAACCCTTTGATATTATTATATGTTTCTAAAATGTATGTCATGTTTATGACCATTTTTTGTATAAATGTGATATTTAAATATTAATCCTTGAACCATAATTAATAATGACTATTTTAATGGCTACTTTGTTGACTTAATATAGTAAAAATTATGATAAATTATGACCAATGGTTGATTGTGATGGAAAATAATCATTTACAAAATAAATAACATCCTCAATGTCCATCAAACTATTCATAATGAACTTAAATAAGAAGGCTATGTGTCGCGAGGCATAGATGTCTGATTCAATTATTTATAAAGAATATCCTTAAAAGTGGTAGCCTTCTAAATGAAATATAGCATAAAAATATTATCTAGTGTATTCTTTAGTTGATAAAAAGTATTGTATGCTCTATTTTTATCCCTTGGTCTCATTTATTAGGTTGGGGATGAGGAGGGATTATCTGGATGAACTCTTACTATCTTAATTAAGGGGATATTTGACCTCATGTAGTAGTAATAAATTAGACCATATGATCTAATACAAGCCTAGGGTGAATAGTAGGTGTGGGATATGAGAAAATATAGTTGGAAAGTTTAGCTATAAGAGGAAAAAAAGGAACCATATGAGATGTTTGATGTTTATTAGTAATAGTGGTAATTTGAACTAAGCCATATAATAGTAATCTATGTATAATGGTGTAACAATAGGGGGTCAATAAAAAATGTTGTAATGTGTGCATTAACATGTTACATCAATTATTTTACATACAATTCTAATATGTTACAAATAATATGAAATCAACATGTAAATAAAAATAAGAAAATTTATTAAAAAAAAAAAAAATCATTATAATAATGAAGTAGATAAATCATGAAAATATAAATCTAAAATTTTACTGGAATAAATAAAATGTAAGGAAATCATAATGGTAAGATAGGTTTCTACAATATTTGACATTTAAATAATTTTCCAATATGTTTTATCAAATTTGGGATAATATGAAACCCTAGATGATAAACTATTGTGCAAACTCAGGAGAATAATATGCAAATAATAACATTGACTGGTTTAGAACTATTGTATTGGAGAAAATTTATAAAACTAATAAATTTTAATGAGAAAAAAATATTTATCTAGGAACTGCATCTATAGGAGGAATCAAAGGAAAAAATCTAATGTGTATGGAGGTCTAATTATTGGAATTAGGAATTAGGAATTAAAAACTAGATCTAGGATTGGACAACAACATTGAGAATAATACACTAAAGGGGTGACACTTTTATCCAATATGTGGTGCTCTTGTCCACTTGTAATAAATGAGTTAAGGTTTATAGGTTTTGTGTCTTTATCTATAAATCATGTATCTAGAGTAGGATATTATGATCACTAATGAAAACCATTATGAGACTAATTTTCCTTCAAAATCCTATCTCTTTGACATGTGAATACCAATGAAAATAAATGGTGAAAAATGGGTCAATTATTAATGTTTGGTATGACATCAACACCCCATGTGATAAGTTACACACACACACACACACACACACACACACACACACACACACACACACACACACACACACACACACACACACACACACACACACACACACACACACACACACACACACACACACACACACACACACACACACACACACACACAAACATACTCTAAAGAGGTATCAAAGTTTGTGTAGTTCTCCCATACTATAGTGGTGTTTGAATAACTAGTGGAATATACTAGATGATGGCTCAATACTTATCTGATTAAGTTCCTTAACCATGACTTGTGACCTATAGAAATTATTTATACTTGATATTTGACCTACTAGGGTTGTATGAAATCATAATTGGGAGAAATAGGTACTTTTATCCCAATGTGAAATTATGATTCTAGTGTTTTTCAATGTGGAAGCCTCTTGTGTGAAAATTGGTTTGAAAAATATTTATATAGTAAATATTTCAAATTGGGATCATTAGGTACATATTCTAACATTCCTATATTTTTTTATTGTTCAAATTACTTGTTATTTAGTGGGAACAGATGAGAGGGGTAAAGGACACTAGAGTAGTATGTTATAGTCCCTTAGGGTGCTTTTGTCCAATGGGTGATTTGATCATGTTAAGTATTAGGTATAGACTAAAAGGTATCCAAGTTTGATAATAATAGGGAGGAGTACATTTTTGGGTTGTTTATCAACTTAGATGAGTGTACAAGGTGGTCAAAATTTATCAAAAAGGGCCCTAATATAGGTCTAGAGATAATTATGTAAAAGAGTGGTCACAAGTGAATTATTATATATTTAATGTTAATTTATGCATCTACAATTTTAATATGAAATCCACATCATCTAATTGGATAAAATTAAATTTTTATAGTGAATTCAAGGGGCACATAGGTTCAACATGGATATGGGGAATTATTAGAGATAATAAAAGAAACTTTCTTTTTTATTTTGATAATTCACTAGTTATTCAATCTAATAATTTTTTTTAAGGATTGATCCTACTTAGTTTGATATAATTGGTCAATGAATTACACCATATGTGGATGATAATAGAAGGATACTATATCAACAAATTAAATTTCATTATGAACTCCTTAACCCTATCTAGATTAATAATAATAATAATGATGATGATGATGATGATGATGATGATGATGATGATGATGATGATGATGATGATGATGATGTTAGGAACATATAATATCACTTTGAATAAACATCCATCAAAAATACATACAAATAGGGGAATAAAGTTTCTGATTGGTTTGTGAAATATGGAGTTTCAAAGGATAAAAAATTGAAGTGGGATAACACCAAATAACTTACAATTTATATTATTGAGATAAAAAAAGAGGAAAGTATATAATATCAATAGGTGTGATAGGAGTCATCTCAATAATCATAAGGAAGAAGTGAATGTCAAAATATAATCCATTATGGAGGGTGAGAACTTTCTCTATACTTATATCATTACCAACATTAGGTTAAAGTACATCAAGATACAAGTTATAATTGATGAATTAATTGATTAATTTAAAAGTATTTTTATGGGAATGAATTTAATTATGGTTGTTAGTAATAATAATATGTACCCCTTAGGTAGCATCACCAATTTTAATTCACCTAGTACACACAAAGTTAATGGATACATTTAACAGAGATAAATCTCACTACTAGCATGGGTAAAGGCACATCAAGAACAAAACCATCCCCTAGTGAAGGATCTGAGAAAAATAATTCATCGAAGATTATCCAAAAATTAGGGTTTTATAATTATATTTAGAAATTTAAAGGCCACAATCATATCTTGTATGATGAATTTTCCAAGGCTTGTAAAGGTAGATTTTTTTCAATGCGAGGCATCAAGGTGGAGATTTACAAAGACTACATTGAAAATATTATAGGTAAGTCATGAATGACCTCAAATTATTCAAAGATATAAAATGAAAGGAGGTAAATATTAATAATTTTTATAAGAATAAATAACTAATTGAAGAGGAAAATCATGGTGATGACATAATTGGAGCCTCCTTACCATGGCCCTAGGTTGAAGTAAGTCTTAAAATTATGAATTGCATTACCTTATAAGCGATGTTTTATATATTATATCCTACCACTTCTCATTCCTCAACCATTTAAAACATGAAAATATTATGAGTATTCATTTTTATTTGGTAATGTCTCTAAAGAGACAGGTGTTAGATGTCTAGTTAGGAAAAATGGAATTGCCTATTCACCAAAGTTTAATATTTATATTTTTAAAGGATTTATAATAGATATCTCTCTTTGTGAATATAGACTAGAACCCATCCCATAGGTAAACATTAAAAATGAATATGAAGAAGATCATTCCTCCCAAGGACCCATTAAGGAGGTAAAAGGTCCAACAATAATAAAAAACATAATTCATTAATCTCCCATTCAGATCAATGAGGAGGTTGAAACTAATAGAGAAATTAGTTCATAACAAGGTAATTATAATTCTCCAAAATATAAGAATAAATTTAATGGGAAGAGTAGGATTAGGAAAATTCATAAGGGGAGACAAAGAGGGATTGAAAGTGGCTCCCAAGTAGATTATATTAAATCCTCTACACATGAGACCACCCCCTATAGATTTCACAAAAGTGAACAATTTGTGCATTCATGACATAGAGTAGTTCTTGGTAAATAAATAAGTTCTTGGGGAGGATGGTACTCTATAAATAATTAATGTAAGTCCATATAGGAATAGTTACAAAATAAAATTGATATTTTAAAAGAGGAATTAACATTCAAAAAAATATACTTAAGTGGTTGTTAAAGGACAAAGAAAATAAAAATGAAAAAGATGAGGATGTGAACCTTATGAAAGTGATTCTTTATCAAAGAAAGATTTTGGAGGAGGAAAATAAGGAGTTTATGAGGATGGTTCTATTGATGACTAAATGTGTGCCATAGGTGCCAAGATTGTTTAATAAAAAAATATCATTTTAGAATTCAAAGAATTTAGTGCATAAGTTGAAGGTTGTGAGAAGACTATTATATGTTGATGGAATAGAGGTAAAACAAGTGGACTATTTCACAACATTTATAAATTTTGGTGGTTGGGATCCACTTTGGCCTATATCTTTGAAAATAATGAAGTAATATTAGCTAAAATTAGTGAATTATGATAAAATTTAATCTAAAATAAATATTTACAATGGTAACTAAGCTAGAGTGATCTAGTTAAGAGGGAGCAAAAGGAAGAATGAGGCAAAAAAGATATGTTACTGATCCTCATTCCAAACATCATGATAAAGCTCAAATGTATTCCAAGTATTCAATTAACTAATGTATAATAAGAAATAAAATGAGATAAAATATTGCTACACATCAGACAAACATATGAGGGATGAAAATTCATGTGTAAGAACTTAGTTAACTTTAAATATCTACCCATGCAAGAAAACAACATTATCCAAAATGCAAGAAGAGTAAGAAAACAAAATGAACCTAAGGACTTTTAGTAAACCTAGAATTGAAACAAGTTGACAAATATGAAATCAAATATACAAACTAATAATTCATAATAACCATTCAAATATGAAAATTAGAACAAATAAGTGAGAGAGAAGAGATGATAATAATGAACACAAGAAAATACTAGACAATCTTTGTAGAATTCCTTGCTTATATTAATTTTTCAAAGTTTACAAATTAATTTGGATCTATGAACTCCCTCTTTTTTATAGTTGACAATACCTATTTAATAAAATGATCAAGGTGGTATGTTAGTCAGTCCTAACTAATGAATAAAGTACAAGTGTAAGGATAGTTATCCCTTCCACATTTTTTATAGAAATACACTAGACTTTCCCAATGTATTGATCTATTGGTAGTGTGTTTTATAAACTACACATGCCTTTTCAAATATAATATTCCAATTTTAAAATGGATAAGGTTTAGACACGAAGAATATTATGACTTGGAGAACCTTCTAGCTGATGAAGTGCTTCGTTATTATTTTAGGGTCTTCATTGCTTTTTGATGCTACTCAATACATGCATTGTCATATATCTAATATGCTCAAGGATATAGGATAGGTCCACAATAATTTCTAAAAATACTTTAAAACTACTTGTTAATGGACTTTAGATCATCTTATCTTTACACAAGTGACAACTTAGCTCCTTTTAAGTCAATCATAATGCTCATAGGGTTGGTTAGTCCTTACCTCACTAGAGCATTCCTTTAGGTTCTAACAGTGTTCCAATGGATGCCTTAAACTTAAATCATAAGCCTTGTGACCTAGAATTTACCTATGTTAAGTAGTTACACCTTGTTACTAGTTAGTCCACTAAATATTCAATTTAGTTCCTTTCTTCTTATGTGGCACCTTTGTGGAATTCTGTGGCACTTTGCTCATCAAAGTTAAAAAAAATGATTGTCACCTTCTAAAATTATTAGCTTTATCTTTCACCATTCGATCCTTTTGTATGAATCAATGTGAACTATATATCTTCAAATTATTTGGATCCAACTAGCTATCTTAAAATTAATGTCCTTGTGACCATCATTTGACATCCGTGTGAATGTCATTGATGGGTTCATGACCATCAATTTTAAACATGTCTATGGGGATATTTTCTATCTTAAATTTTATGTCTACATGACCATTATTTGACATTCACATGATGTCATTGATGGGCATGTGATCATAAATTATAAACACAACTTTAAGACTATTTGCCAAAGTTGCCACTTATCATTTTTTGGTTCATTCTATTTATTATGTGTTCCATGTGGTGATTATTTGGTACTTCTATGCTCTTTGTACTAGGCTCACATGCATTTTTTTATCTCTATACTAATATCCCATGATGGTGACACTTGTCACCCACATAAAACTCCATAGAACCTTTGGAAATTCAATGTTGCATGCATTTTTTAATCAACATCCTCACATGTATCATAGATCTCAAGAACATGGTCAAGCTTCAACTCTTTGGTCAAGGTTTTAACTTTCAATGTTTTTCATGCTTTGTTGGATCCATCTTGTATGAGTAAATATGGACCATTAATCTAGAAAACAATAATGAAAGTTAAGCTCAAGAGCATATATAAAGGACTTAGGATAAAAAATTTAAGTTAAGTTATAAACATATTAAAGTGGACCTCATGAATTAAAAGGGACTTAAGGAATGAATATTATGGACCAAGATTAGAAACATAAAATAAAAGGACCTCATGTATAAAAAATACATAGCGTAAAGTCTTAGCCTAAGGTTTTTATCATATTAATAAATAT
This sequence comes from Torreya grandis, assembly GCA_037957365.1. Lineage (NCBI taxonomy): Eukaryota > Viridiplantae > Streptophyta > Pinopsida > Cupressales > Taxaceae > Torreya > Torreya grandis. The sequence continues at coordinate 888,468 of JARHVA010005144.1, forward strand.
GATAAATTTTAGGGTAAGGCTTTGAGCTAAGCCTTATAACAAAGGGACATGTGATTATTTAGACCAAGCTAGGATATAAGGGAACAAAGGGATCACGAGGCATAAAATAGATAAATCATAGGGTTTTTAGCCAAAGTTTTGGTTATATTAAAAAACATGACCAAGCCTTGGGATAAAAATTAAACTAAGTCCATGGTATGATTAATTTATCCCCACTTAAATTTAAATAGAAATCTCTCACCAGATTAAAATTTGAATTAAAAGTTTCAGATAAAATATTAGTCTAGGGTTTCAACAATTCAAACATGAATTTAATTAATCAATTATAGACCAAGGTTAGTAAAAGATCAATTTAACATTAAAGTAAAAAACCCTAAGCATGTTCATTCCCAAATGGCCTCCATTAAACCTATAACCTGAAACAAAAATATTTAATGTTATCACTTTAGATAAGGTTAAAATAGAACCATGAATAAATAAGTTAGGCAAACCATGGTGTGGATGATCTTCAAATAAAAATAATGTGCAATCATGATAATGACACTCTGATCAAGTGGATATTTAATTTCAAGGCACAAATTTACATAATTTGATACATGGTTCCCCATTTTTTAGAAATGTGGGTATGTTGATCTCAACAAATGGTGACTTATGGGAGAAACATAGAAATATGTTAGAATTTAGAGACTCTAGTTTAGACTAATAATTGAGCTACTTATTACATTTGATCAGGCACCATTATTAATATCAGTTCATGGCTAGAAAAAATCTTGAATATGTAAAATTATGATTTGTTAATGTCTCTAAATTTAACATAGAATTTCTTAGTGTTCAAATAACACTTCTCATTTTTGAATTCAAAGAATTTAGAGCATGAGTAATGGGTTGTGGCAACTTGATGTCACCTATGGTAAAATAGTGGCAAAGATATATGAGTGTTCCAAAAAATTAATAATAAGTGATGGTTGGGAGCCATCATGGTATGTTCTTTATGAATTGTAGAGGATATATGTTAACTCAATGAATTATGATCCAAACTTAAGCTACAAACTAATCTAGATGTATATTCATAATGAAACAGAACTAAAGTGATTTTGTGTAAAAAGGGGTGTAAAGAGAAGGGTAAAGTAGAAAAGGAGATGAGTTATTGCCTATCTTAGTCTCAAATATTATGATAAAGCATAAATTACAACTGAGTATGCATTAAAATCAATATATAATGAAAAATAGCTTAAGCTTAGATCTCATTATATACTAGGCAAATTTTGAAGGATAATGTAAAGAATCACAAGTAAGAACTAGGTTTAATTTTAAAGATTTACTACTATAATAAAATAGCATTTGTACATCTAAATATAGATCAAAATAAAGTGAATAAAATCCAAGATACTTCAACTAATCTAACATATGCATAAATAAAAAACCCTGTGATTAGAAAATGTAACCTAGAATTCAAAGAAGCTATTCAAATTTAAGACATAAAACTAGTAATTGAGATAAAAACTATGTTAGTAATTGACATATCAAACATGGAAAATATTTATAGAACTCCTTGATTATATTAATTATTCTATGTATACAAAATTTGTTTAAAAGTCTCTCTTTACAAGATGGTGATATATGTCATTTATAGAAAGATAAGGTATTACATTGATCTATTACAACATACATACAGATAAAAGATAAGGACAACTAGCCTTCCTTAGAAAGTTCTAAAATACACTATCTCTCACAATTATACTGAACTAGGGGTGATATGCTAATAGACTAACATATGCCTTACAAAAGAATATTCTTATTCTAAATATTACAATGTTTTTTACAAAAGGAATATTAGTTACTGGGTGGGCCCATTGCTAAAGGTCCCTTGATTGATTATGTAGAATTTCCATTGCTTTTTGATGTTGGTCTTTGATGAGCTCTAGGTCCATAACTAGCTTTATGAAGTAAAATTATTGATAATCCATGTCATCCAGTCTCTATCATCCTTGGCCATATCATCTTTTATTTCCTTGCCTCTATAATTTTATCCTTAGCTATGGAGATCATGTCAAAGATTCTTCTATTATCTCTACTAGACAAGCCTTGGCTCTTGATCCTAGCTAACTACATTACCAAAGTGACCCTGTGTTTGTATTCATCTTCATCAATGATTCCAAGGGTAGTGGTCTTGGTAGGATTTACCAACATAGTTCCTAAGAGAAAGTCAATTTTGATGATCAATCATTTATCATCCATCACAATCCTATTCAAATTCCTTATCCAAGCACTTAGACCTTTGACCTTACTACTATGATTCCCAATATGGTGATCAAATGAGATAAGATAGTAGTTTTAAACTTATTAATCTTTTTCCTAATCAAAATGTCAATGAGATACCTTACTTGGGTCTTTCCCTTTTTCCATTATATTATTAACCACCTATCTACCTCACCTTGTTGTCTTATGACATCCTACCTTAGCTTTATTAAACTCAAATAATTAAACATATCAAAGAATGAGGTCTCAAACATATCCATCATAGAATTAGGAATTGATTAAATGTCTTGGATTTATAGGTTTTCATTTTCTCTTTCCAAAATTTGGGATTCTTTTTTTCATCCCTTAGATCCAAACCTTTGCTTGAGATAATTGAGCCTCAATCAAGCTCTGAACAACCTCCTAATGGATAAGAGATTTAACGAGTTGTTATCCTCCTACTAGGGTTAGACCTATAAAGGGTTAAACCTTTTAGAAGGTGAATTACTCAGCTCCAACCATGGATTTCTTAATGGTGACCCTTTTTAATCTAGCTATCTATAGATTAAACTACATGGTGGTGGATGACCCTATTAATTTTAAATTCTCTAGGCCTCTACACCTATGCTCCTTGATACTCCTAGAGCATCCATTTTCTTACTCTCTAGTCTTGGAGTGACCACAATTCTTCTTTCTTCCTCTTCCTTCATATATCCCTAATCCATGGATTAATGTCCTCATGTATTTCAATGTTGGTAGCTTTTGTTATGGCCCATGAATGGGAGATAAGGGAGCTTTTATGACTTCCCATAGATAAACCAATCAGGGATTGTTGGTCTATGGATGGGGAATTCATCACCGAATAGGTTGATTTCACTTGTAGGATGTGTGAGAGTCAACCTTGGTATTTTAGGTCCAATAAAGACCAGTGCCATTTATAACTTCCTCTTATCCTTAGGGACCAATGGGAATATGTCAAGAGAAATCTCTTTTCCTTTTTATTTTGTAAGATCTATTACTTGGATTTGAGTTTCTTTAATATGTTCCCCTTTTTCATATGTTCCATATTCCTTTGCAAGCTTCTTTAGGGCACCCTCAAGTGTCTCATTTGGTTATAAGGCAATCATGTCTATATGTTTAATTGGGGATGGTGGTATTTGTGTCAATGCTAAGGATGAGATTCCCTCTTTAGGTAATACTTCCAACTTCTCATTTATATGGCCTTGTTCATATTTCACTTCCACATTTTACCCTTGAGGTGGTGGGTGATCCACTTGAGGTTGTTCTTGGGATGTCTCGAGTGGTCCATGAAGAAACTGACACTATAGAAGATGCATCTACCATGCCTTTCCTAGTAGATTATCATCTTTCATCAATATCTGTTCAAGTTTTGTGTTGTGTCCTTTGATCCTAGCCAACACTTCTTTCTAGTTATTTGACTTAATGTAAATGGTGTCATGAACATATAAATGATGCATATACTTAGGATTGGGTAGCTTCTTATCCTTTAAATGATCACTTACTATGCTCTTAGGGTCTCATATTTTTAGTTCATCAATTTGAAACCCAAATAAGTCCCTATATTTGGACATGGTTTCTACCTATTTCCAGTCTTTCGACATGATCCTTCTAATAATTAAAGGGAAGGGATGGAGGATACCCTTACTCTTCTCCTTAAAAATTCCATCAAATCCATTGATGATTTGGGAATTAAGTTATTGATTAGTTAGCTTGATTAGTATATACACAGGCTATCTATATGGTGAGGACATGATTCCCTCAATCCTGATAACTGTGTAGTCTGGATAGAACCAAATGTCACCCATCATCTCTACATATTTTTTGGTCAATGTATGGACTCTAAGCATTGTAAAAACTATAATAGCCTCCACTATGGTTAGGTAGACATAATCATATATAAATTACATGTGGTTCATGTACTTAAAGATGTGTAATTTAGAGTAATGGTGGAAAATGGTGGTTCGAACATCAAGAGACTAATTTTTAATGCCACAGAAGCTAATTGAGGCAAGAAAGGCATCTAGTAAATATGGCATCATATAGAATTGTGTGGTTATTTTCCTTTTGATAGAAATGAACTCCCTAGTTAATAAGACACTAATCAAGTCTCCAATTAGAGGGGTGATCTTCTCTTCAACCATGAAATACACATAGGGGACACAAATTTTGCTTACATAGGTGGTTGATGGGGCTCTTAATGCTAATTTTAATAGGGTTATGATCACCCTGATGCCCTCCCTAAACTAGACTATTGGGATCTTACCCTCAAATTATCTAAATATATGGGTTCCTTGGTGTAACCAAGGTCTAAAGATAGTGTCCAAGGCATGTGTGGAGGTCCACTCCTTGATTTTGGATAAGTCTACATGGGGGATTAGGATCTTATAGTAGTTTTTGAAGGCCATAGGGGAAAGTTAATCTACTTTCTTAAAATTTCATTCTCAGAAGATCTAATCATTATTAACCCATTAGTATATAAATATTAGAGCAAGAACATCTATGTAATGACGTACCTTAGGCTTGGTGGAAACTTAATGAAGGCTGACCATCTGGATTGTGACTAGGTCTTAGTGTTTCTTGATCATTGTGGAAATTCTATAATCTTCCTTGGTGATGGGTTTTAGTTATTCCATGGTGAATAAGAGTTTAGACCAATTCTTAATGCTTAAGGAAATTAGGGCTATAATGTCTAATTTAGTGTCTTTGAATATCCTTCCTTCATTAGATGTTGATAGGTAGAGTTTTGTCTCCTCTTTCAACTACTATATGTGGGATGATATTACTTCAACTTGATACTTTATTTACCTTATATTGTAAATTAGTCTCTATGGTTTCTCTTTTATGCTAAAAAACACAACCAAGTTCTCTTCAAATCAAATTATAACTAATTGAGTTCACTTGGGTCACTTTTATATAGGGTTTAGGGTTTTAGAGCTTTAATGGTATGATATATCTAGAATTTGGCTCATATGTGCTTGGGATTTGATTTGGACCTTGGCCTTTATACTTTCATGCTCTTGAGCCAATAACATCTCATATTTTATCCTTTTTGGCTTACATGGTGCTAATGTGGCAATGGTTAGGACCTTTCATGGATTTTTTCATAAATGTCTTTGAGCACTAGCCATTGGTTTTTAAAATTCCTTACTTCACTCTATGAGATTAGAATATTAGACTACTGTGAGCCATTGATTGTGATCCAAGCTCCTACCTTTGAATTGGATCTTTGGTTCTAGTGACCTATGGTTATGCCACTTGGAACCTCTACAAGTCTTCTTGTACTTTGTATCCTACATTAATCCTTTGTTGAACAAATATTGGCCATGTGACAAGTTCACAAGCCTTTGAAAAGTCATTATCATTTTCATAATGTTGGATCATGAAGCATAGATTATTGGATTAAATGTCAATTCTATTTCAAATGTGATTTTACCATGTATCAAGCTCGTGGGATTTAGAGCCTCCATTGAAAATTCTTCAAGGTCCTCACACCATTGGATCATCTTTCTACAATGAAGTGTGAACCATTGATTTGAAAATATCCCTAGAATTTAAGTTAGCATACTATTAAGGTAGGACTTAGTCTTAGATTCCTTAGGCTAAGGTTTATTTCATGTTTATTAAGAATGAAATAAACCTTAGGCTAAGAAATTTATGCTTATGTTTTCCAAATTTATGCAAAGAATACTAGGGTTAAATATTTTTGGGCTAGATTTTACGTTGTGTTAAAGAACACAATGTATAATTTGGGCTAAAATATCTCTACCAAGCCTATAAAGCATGCTCAAAGGGGTTCAAAATGATATAATGGTATAATATCAAATAGATTTTTATTTTATTAACCAACACTCTAAAACAATTGGTTAAAAACACTTGGTCTAAGTTCTATGTAACAAACACTCTTTTAAAATAAGACTTACTATAAGTCTATAGTTTAAGGTTCATGGTTTTTTACGAAAATGCAATGGGGACCTTAAAGTATAGACTTAGAATAAGTTTATTGAATATATTTAGACCATAAGACCATTTTCATATTTGTAGATTTAAGAATCCCACTATTTTAGCATCTTTTGAGGGATTCCAATCATTTGTAAAGTAATTCATGGGATTTCTAGCAACATTATGGAGTATATTTTGATCCTAAGTAGAATAATTCATTAAATTAAATTTTATGGCATCATAGACATCAAATACATCCTTGTAGATGTTGAATTATGGTTGCACATATTATAATTTTAATATAGTAAAACTTTTAATTGAATGGGATTAAAGTTGATGGTTTCACAGATGCTAAATATGTCCTCTCAGACATTAAATGACAGTCACATGAGCATAAAATATAAGCTCATTAAATTCTTGTGACCCAGTGTAAGAGTGCCACTTGGTAGCTCCACAAGACTTCCCAATATATTGGAATTAATTTATTGTATTGGATGAGGATCCTATTATGAAGAAATAGCCACAAGATCATGATCTAGGATCTTGTTCATGATTGGTTATTTCTATTAGTTGGGACCCATTTGTTTTTAATCCTTGAATCTAAGGGTGTCACGTGTCAATCCTTTGGGCACTCTATAATATTTTGACCTTTCAATTATGCTTCAATCCATCTGATCATGGAGCGAGATGAAGTGATAACCATTGGATGAAAGCTAAGGGTGAAACTTTATCAAGGCCTTCATGCCATTGAATCCTTTTCTCATGATGTAGTGTAGATCATTGGACCTTTTAAGATGCATGTTGTTTACGTCAAAGCTTAGGAATTTCTCACTCTATTAGATCAAATACCATGATAAAGTGAGGGTTTTTCGATCCTACAAGATGAAAGGAAGTTAATTTAGGACCCATAGTGATATAAAATACTTAGGCTAGGGTGTTAAGGCTAAGGTCTCATTAGTATTAATAAATAAATTAAGGCCTTAAGTTTAAAATGTTAAGATATGGTATAAATCAAAGGGAATAAGCTAGGAAATATTAAAAGGACCCTATAAAATGGATATTAGTTATGCACGCAAGGAAATTAAAAGGGAAAAATAATAAAGGGGACCAAGCATTTTTAGTCTAAGTTTTAGTCATGTCAAAAACATGACTAAGCTTATATCATGAATGGTATACTTAGGTCGAAAATGGATTTTTAAAATGTTCCCACCAATTTATTTCCCACCAATATTTAAATTTGAATTGAGGGTTTTACCAAGGTTTTATAACGTGAACTTCTCAGGAAAATACACAATGGAACTTACAACTAAAATCCATGAAGACCATTTATTATAAATGTTAGAAAAAATTAAAGTGAAACATAACTAAGTAATCTTGTTTTTGATAAAGAGGATGATATTTAAATTATAAAATTGATCTTAACATGCCATATTTTCATGTTTAATCTTTAGGTTTCTTAAGGGTCCTAATTTTCAAAAATGGGGGTACATTGGCCTCAATAAATGGTGACTCATGGGGGAAACATATCAATATGTTAAAACCTAAAGACTCTAATTTAGATAAATAATTAGGTCATCCACTCAACTTGATCAATGTCATTATCTAGATCATATGATGGTTGAAACAAACCTTACACTTATAGACTTAGGGTCAGACATCAAGACATATCCATATTGTGTGTGTGATTTGATTCCACTTACTATTTGCCATGTTGGTTTAAGAAACAACTTCCAGGTTTCATGTCCTTAATCACTAACACTAACTTATAACATGTTTAGATGTTCATTAAGAACCATGATTTTAGCTCAAGGAAGGCTTGGGCATGGCTCTTATACTAGCTAGGCTCCATAGCCTTGACAAAGATGCCTATAGCTCTACTCAAGACCTTTCTCTAGTACCACTTAGGCATCTATAGCCCTGGTCGAGATTACCAGAATCACCTATGCTCATAAAGCTTTGATTTTACATTTAATTCTTATTTTTTTATATTATATTTATATCTTTATGTTTTTAACAAGGTTGAGAACCAGAATAACCATGTTATAGGATTTGGTCAAGTGATTGATTTTTGGAGAATCACCTATGGTTGAAACCCTTATACTAGGCAAGGATGTTGATTAAGTACTATTGTGGATATACAATTATAGTTTTAGCTCTCACTCTATAAGTGTAAGTCTTCTTAAAACCAATTTGAGGTCAAGACAATGATTAAGTCCTTATGAAATGAGTGTCTTATTACATTAGTCTTTACTATTTTCTTAAAATTACAATGTTAGGCTTATATTCTAGAACTAAGGTCAACATATGTATTAGGCTCATACCTACATTTCTAAATTTTAGGAGTTTTTATTCAAACTACCTAACTTTGAGCTTAAGATTATCTAAAAGGATATATCATAATCAAGTAAAAAGGCAACCAAAGCAAACACACAATAAAAATTAGGAAAGAAAGAAATAAAAGGAAAGAAAACAAATATATGCATGCTTATATATAAATAAGGGACAAGAATAAAAGAACTTGAAATAAACTAACTAGAATACCTACACTAAATCTAACCATCTTATAGCTTACTCCATAAAGACCTTAGGAGGAGAAATAGAGAAGTAGTGCTTGAGGTACTATCCATTGGTGGGAAGTGTGAACTCTGTTCCTTATAGATTTTTGAGATTGAAGATATTGTTCCCTAGTGTTTCTACAACCTGATAGGGTCCAATCCAAAAAGTTATGAATTTGACATGTTTGCCCTTAGTCTTAGATGATTTTTCCCAAAGGAGAACTAGGCCTCCTTATCTAAGAACCTTAATATTTGATATTTTATCAAACCATATTTTTCATTATGGTTTGATTCTTGCTAAATTTAGCAAAGGATTTATCCCTTACATCTTTCATCTAAATTATGTCCATCAATCTTGAGTTTGCTAATTCCTGACCCTCTTTTATATATTCTTGTATCAATATATACATGGGAAACTTAAGATTGATAGGGAAGCTTGGTTCTTGACCATACACCAATAGAAAATGTGATGCCTTTAAGGCTTGTTTAATACTGATCTTGTCTACCCATAATGCATACTTGAATAACTTGTGCCAAGTCTTGGGTTTATCTTTAGTAGATTTCATAAATGATTTCATGAAGTTTTTATTGGTAGACTCAGAAACTCCATTACCTTAGGGATAATGGTTAGATGAAAACTTTAAATAGATACCATTATCATAATATCATTTATTCATCTCTATAGATGTAAATACAGACCCATTGTCACACACAAGAGAGACTAGAGTTATAAATCTAGTATAAATGTTTTCCTCCATGAAGTTGATCACTTCCTCTATTCTACATTATTTAGTGGCCATAGAGTTATCCCATATTATATATTAATTTTTGGAAGTCAAGATAAATTTGGGATCTTCAGATAAATTTGGGTTGATCACTCCTACAAAGTCAAACCCTCATTTTGAAAATGGTTTGTCAACTATGACTAGTTGTAGAGTCATTGCTACCTTAGGCTCCTTGGTGATAAAATATTGCAAGAGTGGAATTATCTCACATGCTTGCGAGCATCCTTAAATATAGTTGGCTAATAGTAGTTAGATCTAAGAATATTATGTACAGTAGTATTTTGTGATGGGTGTCCATTGCCTAGCTTCTCATAAAACGTGCTCATGATTTGAGTAGTTTATTATTTTGAAACACACCTGAGGTAGATTCCCTCATTTTTTTTCTTTTATAAGACTTCATTCTTAACTAAATAATGAGCATCTATGAGCCTTTGATCCCTCTTTTTCTCCTTTGTCAATCTTGTAAGATAGGTACCATTAATTAGCAAATGAATAATAGAATCATACCATTCACTAGCTTGAAATTTATACTAATCAACTAGCATAATACTTAACTTAGGTTAGTATTAACAATCATTTAGATCAAACCTTGGTACCTTACCATTTTTGTTATTTTCATTTTTATGTCATACTCTTGGAAAACTAACATCAAATTACCTTTTTGTTATCTAAGCTCATTTTGGCTTAACATAATCTTTATGGTAGGGTCAGGTAGAGTAGAATATATCTTATTTCTAAGGATATAATGCCTGAATTTATTTATTACCTTTTCTAATGCATATTCATGCTTATCAACCAATAAATAGTTTAACTCAAAATTATTAAAATTAGTACTCATAAAATTTATTGGGTGATCACACACCTCAACTTTATGATTCAATAAAACAACCATGGTATGATCAATGGAAATGAGTAGAGGTAGAAGTCCTTTGAAAAGTTAGGACTTATCAGGACTAGAGCCTGAATAATGACCTCTTTAATGTCATTGAATGTTTTTTTATATTCTTAATTCCATGATACCATGGCATCCCTCTTTATCATGTGATTTAATGGTTTTATAATCTCTAAAAATATAGAAATTAATTTCCTTACAAATTTTATCTTACCAAAGAATGACTTTAGCTCTTTCTTACTATTTGTGGGATCTATTTTGGATATGTCCTCTACCCTTTTAGGATCTGTAGAGATCCCATCCTTAGTTATAACATTTCCTAACATTTTACCTTTAATAACATAGAAAATACTTTTCTTAGGGTTTAAGGAAATCCCGTACCGTTTGTATCTTTCAAACACTTGTTGTAAATGCATGAATTTATCCTCCCTATTTTTAGAAAAAAATGTTAGATCATCCATAAATATAATGATGCATTTACCTATTAGACCTTGGAAGGCATGGTCCATGGCCCTTTGAAATGTATCTCCTAAAATTATTAGCCCAAAGGGCATTCTCTTGTAATCAAAGGTTCCCCACTTGGTGGTGAATGTTGTCTTCATCATGTCTTTTTTATCAACTAATACATAGTTATAACCTAAAAATTCATCCAAAAAAAACATCATGGTTGAAACTAAAACAAATTATATAACATATTCAAGAGAAATAAGAGGATAGTTACTTTTCTATAATGCTTTGTTTAAATTACTAAATTCAATATAGAACATAATCTCACCATTCTTATTCTTGACTAGCACCAAATTAGCCACCCAGGTAGAATACCTGATGGGGAAGACTATCCTAGCATCTAGTAGTATATTAACCTCTTTAAAGATCATGGGTTATAAGGTAGGGTTCATTAGTCTTTGCTTCTACCTAAATGGTTTATAATTATCTTTAAGAGGGATGGTGTGAGTGATGACTCTAGGATCAAAGATTTTTATGTCATCATAGGACAATGTTATGACATCCCTATTTTGGGTAAAGAGCTCTTTAGATTTTTTGTTCTCAATGTTTGTGTAGGATTTTCCAACATTTACTAACTAGGGTTGATCTTAGAGACCAAGATCAACAACATTATAGTCCTCCCCACTGACTTTGGGAATCTTAAAAACCTTAGCTAATTTATCTTGATCAAACAGTCTCTCTAAAGTAATCATTCCCTTAGGGATCTTATTTTCATTCAACTAAATGACTTTAACACTAAACTTTTCCTCCTTAGATGCATTTTCATTAGTCTCATCAATAATATGAGAATCAAATGCTCTAAAATTGGTCTTGAAATCTAATATTTATTAATCATCATTGAAATTTGAAAATGCCAAACATTATCAAGTATTGAAGGACAAGGGATCAACCTAATGCTAAAATTAGGGGAATCTTGGTTGGGCATGAGGTTGGATATATCATATTCCAACTCATTAGTAGCTTGGTTTTCTTCTCTTGGGATGGAGGTAATGCTAAAATCATCAAAGGAATTAATAAAATCCCAAACCTTGAACTTATACCTCTTAAAATATGAGAGCTTGTATTGGTATTTACTTCTTACTTGGTTGACCACTAGTTCTAAATCCCCATAAAATAGTAGTTCCTTGACCTTATTCTTTATATAAAATTGTGAACCTAGGATAAGGGCTTCATATTCAGCAAGATTGTTAGTACAAGGGAATTGGAGTCTATGGGAATCGTGGTATTTCTTACCAATGAGGTTAGTAAGGAAAATACATACTCCAGAGCCCACATTACACCTAACACCATCAAAATTCAATTTCCATAATTTTGGAACAACAAGGGCACTCTTGGGATCACATACCTTATCAGTCTCTAGGGTGAAAACCCCTAAGCATAAGTTAATTATGTTGACCCTCTCAATCATAGAATTGTACTTTGTTATCATATGTTTCATCCTTGGTTCTCTTTCAACCCTAATTTTATTATGAACTCCCTTTAGGTAGCCAAAAGTGTGAGAAATATGTGGACATGTAACCATTTAGGGCCTTGTTCCACTCCCTACTCAATAAGATTGCATAAATATCAAGTATATCAATAACTTGAATATTAATGAATTGATACACTCTAGGCTCAAAAGCTAGTTACATATGAACATTTAAAAGTTTGCCAATAACTTTAACTCTAGATTTTTATAACTGAGTAACAACCCTATAAAAATTAATAGGAGTTAGGTTAATTTGTTTTCATATAACTACAAGCATGATGTTGGTAGAAGCACCAAAATCTAGTAAGCAATTATGTAAGTTCTTACCAAACATTTTGATAGTGAGAAAGAATGGAGGAGATTGAGCTTTGGCTTTATGCACACTCACATTGGCATGGTCAACCTTAGGTGGCTTTTTGGACTTCTTTGAAAATGACTCCAACAAGAGGTCTCTTTATTTTGTAATCTATGTAAGTTCATGTAATGTAATATTAGACTTTATTTTCTTGATATCCTTAATGATGTTATATATACTTTTATCAAAACTAGGAATATCAATGTTAGCTTTAGAAGTACTCCCTTTAGGTGGCTCAGGATTGTTGTTTAAAGAAGTGTCTGTAAGAGTTCAAAAATTATTTAGAGGCATTGAGGTAGTCAATGGCTACCTATGCTCTCTATTCCTCAAGGGATAGGTGTTATTCAAGAACTATTAAAAGGCTTGGATCTCCTCAAGGATCTCATTAGGTACATTTTACTCTTGAAAAGGGAAATCAAAAGTATCCACCATGAAGGATTGATCAAATAATTATATATAGAATAATTTTCACCACTTTCCTTGTTAGGGACTACTTCAAATGTATCCAAATCCTCTTGGAAAGTCTCAAAGGCTTTGTAAAATTTAAAATGTAATCTACAATAATCAAGTAATACAAAATCAGTAATGTTAATTTCCATGGTCTTCTTTTTATAAGAAGGCTCATTATTCCTATTATTATGAAAACTATCATTCTGAAATCTAGCCTATTATACCTTTGAAATGAGAAGTTCCTACTAGAGTTTTCAATAGTATTTCCAACTTGTTTTTATAGCTAAAGAAAATTAGTGCTCAATTTTGGGACTATTTTTAGGATAAATTCAATCTCATTTTTAGGAGTTTCATAAATATTTACCTAGTTATTATTAGTAGATGGTATTAAATTTATTTGATCATTTATATTGAAGCTCATTAGTAAGATGATTTAAGAATCCTAAGTTCTGATTGTGAGCAACATGACTCAATGGCAACTGATTTAAGTTTGGGATTTGGTTTAAGGTTGGGATATTTTGGTTTTTTTTGGGAAATAAGTTTAGCACAAGCATTTATGGGTTGATGTTTGGAACAAAATATTCCATTTTTCCCTAGGGTTGCATCTGATCATTGATGGTTACTACCTCAAAATAATCCCTAGCTAATGAAGTTATATATGGCATGGATCTCTTCAAGAATACAAAGGCCATATGATCTAGAACGTCCTTGTATATTTCTAAACCTAAGAAATCACCAAAATTATAGGGTTTTATGGTCCTACTATAGATTTTCTAAAATCTAGCACTAAAGGACTTTAATAGGATCACTTGCATCCCTTATAATGGTGGTGAATTAATGGTAGATAACATAGCGACTAATAATTTTACCAAATTGATCTATAAAAATATCAGTAAAACCATCCCAACTAGTGATGTAATTATCATGCAAGTTCAAGAACCATTAATAGGCATCATCCTTAAAGGTAAAGGGGAATAACCTACAAGCTAAATCCACATAAACAAAATTTAGTAACCTTAAGGAATATTTAAAAGACTTAATGTTATCTTCAATAGTTTTAATATTAGTTAAACTAAATGTAGGCAAATACTTCTTACGGTTACGTGGGAGATCATGTACCACACCTGCCACATTGATTGAATATTATCCCAACGAAGCCATACCTATATGAAGGTTAAAGGAAAAGGTACTTTGAAGAGGTGAAGTTGGCAAAGATTTGGATCTCTTGCATCTCATGCATGGATTTTTTATGAACCTCAAGTTCAAGTAAAGGCTCCCTTTTCTCTGAGTGTTCTCTAGTTTGAATCTTTGGTAATTCCATCATGAAGATTAAAGATACTATTTGAAATATAATGTATCAAGTTAATATTAATAAGGAACAAGGATTAAACCTACATATTAATCTCATTTTGCAAAGATTGTGTAAATAAAAATAAAGGACATTGATCTTTACAAAATATATCTCAATGATGTATCCAATTACGCTAATATTATCTATCTTTATAAGTCTAAGCCCAGATAAACTTAGATCTAGGAAAGATATGTAAGTCTTTGATCAAAACAAGTGATCCTAACCTCAAATACTAAGGATTTTTTAAATTTCAAGTTAAATTTACCAAAACCAAGCATCAAATCTTGAATAACTTTAATCTTTGTCTAAGGAAGCACAAATATACACCACAAATTGCACAGATCAATGATATTATAATTTTAATCAATGAATTCAATTAGAAATGTAAAGATACACTAATATTAGATCAAGACATGCTATTATTAACAAAGATTCAAAGAATTCACAAGATGCCCTCCTTCTATTGCCAATGAAAATGCCTATTGATGTCTCTAAATGGATCACCTATGGTAAAATAGTTGCATAGATGTATGAGTGTTCCAAAAAATTAATAATAATGGATGGTTGGAAGCCATCATGGTCCATTCTTTGTGAATTTTAGAGGATCTATGTTAACTCAATGAATTATGATGCAAACTTAAGCTACATAATAATCTAGATGTATATATATATATATATATATATATATATATACATAATGAAACATGAACTAAAGTGATTTTGTGTAAAAAGGGGAGCAAAGAGAAGGGTAAGGTATAAAAGGAGATGAGTGATTGCCTATCTTAGTCTCAAACATTATGATAAAGAATCAATTACAACTGAGTATGCATTTAGATAAATATATAATGAAAAATAGCCTAATCATAGATCTCATTAGATATTAGGCAAATTTTGAAGGATAATGTAAAGAATCACAAGTAAGAACTATGTTTACTTTTAAAATAAAATTTACTACTATAATCAAATATAATTTGCACATCTAAATATAGAGAAAAATAAAGTGAAGAAAATCCAAGATCCTTCAACTAATATAAAATATTGACAAATTAGAAACCCTGTGATTAGAAAAAGCAATCCAAAATTCAAAGAAGCTATTCAAATATAAGACATAAAACTAGAAATTGAGAGAAAAACTATGTTAAAAATTGACATATCAAACAAGGACAATCTTTGCAGAACTCCTTGATTATATTAATTGCTCCAAGTATAAAAAATTTTCTCAAAATTATCTCTATTTACAAGATGGTGATCCATGCCTTTTATAGAAAGATAAGGTAATACACTAGTTAGTTACAACATATAGACATACAAAAGATAAGGATAATTATCCTTCCTTAGTAAGTTCTAAAATATAGTGTCTTTCACAATTAGACTGACCTATAGGCAATATGCTAACAAACAAGAATATGCCTTAGAAAAGAATATTCCTATTCTAAATATTACAATGTTTTTCTTACAAAAGGAATATTATTTACTAGGTAGGCCCATCATTTAAGGGTCCCCTTGTTGATTCTATAGAATTTCCATTTCTTTTTGATGTTGGCTTTTGATGGGCTCTAGGTCCATAGTTGACTTTATCATGTAGACTTCTTGATCAGCCAGGTTATCCAAGTCTCTATCATCCCTAGCCATAACTTCTTTTATGATCCTTACCTTTGTAATTTTCTCCTTAGCTGTGAAGATCATGTCCAAGATTATTCAATTGTCTTTACTAGACTAGCTTTGAATCTTGCTCCTAACTGAATACATTAAGAAAATGACCCTATGTTTGTATTCAACTTCATCAATGATTCTAAGGGCAGTGGTCTTGGTAGGATTTACCAACATAATTCTTAGGAGTTACTTAATTTTGATGATCAATCATTTTTCATCCATGAAAACCCTATTCAAATTCCTTGTCCAATAACATAGACTTTGGACCTTGTCTACTATTATTTTCAGTATGGTGTTCAAATGAGCTAGGCTAATGTTTTAAACTTAGGAATCTTGTTCCTAATCAAAATTTTAATGAGATCCCTTACTTGGATCTCTACATTTTTCCATTATATTATTAACCCCCTCACTACCTCACCTTTTTGTCTTAGGGCATCCTACGTTAGATTTATTTAACTCAGATAATTAAACATATCAAAGAATGAGGCCTCAAATATATCCATAATAGTGTCAAGAATTGATTAAATAGCTTGTGTTTTCAATTTTTCCTTTTCTCATTCCAAATTTTGGATTCTTTATTTCTTCCCTTGGATCCCAACCTTTTCTTGAGTTTATTTCACCTCAATCAATCTCTCAATATCCTCTTTATGGATAGGAGCTTCACCAAGTTATTGTCCTCCTATCAGGGTTAGACCTATAAAGGGCTCAACCTTTTGGGAAAATTCCTCAACTCCCACCATGGCTTTCCTGGTGGTGATCCTTTCTAATATAGCTATCTCTAGATTAAATTACACAATGGTGGATGACCCTAGGAGTTTTAGAGGCTTTGGGACCTCTACACCTATTATTCTTGATGCTCCTAGAGCATCCATTTTCTTACTCTCTAGTCTTGGAGTGAACACAATTATTCTTTCTTCCTCTTACTTCATTATAACCCTAATCAATGTCTTAATATCATCATGTACTTAAATTTTGGTATCTTTTGTTATGTCCCATGAATGGGAGAGATAATGGATCTTTTACACCTTCCCATAAATAAACCAATTAGGGATGATTGGTACATGGATGTGGAATTCATCACTAAATAGGTTGATTTCACTAGTAGGATGTGTGAGATTCAACCTTGGTCTTTTAGGTCTAATAGTGACTAGTACCATTTCTACCTTCCTCTTTTCTTTAGGGGCCAATGGGACTATGTCAAGAGTAATATATTTTCCTTTTTCTTCTGTAGGATCCCCTACTTGAATTTGGGTTTGTTCAATTTATTCCCCTTCTTCATATGTGTCATATGCCTCTATAAGTTCCTTGAGGGCACCATCAAGTATCTCCTCTATTTCTAAGGTAATAATATCTATATGTTCAAGTAGGGAAGGTGGACTTTATGGTAATGTTGAGGATGAGGGCCCCTCTCCAGGTCTCTCTTCCATCTTCTCCTTACCATGGCTTTGTTCATCTTGACCTTGCACATTTTACCCTTGAGGTGGTGGCTTCTCTACTAGAGGTTATTCTTGGGATGTCTCAAATGGACTAGGTATCAAATAATACTATAGAGGATGAATATTTCATGCCTCTCCTACTAGCTTATCATCTTTTGTCAATATGAGCTCAAGTTTGATGTTGTGCCCTTTGATCCTAGCCAATATTCTTCATAGTTATTTGAATTAATATAAATGGTGTCATGAACATCAAGCTGATGCATATAATTAGGATTGGGTATATTATTCTAGTTTAAATGATCATTTAATATGATCTTGGGGTCACAAATTTTGAATTCACCAACTTGAAACCCAAATGAGTCCCTATGTTTGGACATGGTTTATACCTATTTCCAATATTTCAACATAGTCCTTCCAATAATTAGAGGGAATGGATGGATAAGACCCTTATTATTCTCTTTAAAAATTCCACCAAATACATTGATTAGTTAGGAATCAATTTCTTACTCAACCAACTTACTCAGTATATACACAATTAATCTAGATAGTGAGGACATGATTCCCTCAATCCTGATAACTATGTAGTATAGATAGAACCAAATGTCACCCATCATCGCTACATATTTACTAATCATTGGATGGATTTTAGGCTTGAGATTACCTATAATATTCCCCACTATGGTTGGGTAGACAAAATCATAGATAAATTGAATGTGGTTCATGTACTTAAAGATGTGTAATTTAGAGTAATGGTGGGAAATGGTGGTCCGATCCTTAAAAGACTAGTTTATAATGTTGGGGAAGTTGATGGAGGTAAGAAGGGATTATAGTAAATATGACATCATATAAAATTACATGGCTATTTTCATTTTTATATAAGTGAACTAATTGGTTAAGAAGACACTGATCAAGTCTCTAATTAGAGGGGTGAGATTCTCTTCAACCATGAAATACACATAGGGAAACCATATTTTTTTTACAAAGGTGCTTGATGGGGCTCCTAATGCTTGGTTTAACATGGTAATTATCACCTACATGCCCTACATAAACTTTAATATTAGGATCTTACCCTCAAAGTATCTAAAGACATGGGTTCCTTGGTGCAACTAGGGTCTAAGGACAATGTCTAGGTCATGATTGGAGATCCACTCCTTGATTTTGGATAAGTCTACATGAAATATTTGGATCTTATAGTTTTTTTCAAGGGACATAGGGGAAATTTAATCTAACCTCTTAGAATTCCATTCTCTGATGATCTAATAATTATCAACCCTAAAGGCCAAAAAAATTAGAGAACAAACATCTATGCAATGAGTGACTCAATATTGGTAGCAACATAATGAAGGTTGGCCATCTAGACTGCAACTAGGTCATAGAGTTTCATGCTCACTATGTTAATTCTTTTCTCCTCTTTGGTGATTGGTTTTAGCAATTTCATAATGAATAAGAGTTCAGACTAATTTTTGATGCCTAGGGAGTTTAGGGCTATAACATACAATTTAGTGTTTTTGAAGATCCTTCCTTCATTATCTATTGATAGGTAGAGCTTTATATCCTCTTTCAACTACTATTTTTAGGCTTCCATGACTTTAAATTGATAATTTATATACCTTATATTAAAAATTAGTCTCTGTGGTATCTATTTTATCCTTAAAAACATAATAAATCTCTCTTTTGATTAAATTATAACCAATTGATTTCACTTGGGTTACTTTTATTTAGGGTTTAGGGTTTTATAGATTTAATGGTAGGATATATCTAGAATTTGGATCATACATTCTTGGGATTTGATTTAGACCTTTGCCTTTATAATTTTGCATTTTTTATCCCACAAGATCTCTTATTTTTTACTTTTCTAATTATGTGGTAATGGTCTAAACCTTTCATGACATTTTTCATAAATGCCTTTGAGCACTATTTGTTGGTTTTTAAAATGCCTTACATTCTTCACTTTATGGGATTAAAATCTTGGATTGGCACAAGCCATTGATTATAATTTGGGCTCTTGCATGTTGATTAAATTTTTATTTCTAGTTCCTTATGGTTATGATGCTTGGTACCTCCATGGGCCTTCTTGTACTCGATATCCTACATAAATCCTTTATTAAATGAGTATTGGCCATGTGGCGAGCTTACCATCCTTTGAAAAGTCATTGGCATTTTTATGTTGTTATATTATGAAGCATGATGAAGTGTGGACTATTAGATTAAATGTTAATTATTATTTAAATTTGATTTCACCGTGTGTCAAGCCTGTAGGGTCTCAAGACTCCATTAAAAAGTCTTTAGGGTCCTCATTCCATTGGATCATCTTCCCATGGTGAAATGCAAATGATTGATCTAGAAAGATTCCTAAACATTAAGTTAGCATATTATTAAGGTGGGACATAGGCTAAGGTTTATTTCATGTTTATTAAGCATTAAATAAACTTTAGGCTAAGAAATTTAAACTTAAGTTTTCCAAATTTATACAAAGAAGACTAGGGTTAAATATTTTTATGCTATAGCTTACATTGTGTTAAATAACACAATGTATACTTTGGGATAAAATATTTATGCCAAACCTATAAAACATGCTCAAAGGGGTTCAAAATGATATAATGGTCTAATATAAAATAGATTATTATTATATTAACCAACACACTAAAACCTTTGGTTATAAAAAATTGGTCTAATTTCTACATAACAAAGACTTTTAAAATAATACTTAGTATAAGTCTATAGTTTAAAGTTCATGTTATTTGAACAAAATGCAATGGGGACCTTAAATTATAGACTTAGACTAAGTTTATTTTACATATAATTATATTATAAGACCATTCTCATATTTTTAGATTGAGGATTTATAGTTTTTTAGCATATTTTGAGGCATTCCAATCATCTACAAAGTAATTCATGAGCTTTGTAGCAACATTTTAGAGTATATTTTGATCCTAAGTAGAATAATTCACTAGTTTAAATTTTAAAGTCTCATGGATGTCAAATACATCCTTGTGAACATTGACTAATGATCTCATGAATGTTAATTTTAAGCTAGTGAAAATTTTAATTTAGTGGGCTTAAAGTTGATGGTTGCATAGATGTCAAATATGTCCTCTCAGACATCAAATGATGGTCATATGAGCATCAAATTTAAGCTCATTAAATTCTTATGATCTAATTCAAGAGTGACACTTGGCACCTTCATGGGGATTCCTAGGATTTTGGACTTAATTTTCTCCATTAGATGAGGATACTATGATGAAGTAAGAGCCACAAGATCATAATACAAGAGCTTGCTCATGATTGGTTGCTTATGTTAGGTAGAACCCATTTTCTTTTAATCCTTAAATGTAAGTGTATTGTGTGTCGATCCTGTGGGCCTTCTGTAATATTTTTACCTTTCAACTGTCCTTCACTCCATTTGATTATGGAGTGAAATGAAGCAAGAACTATTGGATGAAAGCTAAGGGTGTATTTTTATTAATGTCTTCACACTGTTGGATCCTTTTCTCATGATTAAGTGTGGATCATTGGATCTTTTAAGATTAATGCTATTTAAGTCAAAAATTAGGCCTTTCTCACTCCATTGGATCAAATATCATGCTAAAGCAAGGGTCATTGGATCCTACAAGATGTAAGGAAGTTAGGTTAGGACCCATGGTAATATAAAAGACATAGGATAAGGTGTTAAAGCTAAGGTCTCATTCTTATTAATAAATATGTCAGGGCCTTTGGTTTAAAATGTTAATCTTATGTATAAATCAAAGGGACCAAACTAGGAAATATTAAAAAGACCCTGCAAAATGGTTATTGGTTATGCACACAAGGACCTTAAAAGGGGAAAATAATAAAGGGGACCAAACATTTTTAGGCTAAGTTTTAATCATCTTAAAAAACATGACTAAGCTTAAAACATGATTTTTATACTTAGGTCCAAAATGTATTTTTAAAGGTTGCCGCCAATTTAGTTCCCACCAATATTCAAATTTGAACTGAGGGTTTCACTAGGGTTTTGGAATGTGAATTTCTTAGGAAAATACACCACGAAACCTAAAACTAAAATCCATGAAGACCATTTATTAGAAATTTTAGACAAAATTAAAGTGAAACATAACTAAGTAATCATGTTTTTGATAAAGTATATGATCTTCAAATTCTACAAATGATCTTATCATGCCTTATTTTCATGTTTAATCTTCAAGGTTTCTCAAGGGTCCCAATTTTCAAAAATGGGGGTATGTTGGCCTAATTAATATCAAACATCAAAACTCAATCATGATGTTTGTGTGTGCTTTAATTCCACTTACTAGTTTCCAAAAAAATTTAGGAAACAACTTCTAGGTTTATGAATTTAATCATTAACATTCTCTTTTAGCATGTTCAAATATTCATTAGGAACCATGATTTATCTTAAGGAATGCTTGGTAATTTATATGATATTAGCCAAACATCTATATCCCTAATAGAGATACTTTTGGCTCCACTCAAGGCGTTGATCCATTACCAGCTAAGAGTCCATAACCCTAATAGAGATTACCATAATCACTTTTGCTTAGAAAAATCTTTGAATTTTATAATAAGGATATTATTTTTGGTTTTTTCAAGTCATTTTAGCTTTCCAATAAAGGTTGGGAACCAAGTTAGGTAGGTTTGGGGATTTGGTCAAGTGTTTGATTTTTAGACAATCATCCTTGGCTGTAAATTTTGTCCTAGGCAATTAATGTTTTTTATGTGAAAGCATGACTATGTCCTAATAATCTAAGATTTCATCTGACATGTGAAATCATTATTCAAACCAAGTTTGGATCAAAACAATGTTTAATATCTTATGGGAAAGTTAACCTACCCATTAGTCCTTAATAGTTTCTCCAAATTATAACATATAGTTTGTATTTAAAATCCATGGTCAACACTTGCTTAAGGTTCATACCTGCATTCCTAAACTTGTGGAGTTCCTGAGTAGTTAGGTGAAGCTTGAGCTAAGTATTATCCAAAAGGACTTATTTGAAATCAAGGAATAAATGAAGATTAAAAAAACAAATATAAATAGACATTATATGCAAACAAGGGACAAGAAGGAAAAAAATTAAGACACAAAGAAGGAAAGAAACTAAACTAATCCCTACACTAACTCCATAAAGTACTTACCTCTAGGATTAAATGGAAATTTATTTATCCTACCATAAAATCTTGAGGCATGATTATTTCCACTCATCATCCCCTTCTTGTGAATAAGGGAATTCGCACACTCATTTCTTCCATGTGATGCAACATGGTTTCTCATTTCTATTCTCAAGTACATAATTTGAATATATGGGTTTAAAACCCAATCATCTTCCTCCCAAATTATTATACTTTTCAATAGGAGTGATAGTTATAATTCATCCATAAATAAATACTAGATTATATTATCTACATTCAATAATGGTATCTAAAAACGTATCTTTATACTAATGTCTTCATTAGGTTCTTTTTGAGGTATAAATGGACTGGAAATATTTGCACAAAAATATTCCAAGTCATCCCAAAAGGCTTCTTCATCTTGATTAGCTGAATGGCATTCATCTAGAATCTTACCATAAAAAACATGATGGTCCCATACTCCTGACCTTTTGATGAAGTCATATGACAATTCTTGATATGTTTTGTTCATTTGACCTTCATCCTCAATCAATAAAGGCAACTCTTCTACCCAATTAATTTCAAGATCATCTAGTTTTGGGATTTCCAAGATGTTGTTTCCCTCTTGGGACACCTCAATTTATTTTAAGAAATCCTAATGCAATTATTGCCCATGGTCATCTTATTCATTAGTATCTTATATTACATTATTGACTTCATATGAAGTGTCTTCATAGTTGTCTCCTGAAGAGAATTCAACTTGTATCTAATCTTGTTCATGGGTCTACTCATCTAGAAGAGTGGTTCCTTCTTCCAAAGTATATTTAGGTTCACTTTTCGCTTAAAATGGAAAATCAAAATCCTCTGTCATGAAACCTTGAGATTTCCTTGCAAATCCATATGTCTCTACAATATTATCTTGGTCAGGCATGATTTTAGTTATATGTCTTTCACCTTAAAGTGTTTCAAAAACATTGTAATGATTAGCCAAATCTATATCACAAAAACTCATTTGTATGTTTTTAAATGATCCATTATTTCTATTATTATGGAACCTACTTGGGGTTTTATTAAACCTTTTAGAACCATAGATTCTATTAGAGCCCTCCCCTATATAACCTACTTGTTTTTACAACTAAAGAAAGTTAGTGCTTAGTTTTTGGACCATTTCTAATATCAAGTCATTTGATTTTTTGGGTGTCTCAAGCTCATAAATTAGAGCATTAATACTAGCTATGGGCATTATAGTTTCATGATTTTGTGGATGAAGCCCAATAGTAGTGATATTCATGAACCCTAAGTTTTGGCATGGATATGGATGACTCAATAGTAATTGGTTCCAAACTAGACATTGGTTTAGAGTATGTATATTTTGATTGGCATTAGGGATGGAGCATGCCATTTTACATTAGGGTTACATCTAGTTATTAATGATCATAAATTTAGCATAAGACAATGCTAATGTATTGATGACATTTGTAGA
Source organism: Torreya grandis (assembly GCA_037957365.1). Lineage (NCBI taxonomy): Eukaryota > Viridiplantae > Streptophyta > Pinopsida > Cupressales > Taxaceae > Torreya > Torreya grandis. The sequence continues at coordinate 912,704 of JARHVA010005144.1, forward strand.
TCTTTTCAAGAACATAGAGGTCATGGGGTCTAAGGCATCCCTATAAATATTTAGAGCCAAAGCCACATCAAGTCTATAAGGATCTATGGTTTTGATATAAATCCTCTATAATATAACATTGAAGGCTCTAATGGTGTCACTAGAATCTCTATTAATAGTGGTGAATTACTGATACAAAATACATGGACTAATGATTTTATACAATTGATCAACAAAAATTTTATTAAAACCATCCCATCTAGCTATGTAATCATCCGAAAGGTTAAGGAACAATTCATATGAAGCATTTTTGAAAGTAAATGGGAAAAATATACATGCAATATCCTCATGAACAACATTTAGAAGCCTTAAAATATCTTTGAAATATCTAATGTGTTCTTTAGTTGTTATAACACCATTTAGATTAAAAGAAGGCACATACGTTTCAAGGTTTCTTGAAAGGTCATGAACTATACCTGGCATATTAATTGGATAACCACCTAGCCAAGCCATACTTTGAACACCTGATTAATTTGAACTAATGAAGTTGGTTAAGGCCTTGAAATTTTACACTCATCTCACTCACTTTTTGGAAATTTTGACTTGTGACCATGGAAACCTTAAATGAGGGGAATACACAAAACATTAACTAACTTTATATGAATATCCATGCATCTTCAAAGAATATTTATCTTTGGCTAAAGGAAGCCCAAATAATGGTATAAAACCATAAGGATTAATAATATTTACATAATTATTCTTAAACAAACATAAATATGCAAAGAACATATTGAACTTTGATCAAAACACACCAACATTAGCAAATATTATATAAATTCACAAAGATCTACTTGGCCCTCCTTCTAGTGTCAGTAAATCTTTGCCTATTAATGCCTAAATGTGTATAACATGTGCCTAGAGTATTTAATAAAAACTTATCATTTTACAATTAAAATAATTCAATGTATGACTTGCAAGTTGTGATAATCATGTTATCTATTGATGGAATAGAGGCAAAACAATTGAATTGATTCACAATATTTATAAATTTTGGTGGTTGGGAGCCACCTTAACCTATATCTTAAAAAATAATGAAGAAATATTAGCTAATATTAGTGAATTATGATCAAAGCTAATCTAAAATGAATATTTATAATGGTAATTAAGCTTCAGTGATCTAGTTAATAAGGGAACAAAAGGGTAAGGTAAAAAAGAGATTTTGCTAATCCTCATCCCAAACATCATGAAAAAGATCAAATGTCTTCTAAGTATATACTTAAATAATGTATAATACTAAATATCATGAGATCAAATATTACTACACATTAGGCAAACATCTAAGGGATAAAAATTAATGTAAATAAGAACATAGTTCACTTTAAAGATCTACCCCTACAAGCAAACAACATTAACCCAAATGTAAGAAGAGTAAGAAAATGAAATGAACCTGACGAATTCAAGTCAACCTAGCATTGACACAAGTTAAAAACTCTATAATAAAATTTACACACTAGAAATTTATAAGAACCATTCAAATCTAGAACTCAAAACAAATAAATGAGAGAGAAGACATGATAACAATGAACATAAGCAAATACTAGACAATCTTTACATAATTCCTTGCTTATATTAATTGGTCCAAGTTTACAAAGTAATTTGGTTTTAATAACTCCCTCTTTTTAAAAATTTATAATACCCCTTTTGTAGAATGATTAAGGTGGTATGTTATTTAGTCCTAACCAATGAAAAAAGTACAAATGTAGGGACAATTATCCCTTCCACAAATGTTCTATAAATATAGTATAATTTCCCAATAGATTGATCTATTGGTAGTGTGTTTTAAAAACCACACATGACTTTTCAAAAAAATAATCCACTTGTAAAATAGATAAGGTTTAGCCATATGAGGAATATTTTGCCTTTGAGAACCTTCTAGTTGATAAAGTACTCCATTACTGTTGTTAGGTCTTCATTTCTTTCTGGTGTTTCTCAATACATGAACTATCATATATCTAATCTACTTAAGTATATAGGAGAGGTCCCCCATCATTGTTGAAAATCCTTTAAAACTACTTGCTAATGGACTCTAACTCAACTTATCTTTACATAAGTGATAATTCAACTCCCTTTGGGTCAATCATAATGCTTATAGGGTTTGGTTAGTCCTCACTTCATTGGGGCATTCTTATAGGTTCTAATAGTGCTCCAATGGTTACCTTGATATTAAATCATAAGCCTTGTGCCCTAGAATTTACCTAGATTGAGTAGTTATAACTTGACACCACCTAGTCCACCAAATATTTAGTTTAGTTGCTTTCTACTTATGTGGTGCCTTCATGACACTCTATGGCACTTTACTCATGAATGTTTAAAAATAAAATGACCATCACCTTTTAAAATTATTGCCTTTATCATGCACCATTTTATCTTTTCATATAAATCAACATAAATCATAGATCTTCAAATTATTTAGATCAACCAACTATCATAAAATTAAAATCCTCATGATCATCATTTGATGTCCATGTGAATGTCATTGATGGATGCATGACCATAAATTTTAAACATGTCTATAGGGATATTTGTTATATTACATTTTATGTTAATGCGATCATCAAATGGCATCTACATAGATATCATTGATAGGCATGTGACTATAAATTTTATACATGTTTTCAAGACTATTTAACAAGCTTACCATTTATCATTTCTAAGTTCATCTTGTTTCCTATGTGTGCCACATGGAAACTATTTGGTGCTTCTATGCTCTTTGTATTAGGTTCCCATACATAATTTGTTATTTATACTAGGCTCCCATGATGGTGAAACTTATCAACCCTACAGAGATCCATATAATATTTGACAATTCAACATTGAACATATCATTTGATCAACTATATCAGGATCATGCACATAATAGATCTTAGGAACATTCTCAAGGTTTAACTCTTTGGTCAGGTTTTGAATTTTTAATGATTGTCACACTCCATTAGATCCATCTTGTATGAACAAATGCAGATCATTAATACTAAAAATAAGAACAAAAGTTAATCTTGAGATCATATATAAATGACTTAAGATAAAATTTTAAGTTAATTTCTAAACATATTAAAGGGGACCCCATGAATTAAAAGGGACTTAAGGCATGAAGATTATGGACTAAGGTAAGAAAAATAAAACAAAAGGACCTCATGAATAACAAAGACATGGCATAAAGTCATAGGCTAAGGTTTTTATCATATTAATAAATATGATAAACCTTAGGATAAGGCTTTAGGCTAAGCCTTATAATAAAAGGACCATGTGATTATTAGACTAAGCTAGTATATAAGGGAATAAACAGATCATGGGGCATAAAAAATACCTATAATATGATTTTTAGCTTAAGGTTTGGATGTGTTAAAAAAAATGGCCAATCCTTAGGATAAAAATTAAACTAAGTCCATGGTATGATTAATTTGATCCCACTTAAATTTAAATAAAAAACTCCCACCAAATTTCAATTTCAAGGTAAAACATCAGGCTAGGGTTTTAATAATTCAAACATGAATTTAATTAATCAATTATAGACCAAGGTTAGTAAAAAATTAATTTAACGTTGACACATAAAATCCTAAGCATGTTCATTCTCAAACAGGCTCCATTAAACTTGTAACTTGAAACACAAATATCCAATGTTTACACTTTAGATAAGATTAAGCCAGAACCATGAACAAATAAGTCAACCAACCATGGTGTGGATGATCTTAAAATAAAAATAATGTGAAATCATGCTAATAACACTTTTATCAAGTGGATATTTAATTTCAATTTACAAATTTACACAATTTGACACATGGGTCCCCATTTTTCAAAAATGGGAGTATGTTTACCTCAACACATTCAAAGTTTGACATAGTAATCCAATTACCTATAAATTATAATGATGAGGGCTGATAAATATGTAGAGGAGATAAAAAATAATGTGAAAAAGGTAATTAAACTTGGTAAATCCACCATACAAAACTATATTAGTGATATGCAATGTTTTTAGGATAGCTTAAGTAATAAAAATTAAGGTTTATTTGAAAATTCCCAAGGAGGATTGAGCAAAATGATGGGAGCCATAATCCAAAAGTGAATTTTAAGGCCCATGAAATTGATAATCTATAAAATCACCTAAAATATAAGGAATAATTGGAGGAAGCTATATTACTTAACATATATTATCATCCTAGTAATTTATCTTATTTTTTTATTATGATAAGGTGGAAGATCTACTTTTGGTTTGTTTCTAACTGGTCTTGTTTTGTTGGTAGTTATTCTTATTTTGTTGGGTTTGTTTCATGGTTGACAACAAAGATCATATTTTTATTGTCTATACTTATTTTATTTAAAATATTTGGTTCCATTTTAAAACCCCCATATTTACCCTCTATCAAAAAATAGATAATATCTAGAAGTAGAGTCTATGGATATTTTTGGATAGGTATGCACTCCTTAGATAGAAATATAGGCTAGTTGTGTCTATTGAATATGTAATTTTTGATGTTTAATGTGATGAAAAAATTATTGTCATTTCATATGAACTTATGTATTTTGTGAGGTTTGAGATATTTATATTTTATATATGTCACAAATAAATTATCATTTTCCTTCAAATTCCTAGGGGTGCTTGTGAGAGATAGAAACCTAAAAAAAGAAGTGTAAGTGTAATGGGTTAAGCTAACCCCAATCACCCTTGTTTATTATTTACCATTACTTATGTATTTAGTTAATTTAAGGATGGAATCAAGCCACATGTATCTATTTAACCTAGTTTTATTATTTAATTATGTTCCTTTACAATGTGTATGAAGCAAAATATTTATTTTTTATACTTGAAAATGTTACCTCTTTAATTGATTTATAATGTTTCAAACTTGATTTGAGACTAGTCCTATTGATTTATATAAAATTTTAGAATTATGGAGCATAATTTTTTAAATTATAGTGGAGTAATAAATATATGCTAGATAGAAATCAAGTTCATTTGAAATGAGATTTTGATTTGATTATCTAGTGAGAATTTTTGAAATTTTCCTTTAGCCAACTTGATAAAAATGTAGGATGACCCAAATGAACATTTAAAAAATTGGAAACTAGATTTTAAATGTCATGAGGATGAGACACACTAGGTGGATAGGTTTCTAATGGTGGATATATTTTCCTAGTTCAAAGTTGTCCTAGAAAAACATGAATAGATATTATGAGGTTTGAATAGTTTTAGAAATTATATATGAGCATTTTAGTAGTGAATTATAAATTATAGAGAAATAGTGTCAATATTTAGACATCTTAAGTGAACTTATAGATAAACGGATAGAGTAATAGTGAATAAAAGTAATGTATTTAGGAGTAAGTCTAGTGGTTTAATATGTTTAAATAATTAAAATTTTCAAGTACCCATGACTATATTTAGGTATCCATGGTGTGAAACCAACAATGGTTTCACTATAACAAGAATCTATAAAATACTAAATTTATACTAGATTAGGGGATGACTTTAAGATCCATTTATTTCAATAAGAACATAAATTATAATTATATAAGAAAAATATTAGGTGAGTGAGATATTTTTAAATTTATATTAAAAGGTGGGACCAATGCCCAAGTTACACATAACCCTTCTTACACATGTGACAATAACTACCACATTAATTATACATTAAATAAGTATATGCACATAATAAATCATAACTTGGTATCACATCTACCTATAGTGTATTTAACATCATGTTTTAATATGACACATTATAACACACCCCATGAAGGTTATCTTAGGTGATGTGTTCAAAAATAAAAAATTCTTATGATCCTAGGTATTGGTCCAACAACTAGGCGTAGTGAGGTACCCATATACAATGAAAGAGAAAATTAACATTGAATTTGATAAATAAAACCTCTTCCAAATTTGATGAATACTCCAACTAAATGGTTTAAAATTACCTTTCAATAATTTGTATATGTGAATAGGAGTGATTATTGCCATGTTTTCCATTTGAACTAAATGATGGTTAAATTATTGTAAATAGATTGTTATGGACCTCCTTTTGGAAAAAACTAATTTGAAAATGGATTGATATAGAAATCCACCAAGAAATAACCAACATATTCATATACTCATAATAATCATTGGGTACATAAAAAAAAACTTAAATAATTAATTACTATAATTACATAACACCTACCCATAATGATGAATAGGGATTAGAGAAAAAGAAGATGAATATATTAAAAAGTGTCAATACACTAGGTATGCAAAAAATGCACAAAAAACCCTCAAGTGAGAGTTCCCAATATGCCACATGAATAAAAAATCAAGGTTAAACAAATCCTTTAGATGGACCTAGATCTAATATCTCATCATTATATACTAAAAAACTAAGAATATGGTCTTGAAAACATGCTATATGATTTGAAAAGATTTTTTTACTACATTTTGTGTCATTTTTACCCCTAAAAACTCATTAAATATACACATAATTCAATCTACATGGCCTTAAAAGTGAACTCACAATGTCAAATTCAAGTGAAAAAAATTTAAAAATAAATTTCTATGTCACTATGAATACCATGGGAATGTATGATAACACATAAAACAATCAAAAAATTGGCTAAAAATCTCATCCATTAAAATTATCCATATGTAGATTTGTAACTTACATATGAATCTGATAGAAGAAATGAACTAAATCTGAAAATAATTGATGGGACTTGCTAATAAATTCTCATAGAAGTTGATGAAGAGAGAAAAAATTATCCTTGTCACTTGAATATTTGTAAGGATTGAATCTTCGGGGTGCATGAGTATCCTCCTATACTTTTTATCCTCTTAATCTTCCTAAAAAATGGTCTTTTAGAGTGATATGGATCTCCTCTCAAACACTCTCATTGATTTAAGAGGAAATACCACTCTAATACCATATTATAAATAATACCATAACTCATAGTTTTCCATTATGGACACCATCGACAATAAGTATTCACAAAAGAGAGAGATTCACCATTAAATACACACTATATTAACTATGTAATATTAAATTTTTGTGTTCAAGCAATAATGGTTGCATTATAGAAAGACTCCCTACAAGACTACATCTCCACTAGCTTATGATATGACTTTAAGCTATGTTACTTTCTAAAAGAACAAAAAGAATAATTATATAGTAAAAGTAAGAGGTGAGGGAGAGATTATTATTGGTGGAATAAAAGGTGGGATCATTCCATAATTTATTAACCCTTATTACACATGTGAGGATAACAACCACATTAATTAAGTATTTGATAATTATGTGCATATAATAAATCACACCTTGGTTACACATATACCTAAGATGAACTTCACATCAAGTGTGAATATGAGGCATTACAAAAAAAAACATACATGTAAATTCATTCATCAAAACATTATAGTTTAATTTTGTTATTAGTGTAGCACACAACCCTATTAATATATTATAATGTTCTAACTTTTACTCATATTAGCTATATAGTAACATTGAATTGTACATGGTTCCTATCAAGTTTTGATTTTTTAGAAAATAGTATAAATTGTATTATATATATATATATATATATATATATATATATGTATATATATATATATGTGTGTGTGTATATATATATATATATATATATATATATGTATATATATGTATATATATGTATATGTATATATATGTATGTATGTATATATATATATATATATATATATATATATATATATATATATATATATATATATATATATATATGTATGTATATATATATCAAAAATGGAAATTTTATATCCTTTGTCACCTTTGAAAAGGAACAAAACTTTGGGACACTAAAAAAGTTAAGAATATTCACAAGTAAAATTTAATTATTTTCAAACTTGGCCATAATTTATGATAATTATCTTATTTTTCACACATATATTTTTATTATAATGCATATCTGAGTGGTTATTTTGAGATCATAATATGATAATTATGATTTTAGAAAAATTTAAGCTACATGTTAATTATTGATATTTCCAAACCATTTTTTTTATAAGCATATTGAACTTTCACATAGAATAGAAGAACAAACGAATACACTCTAATCTAAAAGGAATAGGAATTATTATAAATAATTATATCAATGTAACTTTTTATATATTATTCTATCCCATGACATAAATTCAAGGCTTGTCTCACTAAATTTAATAGCTCCTTGAAAAATGTATTGATTGAGGTTTCACACACCATCCATAACATTTCTGAGTGTGACATCTGTAGCTTAATTTTTTCAACTTTGCCACAATATGATCATGTAAATGCATAATTTATAGAAACCACATAGTAAATTTCAATGAGGTTCATATTTAATTGTTTATTTATTTTAATAATAGCCTTATGTGTATAAACATTTAGTTGTCACAGGATGGGGAATCCATAATTTAGACCATTATGACTCCTTAATTAGTTATTAAGATCTTGACTACATTTTCCTAATTTTATTGAGTTTTCATCTTCCTTATAAGTTATTTTTTTATCATTATCTCATAAATTATTTTTTATTCCATAGGGTAAATAAATCTTGTTTTATAGGGATCTAATAACCATAAAGTTTAACAATACATATCCAAGATTAAAAAAGCAAGGCTATAAAAACCACATAATAGAGAAGGTCTTCAACTTAATAATAAAAAATAAAAACTAATAATAGATAAATAAAACACATAAAAAACAATACTATATATAATGAGAGAATAAATTATCTAAGAAATTATAGTATTCACATAAAATTTAGGAAAAAATAAGTTGTAACTATGATTAATTTAATCAAAAAATTTTAACCTAGTAAAATATTATTTTTCATTCCAAGTTTTAGTTTTCAAAAGATTTGATTGAACTAACCATAGAGTGAATTTATATTTTTATACACAAAACAATTTCTCTATCAATCTCTATGTACTCAACTTACCATATATATGATTATTATATTGGCATATTAATGTTAATGTAAATTTCAATTTAATGGTCTGTATCTTGGACCCACTAAGTCTATAATTTTGAAACCCTTGTTATAAAATAAATATATCGAACACAAAAGGTTATAGATTCTATTTTTTTGATTGTTCATTACACAAGTGCACATTATCAATAAGAGTAATACAATAAAAATTAATAGTAATAATATTCACATACACCCATATTCTTAGTAAAAATATTTACTTAAGAATCAAGCACATACATTTCCATATAAATCCTTCAATTGCATTTGAACACAACATTTAATCCATATACCTCTTATTTTTAGTCACTAAAACATAATTTTATTGGATTTATTGATGTATTAAACTCATCCTAAGGATTACACTAGAATCAAGGTATGTTGGATTGTGTCACTTTTTAATATATATTTTTTATCATTATCCATTCTTACTACCATCTTCATTCCTACCAAGACATCATTTTTCTCACTAAGTTTCTCATCATTGTTTACTCTATTTTCTCCCATTTGTGCATGCTTACCTAATGTCATTATAATAATTGATGACATTTTTTAGTGTCCCCAATTTATCCAATTTCATTTGTGTAATATTTATGTTAGAAAAAATGCCATTGGTCAAGGTAATGACATCAGCTAAATCTAAGTTTTGAATTTTAGGTGTTGGGTCTATATTTATGGGGTTCATATTTATCAAATATCAATATACATACATATAATATGATCTTATTACATATGTAAATCTAACTTAATAAGAATAATAATAATAATAATTAAGATTAATAATCTTACACTTAAGTAATACAAATTAGATCAAAGAATTGAATATATCGAAGAGATAAATTGAGACAACAAGGTAAAACTATTCTTTAGTGTCCCAAACTTGGGTCCACTTAGGTCTTATTATTTCCATCTTTACTTCACCTACCACCATATCTCACAAAGTTACACTTAAGTAAAGGGGGATATTAATAAATTGAATGGTAATCTAAAGATAAGTATCCTAACCCTATAATATTTATTTTGTACTTTAGTTGGTATATTAGATAGGTTCATTTTATTTCTATATATTAATAAAATAGTATGTTTATTATTACACTATTATATTTACATGCTCTATATTTACATATTTTTATTACTATCTAATGACACTTATACAACCCTTAGATTAAATACCTTAGTGTTATCACCTATGGAATTAATTTTATTTGATTACCATTATATCTCTTTCTTTAGAATTTGATGACACTTGGGATCTAGTCAGGTTCTATGTTTTTTATTGTTTGTTTAGACTCCCATTTTATATTTATTACAACTTATTGTGCTCCCAACCCTTACATAGTGGGATACTATTTTATGGACCATAGTCCTATATGTGTGGTTGATTTGGTATGGTCTTATACATATTCCTATATTATATGGTCCTTACTTTTTTTTACCATTTTAGGATTATATTCAAGTAAACCCAATTTGAATTTTATCCCACTATTATTTTAGGTCATTTTCCCATTTTAATTTTTTCTTACTAGCATTATGGGATATTCAAGCACAATGTGCTTATGGAATTGAATTTATTCTTTTATCAACCCTATATATTATCTTCCTATTCTTATAAAAAATAAATAAAAAATAAGATGAATCTACCTAAGTTTTTTATTTTCATGTTTACAAAAATTTCAACATGCTTGTCATAAATTTCAAGAAAAAAAACCTTCTAATTCAAATGTTAACATAATAACCAAATCCAATAAAAAATAAAAATAAAAAATATTGTTTGTTACCTCATGAAGAGTCAAAATAAAAGGAATAACAAGATAATTATGTTGATACTAACACATAAATTAAAAAAATATAGCCAATAATCTCAAGCATGTAGGAAATTACAAAAACTAGATTCAATACCTTATGATGCCTAATTTCATAAAAAAATTCCTAGGTTTGATTTTTACTCAAAAATTGGGGAAAGCCAAGCCATGAGTTGATTCATTTTTCCTTTCTCCATAATCCATAATATAACTACATATATGGTAGGTTATACCATTAATACCCTTAAATTAAATTAAAGCACCAAATATAATAGTAATAACACTCCTCAATCAAATAAAACCATTAAAACTACCTCAATAGATCCCACTCTCATGACCATTTAAGTCTTATATCAAATGGATTACATGAAAACATCTAGTGCTAATTAATTAATGAAAATGTAAAATAAAATATTGTAAATGTCTAATATTTCTCAAAACATTCATCAGGGAATGAAAAATGAATGCCCCACTTGATCCCCCTTAAGTAACATCCATGAATAGAATATTACAACAACCCATTCAAAATACAGTCCTTTAAAACCTAAAAAATAAACCCAAAGCCTTATATTATATCCATATAAACTATGGGAATCACCCCAACCATCACTAATTTGGTATATTAAGGCCTTTAATAAACCTTTATAGATATTTTATCAAGTAACTATCAGAGTGTTTTTGAAGATCACCGAATTAATCAAATGAACTAGTTAAAGAAAGAATAAAGCAATTGCATATAATATTTATGAGTAAATTAAAAAGAGAATAATTTAAACTATAATCAATCCATACAACACACTCAATTTAAATATCTCACAAAATGAAGATGTATAAATATGAGAGAAAATGTGTAACTCATCCATGAAAAGTGGTCAAAAACCCAAGAATTAAATATAACTCCCGTACATATAATAATCAATGAAATATTACCTCCCACTAACTCATAATGGTGGTCAATTTTAGATCCATATGACTAATTACACCTAAAAAATCAAAGTCCATAAGTGTAGGAAAAATACATGTGTATGAATAATTCACAATAAGTAAATATGTGTAAAATAATATCATACACTAAAAACCTCCAATAAGTGTATTTAAGGTGGGTAGAATAAATGTGTCTTATAAACATGACCTAATAATGTACCCAATACAAAAAAAACTCTCACAAAGTGGAGAAAAGGATATAACCCATAAAAAAAACACCCCTTGATGTAGGATCATTACTACCTTTTGTACATATTGGTATATGTTATCATGTTTTGAGTCATTATAAATTTTTTGAGGTCATAATAGGTATCTAGGAGTCAATCATGAGTGATATGTACTTGTGAAATTTGAAATAGGGTTAATCTGGCATTTTCTCACCAAAACCCTTGATTTAAATTTTCAAAACTTTTATTTTGAAGTTTAGGAGATATTAATCTTGTTTCAAGAGGTCTCAATGTTATAGTTTGGTGTTTAGGTTATAATAACTTAAGGGTGTTTTAAAACTCAAAATAATCACATTATGAGTCATATTGATGAGTAGGCTAGTAGTTAGGCAATTTTACTCATCCTCAATGTACAAAAAAAGAAGTTAGACATTAGTTATGGTAATTTGGAGTCCTTTTGAATAGATAGTTATTTTGAGTAGGATTAATTAAAGGAAAGAGAGTGAAGAGGGGGTGAATTAAAATATTTAAATGAATATAACCCCAAATATATGAATATATATTTTCTTTATTGAAAAGAATGTTGTTGGTAGACCTTGTATTCTTTGTGTGAGTAATAACAATGAATGTGCAAACAAAGTATAAGAAGATAATTATTATAAAGATGTGTTTTTATTTAATTTTTATAGTATTTTAAGCTGAATTAATTATATTTTTTAAGCTATTTATGTTTTATTATGTGGATTTCACATATATAGATGAGTAATATAACACAGACATGTATATCCCTGTTTAAATTTGGATTTTATGATGAGAAACATAGTGTAGATATTCACTATTAGTAAAATTAACTAAAATAAAGAAAATATAAATTAATAATTCAATATTTCCATATTATTTAAGATTTTTATGAATCAAACATTTGAACACATATAATTCCCCTAGGTAATGTAATCAATTATGTAGATCACTGTGTATCAAAACATAGTCTATAAGGAATCTAATGCAAAGTGAGTCAAAGTTGTCAAAGAGGCTTGAAATTATTAGGGTAACGTATATGGAATTTATATATGGTATAACAATATTTCACATATGTTTTAAATCTTTCTAGTATCTTATAACAACCTTTTGACTCCCTTAGGGTATACATAATTATGAGTATTTACACAGTCTAACACATTATGATGGGAAAAGTATGAACATGAACATCATTAGTTGACTCAAATGATTATAAAAAGAGTATGGTAGTAATATAAACCTCAAAAATATTTCAAAGTTGGTTTAAACCTCATTAGGAGTTTGAAATCTTAAAATTAACCCTCTTGGGTCATATAGGTTGTAGGAATCCTTAGGTTAGGGTTTTTAGATTCAAATTGGGTTTTTGGGAGATTTAACTAATGAAAACCTTTGGAATTTTTTAAAAATAAGGGGTCAAATGTTTTTTAATGTATTATAAATTTTTTTATTTGATCTTGTATAGATAATTATGGTTTTGACAAGACTATGTGTAAGTTAGGGTAAAAGAGGCCTAATAGACCTAAATAATAAGTAAAAATGTCTAAAAAGGTGATAAAATAGTGAAATTGTGCTAGGAAAATTTGTGTAGTGGAATAAGAGGATAAATTTTATCCCTAAATATTTTTGTTTTGTTGATTTTATTTTGTGCATGATCGTACAAAAGAAAAAGACGTAAAAAAAGGCTACTAGAGAAAGCCTATGATAAAGTACAAAGCAAAGGGAAGATATAAGAGTTTTTTGAGATATTTGTGAAATAAATGGGAGTAAAAAAGGACATATGAATCATGTTTTTATTGAAAATAATTTTTATATAGATGGAGTAAAATTATGATGATTTTTGAGCCAAGTTACCAAGTCATTGAGCCCAATAAAGGAGATATAAAGACTAGTATGTAAAAGCAAGTAAAGGTGAGAGATTAAGAATGATGAAATGAGAGGAGGGAAAACATTGTGAGGTAACATATATTCCTAATATATATAAAAATATTCCTCTTAAAACCAAATGTGTGAAGATAAACAGGATAAGTAACGAGATCAGAGCTAGGTGGGTATAGGTAGATGTAAGGAAGTATATTTGTTTTGTGTTTTATATCTATCTAAAAAATATTTTTGATAACCTCTACATCACCCCCGATCCCCCAAAGAGATAAAATAATAAGGGTTAAAAAAACCTAGTATAAGCTACAACCTTATAGCCACCATGTATCCTCCAAATGAGCTCTCAAGCTATTTATCAAAAGAAGATGCGATAAAGAGTGGATCACCCTAGAATAATAAATATATCTACCAAGTTATTGATGAATATCTAAATAAGGTGTGGTTATTTTAAAAATAATTATACTCCTCATGCATATTATATGAGACAACTTCTCCATGAAATGATGGTGGATCATAAGTAGAAGAAAATAAGGAATGTGGAATGCCCTATAAGTGTGTACTATACTTCATGATATATGATGAGTCTTAGATCAATGTACATAATCCCTGTAATATCTAAATTATATGACAACTATTTGGATTAATAAATAACTCCATAATAACTATAAGGTGACAATAATATGGTGGAGGTGCATCCCTTTCACTATTATAACCATCTATTCTAGAAGAGGAGTCCTCATCATCAAAATTGTGCTCAAGCTTAGAAATTTCATCAAGTCTAAGAGAGTCTGATAAATAATAACATGGAGGAAATTTGGGGAAAAAGTTTGATAAGGTATACAATTGAGTTCCGTGATCAATTATTCTGACTACAACTATAGTATCACCATGAAACTCTTTGACATACACTAAATTTGGAGTGAACTCAAATTACATGCCCATACCAAGATGCGTAATCTAGAATATCTATAGGAGGTTAGTTTAAAGATAGTGAATAATTATAACAATATTAAATTTTTCACCAATCACTTCAATATATCCTCTCCTAAAAACCTACATATAAATTTCATCACCTAATTGAATAATGGACATGTCACATGGTTGCAAAGAAGTGAAGTCTATCTATGAAGAATCCATGTGATGTGATGTAGTAAAGTCAATAACCCATGTAGGATTTATAGGTTTAACTATAAATAAGGCCTTACATTTTACTCTATCCTTACTATATTATTTTTCTTTTTATTTATCATTATAATTTCATTTGGAGGATTATAGGGTTATGAACTTGATTTGATATATTATTGAAACACATATTATTCTTCTCAAGAGGGGTAATTAGGTGGTCAATATACTTTTTCAACCATTTGATTTCATCACATCTTCCTAAAAAATACCAACATTTTATCCTCACTTTATTAGGCTTAATAGTTAAATATAAGATCTAATTGGTTTATTTGGAGGTCGGAGGATTTTTATCCTTTTCTTCTTGATATTTTTTACTATGTTTCTTTTCCTTGATATTTAAATCATTCACTTTCCCATTTTTACCAATTATAGCATGTGATTTTTATGACCTCAATGTACCCATTTATATTAACTTATATTCCTCCTAAGTTAAATCACAAAAAAATCATCTAAATATGGCATTTTCCATTCATATCCAAGATAACTTTTGTGGCATGGAAAATAGAGACAAACACATAATAGTCTAGACCTATTTTGGAAAGTATATAAAAAATAAGGTATTCATATTTTTTCTCTATTCCAGCTTTAACTATAATCTAAAATAATTATAATTATTGAATAAATCTAATAGGGTGTGAAAATTGTTAGGGTTCAAACTAGTGATCTTGTTCTCTAGTTAATGACCTTTCATCACATCTAACTTCCCAAAGATATTCTATAGTGTAGTACATACTTCATTAGGATTTTTTCATAGTTTCAACAAGAAAGAGTAGATTAGGATACATATAAAGACAAAACAATCCAACGTCTTCATCACAATGGTTAAACCAATTAACTTTTTCTATAGTGGCCTTTGGTTTAGTCTTAGTGGCAATTGTAATGTGATATATACCCTCATTCCTTATAATAATTTGCATTTTATATTTCCATTAATGATAATTAAATGATGTGAATGAAATTATCAAATTAGGATCCATAGTGCATAAAATTTGTTGTAAGAATGTAAATAAGAGTGAATATAATTCACACCATAACATCCCCCCTATAAATTATTTTTTATCAACCCCCCAAATTTGGCACATTATAATTTGAATGCAATTACAAAAAAATTTATCAAATGGAATAAGCACATAAAATGATCACTTTTGAATAAAATGCTACTGTAATTTGAGTTTTTGATCAAAAGTTGCAATAGTTTCTATTTTGTTATCATTGATTCCAATTAAATTAAATATACACTAAATTTAAAATGTACTATTGACCTAAAAATAGTATTAACCAACTATAGATGTAGGAATCAAATTAGATACCTATCTCATAGTATACCTAATCCTTAACCATTACTTATATACATTAACCCATGCATTTTTATGGAAAACAATAATCTTTAGGGTAATAAATAAATCTATTTAAGATAATTTAAAACATTATTTTATATTTTTAAATGTATATAGGGTAATATTGATTGTTTACTTAGCTTTTATTTGACACAATTTAGGCTTACTAAAACTGCATGATTCTTTGTGTTGTCACTTGAAAAAAACTCAATTAAAACTTTTACGACTACTTTTATGCATAGTTATATATAAATATATATTTGGAATTATAATGTGGAGAGAAGAAGTACATAACATGGAGTTGAAATGCCAAGATGCCCACACCACAGTCTAGATTCCACCACAAAGAGCTTCATGCCCTCAATCAGGGAAGGATCATGATTCCAATGGAGAGGAATAGGC
This sequence comes from Torreya grandis, assembly GCA_037957365.1. Taxonomy (NCBI): domain Eukaryota; kingdom Viridiplantae; phylum Streptophyta; class Pinopsida; order Cupressales; family Taxaceae; genus Torreya; species Torreya grandis. The sequence goes on from JARHVA010005144.1 coordinate 929,456, forward strand.
CATTTGAATGCCATGGTAAATCCCACAATTTACATACATATCAACATATTAAGGCCAAGGTGAATCTCCACACAACTATTCATCATCAAACACATCTCCCACAATACACCAACAAAGTAAAGTTATAATAATAAGATATGAAAAAAAGTAGGAATTTTTTTCAAACAATGAAATCTCATGAATAAAAAAATTAATATCAAAGCAAACTAGACAATAAAATACCAAATTAACTCTGATACCATATCACAATGTTCACCAAGATCACTAGATAAATAGAATGCACTGATTTGAGTAAGAGTCAAGAAATTAAATATAATAAATGTGAGTAAATAAAAAAAGAGGATAATGAAAAAATAGAATCAATCCATACAACACAACCAATAAAAATAGATTAAAAAATTAATATGTAAAAATAGGAGAGTAAATGCGTAACTCCTCCTTGAAAAGTCATTAAAAACTTGAGAATTTAATATAATTCTAATACTTAATATCCAGTCAAAGAGTACTCTCACTAGTTGACCCCATATGACTAAATACACATAAGCAAGCTAGCTCCATAATTTTAGGAAAAATCCATGTGTAGGAATAATCCATGATAAGTAAATATGTGGAAAATAACATCCTCCACTAATAGTAACACATTTGAAACTACCAAAATACTAGAAAAAACCAACAATGGTGGTGTTTTAAAATGGTACAATAGGGTCAATCCCAAATCTATTATATAATTAGAATACTTATTTAACTCATTAATTCACTAATTCTAATTTCATAATTTACTTCAGGATAACTTGGGTAATTTTATCAATTTTAAAAAATAGGTAATTAGTCAACCCATGATTTTATCAAGTGATGTAATTCCTTGAACGATAAAGTATATCATAAAATCAATAAAGAAATCATATTCAAAATTGTCACCACTATCCTAGATTCAAAATTATAATACAAAGTTAGGTCTTTCTATCCAAAGGAATTAGAAGAAGCCTTAAAATAAACTAAAATACAAGATCATATTAATGGAAAATTTGATATTCCTTAAATCAAATAAATCACATGAATGATTCTAAAACCTAATGAAAATCAACATGATATTTATGATGGTGTGTCTAAAACCCATGATTATATATTTTAATACAAATGAACAAGTCATGTGATCATGGCTAGTTTTTCTCAAAATATAATACTTTCCCAACTAGTTTCATAAATCCCTTTTCAACCACCTCCTCAATTAGATAATTAATTTAACCAAAATATAAGAACCAAATATATTAGGAAAGAATTAATAGATCTCAACCTTAATGATATGATCATAACATTTTTATCAGTTTATAATTAAATGGAGAAATTCAAATAAAAAATATCATTCCCTTTACACAATGGCATTAAAAAAATTAATTAAAATAAATTTTTCCATGATGTTTTATAAATATATGCATATTAATACTATATTTTCTTCAAAAAATTATGAAAATCACACCAAGTGTGAATCCATTCACTACAAAAATTCTATGTTTGATATTTATACCAATATTCTTCCTTATAATTATAATAATAATGCATCTAATGCCATGGGTGGATCTCCATGTCATGTTGAGATGATGTGTGACCTAAATTGGAATGCAAATGGAGATCTATGGAATAATTTAAATGTGGGAGGCTTCAAAAGTTTCATAAAAATGATCAAGGGACATAAGAACCACATTTCTATCACTTTTGCCAATAATTAGAAGAACATGGTTATCATCTATAGAGGTAAGAATGTATCTATCAATGAATAACTCATTACCTCTATCACTGGTCTCAGCAAGGATGGTTTGAATTTATTTATAAATAAATTTGATAAGGCTATGGAGTATAAAAGGATTTTGGAGGGTTCCTTGGTTAACACCTTGAAATTTTTCAAAGTTGTTATTATGCATTCCTCTCTCCCTGGTCCTTTTGATGAGGTGGCTTGTATGTTGGTTAGTTATATGAATTTGGAGGGTAGGTATAATACTCTAACACTTCATTAGCTCATCCTCATGAACCATTTATATAAGAGCCCAAGGGTTAGTCTCTAATACTATATCTTTCAATCCATAAAAGCTTCTATACATGATTTTAAGACACAGAAGCATGTCCTACCTCTTCATGAAGGGGTTATTTTTATTTTACATGAACACTATAACTTAATATCTGTTAACATTCTAGTTCTCAATATTCCTCCCCTTCCCCCTTCTAAACCTCCTACTTAGATAATGATTAGGACTAAGAGTACTAAATTTCATTCATCACCTCCTCTTCCTCCCAAGAGGGTGGTTAGAATTAGTGATAAATGCAAGGGTCTGACTCCTAGATTTCACATGGGTAAGTAAATTGTCATTGTAGAAAGTTTCCTTCATATGGGATAGGCTATTATGTATTTTGGTCCCTACCAACACATACTCCAAGAACTTAGGCTCAAAGATCAAGTTATGCAGATTGATGAAAGGATTAGTGACTTAGGAAGGAGGTCACATATCTCAGCAATATTATTGATAAGGGAAAGAAGAAGGTGGATAACTCCTCCCATTATGAGACTAAGATTGAAGATATTTTAAAAATAACGAAATGTTTGGAGGGCATTGTGGATCATATTAGGATTAGATATAATTATCATATGGCCATACACTGGGCCATTCTGACATTCCTTGAGTTTTATTTAGGTAATTTTATACCCTTAGCAACTTTCATCTGGGATTATGGAAGGGTAGCACTAAGAATAATTATGCTCTAGCCACCATTGATATGACATAACTATCTCAAAATATTGCTCTAAATCTATTTAATGCATTGGAAAGACTCAAGAATAGCTTCAACAAGCTCCTCAAGTGAAGATTCCTTTTCTTACTTTCTAGTTCTCTATTTGGCTAACTTGTTGCTGATTTGGTGTTACTTTATTGTTATGAAGTTGTTGTTGATATGATGTTTTGGTGTTGTTATCTAGTAGGATACTCCCTACTATTTCCCTCTCTTGTTTATTCTAGTTTTAAACCTTTTTTGTAGCTAGGGGTAAACCACACTCAT